>PYWC01000019.1:280910-315413 GCA_003182015.1 Tuber magnatum | reverse complement strand
AAAAAACCGCAGGATTAAAGAGAGAGTAAAGGAGAATAACCGTGAGGTTTTTTTTCTCCCATAATACTACTAGTTGTGAAGCCTATCTAATTTGAAAAGTTCAACCTTGATGCCCTTTTTGAATGGCACGAACCATATATTTTACCTCAATGTTAGTTGCAGTCACACCTGCTTTCATGGATCATGATAATTAGAATACAGTTACATATAAGATGAACTGGCATAGCATAATAGGCATATCATATGATTGTTGTCAAAAGGTCACATATTCGATCCCAGGGTCTACTGGAATATTTGGAGAATAAGATAATTTTTACCAATGTGACGCTAGCACAAATCCCTCAATTATGCCACCACTGAAGGATGCCAAGCTAGAGATTTTCACTGGATCCTCAAAAGAGGATTCTTGGCTATCCTGACCAGGTCACATCAATTGATTTGATAAGTTAGTTGTAGAGATAAATGCATGCAAAGATTATTCAGCTGTGTCAACTAATGGAAGCCAACCAGGGGGTTGCTTGACTACTTCAATAGGAGTCCCTGGCTACCACATGTACAGCAAGACAGAGGAGCAAGTCAGTGGTTGGAGGAATACTGAGGAAATCCTGAAGAGAGAATGATGCTCAAGAGAGGATCATTCATCCACACCCAGAAGTATGACAAGGTAGAGCTAGCAGAGGGTCTGCCATATGAAAGGTTGACTCTGAGTATCAAGAGGCCTAAACAGCATTGACGTGATTAGGAAGAAGGATACCTCCTATAGGTTGATGCAGAAGAATGATAGATTCCACTACATTAATCAGTCAGTCGTTGGAGCTGATTACTTCATATATGGAGAATGAACTAGTAGCTGCTTGCCAGATTGAAGGGGTTTGCATAACTATGAATAGAGTGAACACTGCAAGGAGAAGCATGGAAACACCCTCCATGCAGTTCATGGAATTCAGAGTCATACAGGGTAAAGGTTTTCAGGGTCTATGAAGTTCATACTAAGAAATCAAGTGGAATAATGGAAGGAGTATATAGCCTGCGAACACCCAGACATGGAATGTAAATATCAAGGTGCCTCCCAAGCTTTTACAGACATTATCAGTGATGGAGAAGAGATCTTATCAATATATTTGTTATACAATACGACTTTTATACTTCTATATATTCCAAGTGTAGTGAGCCTTCCTAGCATTTACTTCATTGAGTATTGGGCCTTAGTCAGAACTCGCTTGTTCTTAGAGTCAGCTACTACCTAACAGATACTTTTGTTCTTAATAAACCTTCTAGAGTTCCAGGTTTCTTTATACCAAAACCTGTACTATAGTCCCTAAGCCAGATCCTTCTCTGTATTTGATATATACTTTAGTTTCTGACCATTCTGAATACTATAGTAATGTATGGTTCTAGAGCCCCGAGCCAGAATACGAAAGAAGTTGAATATTGAGTATTTACCAATAAAATGTCTTTCATACCCTGCCAGTAAGCCATTTCAAAAATATAGGCTACAGCTCAAAAGATTGACTCAACCCCCATGAGTCAAGAGTTATAGTCCTGAATCAGGAAAACATTAGTGGAATAGAGCTTAAGTGTAAAAGAAGTAGTAGTATGAAGAGGAAGATAGTAGAAAAGAAAAAACATACTTGTCAAAATGTCACTCAATAACATTTTGTTAAATAACAATAGTAATTCACCTATAAATCCTCTGATGAAGAGAAACAGACCAGACCGAGGTGAAAAAAAGAAGTCACACTAGTAGTCAGGCCAGAATCGGTTGTCAATCCTTCAATGGAAATACAAAACACATCCTCTCCACTAAAGAGTTTACTGTACCTAGCTATGAAAGTTTAAATTGGAGGTTTTTTTGTACTGGTTAATCCCAAGTATTAGAACAGGACCAACAAACCTTATATGTTCAACTTAAAGTAAAGTAGTAGAAAGGTATCTGGCATTGATGTCAACAATCAAAGAATAGAAAAAGCTTGAAGTTCAAGAGAGAATAGTTGATAGAGTAAAAGGTGGAAGAAGAAATCAAAAAGGTGAGAGAATATATCGCTAGCCATAGATGGAAGAGGTTGTCTATCAGGAGTATAGGTAATTCCAGGATACTGGTAAAGCTATTTGATATTTACAGCTTAAATGAATTGCCTATACAGCTTTCGAAAAGTATTATCTGAGTGAATCAGGTGAAATTAGCAGGTTTGCTTTCTCAGGTAGCTAGTTCTATGGCTTCCTGGCATATCACTATATTAGCCTAAGACTTTCTACCAATAAATCACAAAAGATACCCTCTAACCATCTTCAAGTATGTCTTGACTTTATGCACTTTGATCAAAACAATGCTCAAATACAGGCCGCTGAGGAGCTGCGAGTGGTTGGGTGGTGTCTTCTTTTGCAAATAGGTAATGTCAACAAGACTCCACTCCTGTCTAAATTACTTAATGGCTAAACCTACACTGATGAAAGAAGCCACTTAGTCCAAGTATGGTATACTAAGAGTGGTTGGAAAAAGCATTAGGGAGCTATCACTTTTTTGTATCTTTGCTGATAGTGCTATTCAAGTGAAACTTCTCATCCTTATGAGGGGTATGGAACTTGAAGCTTTTTCTTGCAAATATGATATAGAGCAACATGCAGTGGAGATGAGGGGATATGATCCCTATGTTCTTATTAAATTTAACCCGAATGCCTAGGCCAATGAATCTGTACTTATTAGTTGGATCACCAATATGCTAGCATCTACACTCCCTGCTGCGCTCTGCCTATTTGCCTTTGATATTGCCAAGTATTCAAAATTGTATTATCCCATTACTGTTTGGTAATGTGAGTATGTCGGTCATGTGACACAATCACATGACCTGTTATTATGCTAGAAGATTCTAGCTGGTTCCCTAGATTTCCTTGATATAGGGCAGTTTCATATGCCTCTAGAGGGGTATAAATAGAGATGTATTTTCCCTTCAGTTAGATAGATCATGCAAGCTGGGATCAATTTATGAGTCTTAAGGATATATCTTGTTCGCCATGTCTACTCCACTATCATAAGTGCAAGTAACTTAGATACAAATATTCTTACCAAGTTTCACAAAACAGATTTTGTACTTGATACACTATGCACTCACAATATTATTCCCTCTATAGTTCCAGCTGGCTTGACTGAACTAGTTCAACCACTCAATACAGCTGTGAATAAGCCAGTTAAGAAACCTATTCAAGAATTAACTGAGTAAAGGCTAGATGATTTTGAGAAAGCTAATAGGGAAGAGGATCTTTGAGAAAGCTCTTGGACTAGTGCTATAGAAGACAGGTGTGTGATTGTTTAGAGATGTATGGTTGAGGCCTGAGAGGAATTTTGTACTACATGGTGAAATGTTATTGTGTACTCTTTTAGAAGGTTGGGCTCTCTCTACCTATTGATAGTACTTGTGATGATGAAATTTAAATAATAGAAATTGATAAGAATTTGTTAATGATTAGAGACTAGAGGTAGGGGGGTGGAATGTGTGAAGGAAAAATAGAGAATTAGGGAGACATGTGAGGCTCTGGAGATGAGGATATCAAGGTAGTGAATAATATAGAGGGGGTAGATATACTACCAGAGATTGATTTGAACAAAGAAGATGATACAGATCTTGTAGACAAATTTTAATATGATTTCCTTCTTCTAAGGCATGATATTGCTCCAGATGATGCCAAAATCTAGGTACTTGTCTCACTGTATTAGACTTTATCTCAATACATTAGTGGCAGGTAAAAAAAACCAGTTAATATAGTATTATTTAAGGTCAACCAGCCAAATTTTTTCCTAACCTATTCCAGTTAATTTGTCCCCACCTAAGCACTGGTATGATACTGATATTCTCTCTTTGTTATCAAGCACTTACCACTGGTCACAATAAGTAGAGCTAATAGGATACCAGTATCACAATACCTTAAATATGCAGGGAAAATGTTATTAATGATATTATAACTTAATCCACCATTTTTCAGCCTCCTGGGGTTAAGATGTCATTTTATTAATTTCCAGTAACATGGATGATCACTTTGGGGGCTATATTTCTAGACTCCCTGACTTCTAACCCCTATGACCCCATGAAAAAAAAAACTCTATTAGACTCTACCAAGTTGGAATCTGATAAACTATGTACATCCATAGCCTCTTGGCAGGTTCTTACATTGTGGCTGAGTTTGTGACAAATGCCACGAAGCTATGTACTGGTTTTGTGCCACTTCGATAACCCCTCTCATGCACCTTTGTCATGTTCCTCCTTGTCAAACACATCCTTTCCTACCTGAAGCTGGCTTGCTTTCTCATCAGTAAGGAGTCCCAAATCCTGCAGTAAGGTCCTTCTGGCCCTCCAGCACTTCGAGAGGACCTTACTGGCCTCTTGAAATGCCATAATCTTACCAGTTAGAAGTGTTAGCTGCTGGCCAATAGCCACTATAGCCTTTGCCAATTGATTGACACAGGCTAAAATTGACATAGAAAAGCTTTCTTGGTATCTAGCCACCCAATCATTGATCAGAGTCAACTGCAAAATAGCCTTGGTGGCGGTCTGGGGTGTCCAGGAGACTCCAGATTTGGGCAGGCTATCGGAGGTCCCAGGAGGTATTAGGGTCTATAACTTTATATCCAGCTTTAAAGCCATGTGTAACGTGTTCAGGCCAGGCCCTAGTCACATAGCGGTACGATAGGAGCAGATGGCTTTGTGATCAACACGAAGCGAGCGCTGCTTACTAAAGGGGGCTTCGAACTGGGTGTAATAGGAGATCAAAGAAGTAACCGTTCAACCAAGTATATTTAAGAATACTGTCTGTCGAAGTCTGCTGTTTCCATTGCGGGAATCAGCGGTCTTTAAATACAGCATATCGCTTATCTCCAGTATAAGCAATATTGCAAAACATTGTGTGTATCAACCGATAGGACACGAAACGATACAAGTATCAAACGATACTGTGAAACCAAACATAAAACAAGGTGTGTATCAACCGATAGCACACGAAACAATACAAGTATCAAACGATACTGTGAAACCAAACATAAAACAAGGTGTGTATCAACCGATAGCACACGAAACACTACAAGTATCAAACAATACTGTGAAACCAAACATAAAACAATGTGTGTATCAACCGATAGCACACGAAACAATACAAGTATCAAACGATACTGTGAAACCAAACATAAAACAATGTGTGTATCAACCGATAGCACACGAAACAATACAAGTATCAAACGATACTGTGAAACCAAACATAAAACAATGTGTGTATCAACCGATAGCACACGAAACAATACAAGTATCAAACGATACTGTGAAACCAAACATAAAACAATGTGTGTATCAACCGATAGCACACGAAACAATACAAGTATCAAACGATACTGTGAAACCAAACATAAAACAATGTGTGTATCAACCGATAGCACACGAAACAATACAAGTATCAAACGATACTGTGAAACCAAACATAAAACAATGTGTGTATCAACCGATAGCACACGAAACAATACAAGTATCAAACGATACTGTGAAACCAAACATAAAACAATGTGTGTATCAACCGATAGCACACGAAACAATACAAGTATCAAACGATACTGTGAAACCAAACATAAAACAATGTGTGTATCAACCGATAGCACACGAAACAATACAAGTATCAAACGATACTGTGAAACCAAACATAAAACAATGTGTGTATCAACCGATAGCACACGAAACAATACAAGTATCAAACGATACTGTGAAACCAAACATAAAACAATGTGTGTATCAACCGATAGCACACGAAACAATACAAGTATCAAACGATACTGTGAAACCAAACATAAAACAATGTGTGTATCAACCGATAGCACACGAAACAATACAAGTATCAAACGATACTGTGAAACCAAACATAAAACAATGTGTGTATCAACCGATAGCACACGAAACAATACAAGTATCAAACGATACTGTGAAACCAAACATAAAACAATGTGTGTATCAACCGATAGCACACGAAACAATACAAGTATCAAACGATACTGTGAAACCAAACATAAAACAATGTGTGTATCAACCGATAGCACACGAAACAATACAAGTATCAAACGATACTGTGAAACCAAACATAAAACAATGTGTGTATCAACCGATAGCACACGAAACAATACAAGTATCAAACGATACTGTGAAACCAAACATAAAACAATGTGTGTATCAACCGATAGCACACGAAACAATACAAGTATCAAACGATACTGTGAAACCAAACATAAAACAATGTGTGTATCAACCGATAGCACACGAAACAATACAAGTATCAAACGATACTGTGAAACCAAACATAAAACAATGTGTGTATCAACCGATAGCACACGAAACAATACAAGTATCAAACGATACTGTGAAACCAAACATAAAACAATGTGTGTATCAACCGATAGCACACGAAACAATACAAGTATCAAACGATACTGTGAAACCAAACATAAAACAATGTGTGTATCAACCGATAGCACACGAAACAATACAAGTATCAAACGATACTGTGAAACCAAACATAAAACAATGTGTGTATCAACCGATAGCACACGAAACAATACAAGTATCAAACGATACTGTGAAACCAAACATAAAACAATGTGTGTATCAACCGATAGCACACGAAACAATACAAGTATCAAACGATACTGTGAAACCAAACATAAAACAATGTGTGTATCAACCGATAGCACACGAAACAATACAAGTATCAAACGATACTGTGAAACCAAACATAAAACAATGTGTGTATCAACCGATAGCACACGAAACAATACAAGTATCAAACGATACTGTGAAACCAAACATAAAACAATGTGTGTATCAACCGATAGCACACGAAACAATACAAGTATCAAACGATACTGTGAAACCAAACATAAAACAATGTGTGTATCAACCGATAGCACACGAAACAATACAAGTATCAAACGATACTGTGAAACCAAACATAAAACAATGTGTGTATCAACCGATAGCACACGAAACAATACAAGTATCAAACGATACTGTGAAACCAAACATAAAACAATGTGTGTATCAACCGATAGCACACGAAACAATACAAGTATCAAACGATACTGTGAAACCAAACATAAAACAATGTGTGTATCAACCGATAGCACACGAAACAATACAAGTATCAAACGATACTGTGAAACCAAACATAAAACAATGTGTGTATCAACCGATAGCACACGAAACAATACAAGTATCAAACGATACTGTGAAACCAAACATAAAACAATGTGTGTATCAACCGATAGCACACGAAACAATACAAGTATCAAACGATACTGTGAAACCAAACATAAAACAATGTGTGTATCAACCGATAGCACACGAAACAATACAAGTATCAAACGATACTGTGAAACCAAACATAAAACAATGTGTGTATCAACCGATAGCACACGAAACAATACAAGTATCAAACGATACTGTGAAACCAAACATAAAACAATGTGTGTATCAACCGATAGCACACGAAACAATACAAGTATCAAACGATACTGTGAAACCAAACATAAAACAATGTGTGTATCAACCGATAGCACACGAAACAATACAAGTATCAAACGATACTGTGAAACCAAACATAAAACAATGTGTGTATCAACCGATAGCACACGAAACAATACAAGTATCAAACGATACTGTGAAACCAAACATAAAACAATGTGTGTATCAACCGATAGCACACGAAACAATACAAGTATCAAACGATACTGTGAAACCAAACATAAAACAATGTGTGTATCAACCGATAGCACACGAAACAATACAAGTATCAAACGATACTGTGAAACCAAACATAAAACAATGTGTGTATCAACCGATAGCACACGAAACAATACAAGTATCAAACGATACTGTGAAACCAAACATAAAACAATGTGTGTATCAACCGATAGCACACGAAACAATACAAGTATCAAACGATACTGTGAAACCAAACATAAAACAATGTGTGTATCAACCGATAGCACACGAAACAATACAAGTATCAAACGATACTGTGAAACCAAACATAAAACAATGTGTGTATCAACCGATAGCACACGAAACAATACAAGTATCAAACGATACTGTGAAACCAAACATAAAACAATGTGTGTATCAACCGATAGCACACGAAACAATACAAGTATCAAACGATACTGTGAAACCAAACATAAAACAATGTGTGTATCAACCGATAGCACACGAAACAATACAAGTATCAAACGATACTGTGAAACCAAACATAAAACAATGTGTGTATCAACCGATAGCACACGAAACAATACAAGTATCAAACGATACTGTGAAACCAAACATAAAACAATGTGTGTATCAACCGATAGCACACGAAACAATACAAGTATCAAACGATACTGTGAAACCAAACATAAAACAATGTGTGTATCAACCGATAGCACACGAAACAATACAAGTATCAAACGATACTGTGAAACCAAACATAAAACAATGTGTGTATCAACCGATAGCACACGAAACAATACAAGTATCAAACGATACTGTGAAACCAAACATAAAACAATGTGTGTATCAACCGATAGCACACGAAACAATACAAGTATCAAACGATACTGTGAAACCAAACATAAAACAATGTGTGTATCAACCGATAGCACACGAAACAATACAAGTATCAAACGATACTGTGAAACCAAACATAAAACAATGTGTGTATCAACCGATAGCACACGAAACAATACAAGTATCAAACGATACTGTGAAACCAAACATAAAACATTGTGTGTATCAACCGATAGCACACGAAACAATACAAGTATCAAACGATACTGTAGAACCAAACATAAAACAATGTGTGTATCAACCGATAGCACACGAAACAATACAAGTATCAAATGATACTGTGAAACCAAACATAAAACTCTATTAACTCGTACCGGTTACACCACGTCTTCTGGGTTAAAAGAAACAAGGACAGCCCCCCAGAAGTGACACGGGACATTTTGTTCACTGAAAGTGGCTTTGAAGGTAGCCTGAAATATGGGGAAGAAGTTATTTTTTGTGATATGCTTAATGTTGGCCTGGGCAAGGAACGAGATTTGGGTATCATACACTTTCTCCAATGTGCTGAAAACACCAACATTGAGTGGCTGGGTCAAGTGTGTAGAATGGGCTAGCAGACAGAGTACTATGATGTCATTTGCTTTACGGTTTTCGTTGAATTTACTGTTAACGTGGCTCTCATGGCCATTGAGTACAAGCATCTCGTATTTGCCTTTTTGACAGCCCTTCATATGGTGATCCAAGTGCCAAAGCCATTTAAGACCCATAACATAGTCAGTTTAGCGATTGGGAGCAATTTTGACAACCCAGTCAGGGGGATATGGCCATCAGTGTTCCAGGTGGCAAGGTGGAATCGGCCTGCAATGCAGAGGCAATACAGTACTATATGACCATTTGCTGCAATACTGCAAATTGCCATAACCCATTCTTGATTGCCCGACTAGATGGCCTTTAGTTTGCCAACCTGATCGAAGCATGTAACTACCATCCTGGGCTGAATCATGCCTATCATAAAGCCTGTCTCATCAAAGTTGCAGAAGTCACAATCTTTGATACTGTACTTTGCATGCATATTAGTAGCTAAATAGAACCATGTATTTAATATGCTAGGATCTTCTTGCCAGGCCCTCCGATAGTTGTAGGTACAAGAAAAATGTATATGAAGCTCTAGTTGTTACTTGATAAAAGCAGTCAGTCCAGCACTTCACGACATGTTATGTGCTATGCTTGGCTATTAGTAGATTGGCCATGTCTTCCACATCAGCCCTCAGGGGTGAAAACCCTCTCAAATCAAGCTGAGATATATATTGAACAATCGCCTCCTCTTCATTTGGTGTTGAGGTTGGTGAGCTGCAGGTTGTGTTGGGCTTGGGAGTTCTTCCAGTAATTCTGTACTGTAGTGTCGTTTGTGGGATGTCAAACTGCTTTTCAAGCTTTCAAATACCCTATCATGGTGTCGTTCGCTTCGCCTTGATTGCAAGAATGATTCGAACCTCAGGGGTATGGACTTGCATTATTAGTATGCAAGCAAATGTGTCTTGAAGTTGGAGTGGTGGTGGTGGGGAAAAGTTGCTCGCGAAGTGATGTGGCCCGCGAAGTGATAGTCCACGTTACCCGATAGCACGCGGAAGAGTCTCAGAAAACCCCCACCGGAGTATAACCCGCTCCCACGCGGAGCCTATGCTTGGGCGGATTGTGACCGCAACTGATAATATACCGGTACTCAGTACATGTGGGACGATATGACGGTCCAAGGAAGCGGTTAGAGTTAGCTGGGTGGCACTGTAACCGGGTTGATCTCAAACCCCACCTGGTTCCACCCACACGCTGACACTCATCTTGTTACTCAGACAATTCTACCTTACCAGGGATATTCGAGCTGCACCTGAATGCGCAGAATTTTGCCCAACATCCCGAAGACACCTATGGTAATATTGCACCACCGGTAGCCTAGGCTTCTTCCTGGACCGCCGCCTCCATAGCATCTAGCGCTGACAAAGCTGGAAGGATATAACTATGCCTCTTGGGCATTAATGGACACCGGTGAGAATAAACCCAAGGGATCCCGGTGAAAGCGTTTACCTCACACAGGGTTTTATGGGCTCTCCGCACTACCAACGCGGTTGGGCACAAGGAATAAGAGAAGGCCTTATGGGGGGGACTCCCTTAATGGAGTCGGCGCGCCTTTACGTGGTGATTCCTGACTCACCCGGTAACACTAGACATAACCGCAGCGACAAGGAGTTGAAAAAAATGCCTAATGATACGTTATGGAAGCAGCACTCTTGTATCTAGGCCATGCAAGATAGAGGTCCTGCTAATATTCCGGGGCTCTGAAATTCAGGCTGCCTCTTTTTCTACCTCTGGCCCGCCTATGGACTCCATTTACCCAGTCTCTGGAAAACGCGGCAGAACTGACTAATGCGCTCAGGCTTTTTTCTTGCTGCTGGCTCCGCCTGTTTTGGTGCGGGCGGATAATGCTAGGGTGCTGTTGTAGATACTGGCATGGTTTGGGCTGTTTGCTGTGGCTCCTACTGTATGATAATCTTAACCACTGCACAAGAAAGTAGGTTGTGGCTTCGGCCGGCACCATGCAGGTCCCGAGCCCCTCTTCGAGAGATCCTGTGGCTTGGCGCGGTCGTAGGATGGGCTTGGCGGGATTCCTTTCCTCCGAATGAAAATAGGTTATATTTTTGGGGCCTACCGTAGTCAGAATAATCCGACTCGCTGTATCCCGAATTAATTATCCCAACATCTCCTTACTTTGATTGGCCCAATCTCGGAGCGCAGTGATCCATTGGCCTTCCCCGGGACCGGGAGTGCGTAATGGGTATCTTTGAGGCTTACCGGTGGCCCTTGTCTCCAGCCCGGGTGGCGGAACGCTTATTGGCAAGGGTTAAAATAATATTTCTCTCCGAGAGGCCAGGCAGTCGAATAGGCTGTGCCTCGCCCGGGGGATATGGGGGATACATTAACGGTGCCCAACGTGGGTCCCGCTAGATTATTCCCCGCGTGTTGATCGCATGCTCGCTGGCGAACCATGCCACACAATCATTGGTTACCGTATGTGTGCTTTGGACAAGCTGTTTGTTTCAGCCCGAACATAGGACTCACCTCCCGATAACCTACCGCTCTGTACTGTACTCGTACTAGTACACATTGCGGTGCCATGCGCCTGACCTCATCGGAGGCAATGCCGCATGAACCTGTTAGCTACGGTACAGTACTTAGCTAGCTTAGGCTGCAAGTGTTTCCTCTTGCTACAGAGCAACACGCGAACGGAACTCTGTATCGGCCAGCGGTAGCCATTTAGGGCTCTCCAGGATCCTGCATGGCCGTTGAGTATCACCCCACAATCGCACGAGCCAGGAGTGAAGAACCCGGGCTGCCAGGTTTAATGGTACGGTCACTTGCAGCTCTGACCAGTATTGCTGCTCCGGAGTCTGGGTAACGAAATAGAACAAGCAAGGATCTCCACCGGAATTTGAGGAGTAACATTGTGCTTAGCAGAGAACTTGCGCAGTTCGACAGGGAGAAAGTGCCCGCAGAGGCAAAACTGGAAGGAAAAGCACGGCTACCCGACTCTATAACGTAAAAACCGGGGAACCCGGTCTGAGATAAAAGACAAAATGATGGGCAACATCGCCGTCCAGGGCATGCCAAAAAAGACAAACACGCACCTCCCAAGTTGGCTTATTTGACCTGATTACAAACTTCAGGTGACAATCCTGAGGGCACGCCAGTTATGTGCCCGTACCTTGCGCCGACCGGCCGTTCTCCGGAAACCCGACTCCTGGCTCTGGAATGCGCGATTCCCGCGCTCATCGCAGTTCTAGAACGTGTCTGCTTGATCATTTTCCAGAATTCTCAAACGGCGTGATTCCAAATCATGGGGCTGTGATCCATTGGGCGGGTGGATGGAGAGGAGCAATAAAGGGCCAGCTTATTTTGCCAGATAGCATAGAGCATAGTACACACCGGGTTTAAGTTGGACCGGGCAGTGGAATCACGTGATTCAAATATCATGCTTCAGATGAGGGCGGGGGGGTAGGCAAGGGTTGAGTCGGGTTGCGCGGCGTTTCTCATGATCGGTGTTCCCGGGAACCCCCACCTCCTACTTTCTTTCTAGAAAGCTTACTAATTCAGTCCCCCGACGGGGGTGGGACGTCACTCGAGTGCGAACTGCACGTGATGGGGGAGCTGGATGCATGGAGGACGAACAGTAAAATGAAGGCATGATACCGCTTAGATTGTGGAGATGGATGTCAAACAATTTTTGTTGAAACAATGCATGTGCCATTGTAATCTTAATTTTTTCCTCTGATGGAGCCTCTTGTCGCATACTTTGCTATCAGCTTATTGGGTAGTGGGGGTGAAAGGGAGGGGAGGGGAGGGCATTACTATCCGGACCGCCGGGGGAAAGGAGGGGCAATTGGTGACCGAAACCCAAACGACAGGTGGCTAAAGGCAGCATTGGGCTGAAGGTGAGTTGGCTCTAGGAATCACCGGGGACCTCGTGGCTGTCTTTCATGAGCCTCCTTCGTGGGGGCGAGGGGGTGAGGCAGTGAGGTGGATATAACGGGCTATTTGGATATAAAATCATCCGAAGATCACGATATAAACCACCCCTCGTATTTTTTTTTAGTTATCAACACTCCTAGAAGGTGTAAACTGTAAGCGATTTTCGCCGCATATCTTCTCCTCCGGGATGCTCGACGTAGTCCGAAGGGTGCGGGTAAACCGCTAACCGTACCCTGGCCCCTACACAAATATGTGTGCCGGCTTGGATCCCCGGACTCTGAGCTATCCGTACAACCTTTTACACCGGGTAGTGCTCCCGTTTGAACAGAAGGTAAATGGTATTGGGCATTCGGTTGAAGTTTTAAACACGAGTGATATATTATGTTCAGCCACAGGCTATTTTGTTGATGGCCCTTCTATTATGCAACCTTTGCTAAAGTGATTGAGTCTATTTCTGGGGGGGGACAGTACACAGGGAAATATCATAGGAAAATAAAAATATAAAATTTAACAACAGAATAATGGAGAAAACTCTAGGGAAATAAAAGGAAATATGGTAGTACAATCTTTCGCGCCCAAACAACATGTATATCAAAAACTCCACTCTAGACACTCTAACCCAACAAATCGAACTGAATACCTTATCCATATATGAAACTTCCTAATCACCCCCAAAGAAAGCGCTAGGAACATCAACCAAGCGAAGAAACAACCACAACCTCAACACTGAACAACTTCCCAAACTCCACCAATTTCCTCTTAACCTCCTCCCTATCCATCCCCTCCTGTCGCACGGCGACCAGCGCCAAGTTCCGGAACTCCCTCTCGCATCCATCAGGGGGGTCGCACCAGTTCCCATCGCCCGACCGGACCCGGTCCCACCACCCCCCGCTGCCGCTGCCACCAGCCTTGGGCACGAGCAGGAAGCGCAACACCCAAGTCCCCTCGAGTGCGTTGCGTCCGCAATCGAACCCGTCGAGGTAGCCCTTGAGTATCTGGGCGGGCCCCGTGCCCATGGGCTGCACGACTGGAGTTGAAGCTATTATTTGTCGAAACCTCTTTGTAGCAGCGTGCGTGTTCCAATTATGAAAAATTTGACCTACCCCATGAGTGGTGCAGGGGTGCACCACGGACGCGGAGGTGTACTCGCCCACGCAGATTGCCGTCGGCTGAAGGGTCGGCGGACGATTTGTTATGTGCTCCATCCGGGAGGAGAGAGTTGGCCAGGTTGGTCCGGAGGTGCTTGGTTCCGTGCTTGAGGAGGAGGAGTAAGAGGAGGGGGAGAATATGGAGGCTATCTCACTGTCGGAGAAGATTGGGCTGTGGAAGTCGTAGATTGGGTGGGCGCATTGGTGCGGGTATGCGGGGTGGGTGTTGTGAGAGTGGTGGTGGGAGGGGTGGCCGGAGGTGAGAAGCGGGAGGGCTTGGGGATTATTTATTGAATCCATTCTGTGGGTTGCTCCTTTTTCTATTTGTAGTATGGTTCTGTGTTAAATGGAGGGGGTGGGTGAGAGTACTCGTGCGTGTCGGTGATGGCGGTGTTTCTGCTGCACCCCCCGGATGAGATAAAAGACAAAATGATGGGCAACATCGCCGTCCAGGGCATGCCAAAAAAGACAAACACGCACCTCNGGGGGGGGGGACAATTAAGGCCCCTCTTTAATACCTTCTATCTGAATCCCTAGAAGCGCATGGTCTGTTCGGTAGCTTTGGCTTCAGGATATATCCGTCTGGCCTAGGATTCTCTTTTCTGCCCGCCTGCGGTTTGGGGACCATGGTGGTGGTAAATAGTTCCTGACACTATTACAAATGGATTACGGAGCTGGTGGTGAATTTGGGCCTTGGCTTAGGTACTAGTTTCCCCTTCCTCCTTCCTAAACCTGCTTACCCGGAGTGGGTAATTTCTCGCAGACCTATGTTAGGTCCCCTCCAACTGGATATCAGAAATGGTCGGAAGCGCGCTGACCTTTTTCCGGGAATGATAACTATACAAGATCACTCGCTCCCCTTCTCACGAGGGTGATACTTCCCCTGCTCACAAGTACTTGTGCTAAAACCTCAAACCACCTAATCAAGCATATAGTTGTATGCCACTGTTCTCTAAACCGCATTGATTCAGTAGGAATCCTATAGGGAGTTCCTACCCTGTCCCTCTCACCCTTCTCATCCACTCCTCCCTCTCTGCCGCCTGTGTCGCTGCGCTGGTACCTGCTTGTTTATCCCTTTGGAGGAACCTAACTAGTCGCTCAAGCACTAGTTAGGATTCCATGCAAAATGCGTCCTTAGGCTCTTTAGCCTGTGGGGCTGAGTTTTGGCATATCGGACCGGCCCATCCCAAGCTCCAAAAAATTGGTGGTAAAGCAAGACAATTTTATATTGGATAATCAGGTAAACCTCCGTAACGCGGGGAGGATATGGAAAGGGAAATAATACGGCGCATACATGAAATTTCGTTGGGCTCTATGCGAGTCACACTAAAGTAGACGTCCCTCTTTCTTCCTGAGCTCGTTACTAACATATGAAAGGTTTGTTCATTGGTGTGGTGTGTGTGGCTGAGCCCCGTCCTCGGCGCTTATATTAGTCCAGATCGTCTCTCCTGAGTAGTGCACCTTACATCCACGGATTTGGCTCCTGTGCTGTACCTGGGCTCGTACAACACGGCTAATTCTTTAAGGTATTTTTCTCTCTCCTTATTTACCCCGCCCTTAGGTGAAGTTTGGGATGGCACCTTCTCGCAATGAAAAAGAAGAAATCTCGTATAACTTTAGCCATGCGCCATGAGTAGGAAACCCTGAAGGCTATGCCATCTGTTTCGACGCGATAAGATATGCCTGTACCGATAACTTAAATTAGTGATTGTAATTCTTTCTGTCGATCCCTTCCAGTTTAGGAGTGCTGTAGTGCAGACGAACCGCGGTACCTACTGAAGACGGTCCCCCCCTCTTGTACCGCATGGCTTGTACCGCGTGCCGCGGTATCTGCATTTTAGTCTTCTGTCCCTTACCTTCACCCCCCCCTTCTTTCCATGTTCAAGTCCCGGTGAAACTTCTCTCGGCCCTCGCCGTTTTCCACGAAACTCACACATGCAACGTATCCAGCTAGATTTTTCATACTCAGGTAAAAAAAATACTGGAAAGGGGTTTGTCGTACTTTACTCAGTTCTTTCGGGATAGTAGGTATTATGCTCATAGGGTATCGGCATGAACCAATGGATTCTCCCACCGGGTAAAGTTGGGGTTCATACCTGTATTTAGCGTGTTTTCAATACTCAATCCTCTGTTCTGACCTTAACGCCAGGCATGGGTTTAACAGGTGAGCATGTTAAGTTGGTTTGGCACCGGACGGCATCTACTGTCCGGGGTATATGGGAGCTTCAATCCCCCTTCACCCCCCCTCCCCACTTCAGACGCCAGTTCCCCCCGATAAGCGAGTGCGATGGCACGCTTTGTTGTACCTTGCATTAGCTGTTGGAGTGATATCTGTCCGGGGGCGGCGGATGGTGGTGTTGGCAGTGACAGGGCTTGATTTATCGACCGGACCTGACTATGACTATAGTGAGTAAGCAGAATCAGCAGAACGGGGTGGTGGGTGGTCGGGCTTTTCTTGGCCGGCCCACAAAAGGTCAACCTCTTTTCATGATAAACAAAAGTCATACCTGATTTCAAGTTCCAAAGTTCAATTTCTAATTCTCGGGTTTAGTATTATGATACCCCTCCATGTTTTGCTTCACCAAATGCCACGATTGCCGGACTTCCACCGACTCAACCTCTCGAACCCTAACCCCAACATTTCTACAATAACCCCCACACCGCTAGGGTTTGGCCACGAGTCATGGCATAACGTGGGTGACCACCGGTCACCTCCTACACTAGCGGATGGTGTCAACTCAACTCAATCATCGATTATCTCCAGCAGTCCTTATTTGGGCATCCTCTTTCTTACTTCCTTTTTCCTCTCCCTGATGTGATACTACGTAAAGTCCCCCCATAATACACCCCGACACAGCGTAAGGTTGGGGGCAGGGAGGGCTCACAAGGTATTCCTTAGCCACGGCGGAGTGTGTGGTCCGCCCCGAATAGCCATCAGAAATTGCTTCCCCTTACCTCAATCCGCTCAATTCACCGCCTAGGCATCCACCTAAACTGTTGGCAAGGGGCGATACAAAACCCCACCATATGGCACGACAGCAGATCCGACTTCAGCTACCATCAGTTTCTCACAGCCCCCCCTGGGCATGGAGAGGCCCTTCATGCCATACCCGTCCGCCCAAGGGGGAAAATGAGATCCTATCGAGCTAGGCATCCCCACTCCGAGTTGACGGGACCCTCTCACGGTATGTACACATGTGAGATCCTTTTGCCAACCTAAACTATGTCCTAACCAGGCTTAACACGGCCAGTAGAAGCGCCCATTTTCAACGGGGGAGATCAAAAGTACCGGTATCCCAGGTACGAAGCGCTGCGCGCTGCGCGAGATGGTGGAATTCCCAGGTTGAGGCTATAGTATCCTTAACTGGTTGGCTTCCGACGGAAGAGACACGCGTCTATTCAACCAACAGCAAACGGAGTAGAAGACACAATGCCTTGCTCCCCCTTGCAGACGGAAGGATCCATGGATGACCGTTGGGTTTTATCTTAGCCTTTAGCGAAGGGGCGCTATCTAGTAGAATCAAAGTGGGGCGGTGCGGAGCCACGAGTGATAGCCCATGACTATTCGGGGCTATGGCACGCACTGAAACAACTGTTGTTTCAGCGACTCCGGAACACAGGTCTTGGCGGAAAAAAATTTCTCATGCAGAATACAGCTAGGAGAAGCACTCCCACTGGTCGGGATGGCAGTATGTAACTGGCACGAGCATTTTCTGGACTCATTTTTTTATTTCACGGCGGTACCAGCGCATATTAATCGGTCCTGAACTATCTAGATCAGATCTTGAGCGACCACAGGGAGATATACATTGGAGGACCGATTGCAGCCCATTTGGTAATGTGTGTTGATGATTCCTTCCGCTAAAGCGGGGAAGGGGTTTTATTATCTCGAGGTGAACCGCTGCCGATCATATTGTCTGGTCTCCAGCTCCAGTCGTTATGTCGTGGGTTCAGAGTTGGACATGGTAGAATTCGAATTCTTCGCATCAGAAACAGTGTATCCTGGCGGATGAAAAACGAAAAAAGATGCGTTATCGATATTTAGCGGCCCAGCGGGTAATTGGGATGCTCGCATAAGGGGGTTTCTTTTCCTTACTTTTCTTTTTCGCTTTGCTCATAGCTCTGACTGCTCGAGAGTCTGCCGCCAGTGGAACCAACCAAATCATCGGAAGCCGAGAACTGGGCCGGGTTAACTGGGGGGCGAAATTTCACTTTATCAGGCCCATCGGAGTATTTTTTTTCTCCTTTTTCCTTGCTCTAGTAATCCTACCCATTTATTGCAGATAAAGATGCTCGGTCAAACCATGCGCTAGGAATGAACTCACCTTAAACGGAAGTCTAGTGAGCAGAACATTAGGTGGCGAGTGAGAAACCATGGCGCTCCACATGGTCTCACAGCCACATTTATAACGATTTGATAGCAGGAGGAACACGTTCCGGCATATTGCATCAAAGTTCCTCGGATAATAAAAAAGTAATCCTCATTGCCCCTTTAACTTCGTCCCTTCTAAGCGCTTGAATAGGGTATCTTATGTCATCTATCACACCGGTTAGCCTCGGGTGCTGTGGGACACATACTGCAGATGGTATACGGGTACCAGCGCCCCTCGTGGTGATCAATTATGTCGACAACTTTCGTGAAGGGGCTAATATGAATCTGTCCTGTATTTATGGATCGCACTGTGCCACAATGGCCACAACGGACAAGGCTCCTCTCAACACCTTAACGTATCGGACCGGGGGGCCAGTCGGACGCGGGGGTGGGTCGATTTGTATGTGAATTTTGCTCAAATCCTTACCGCGGAATTTTGGCCAAAATTAAAGCTCCGAATTCAACACAAAAAAAGGAATATCTAAGATGCTATGCTATCAGTAATATCCCCTGAATTTCACCTTCCCGGTGTTGGTCGTCAGTTGAGATTTCTAGATTTTGGAATTCTTGGTGCGTTTTTGATGATTCACTTCTCCGTCTGACCCGCTGCCCGGTCCAATGGGTTAAGGGGCAGTTTCCCGCAGTACCCAAATTTAAAGTATGAGTATAGTAAAAGATTTTAGCGTAGATATCCGTTGGCGTAAGAGTCCCCCGTGCGTTTGACGATGTTTATTACTCAACGATAGCTCTGTAAGACTGGATTAGATATTTCCGATTACTGCGGGTTTTTATAGGAGGTTCGGACTTGAGGTGTGGTAGGATGAGGTTGAGAACTTTTATGGTCAGGTTTTCTTTGCTCGTTTAATTGAATTGTAAGTTTCCCGTCGGTTTAGAGAGAAGCGAGACCGTGTATAAGTCAGGACATGCAAAGCTTAGGGTTCTCGTGCTGGCCGTAACCGTTCCGTTTGAGTGTCGCGCTGCCAATTCGCAAAGTATGGATTGTCCCAAAAGTTACTAAGGTCCTAGCGCATGACAACACTACTGTCGATGTCCTTGTGCCTGTTGCCACACACAAGGACTTTGTGGACTTTTGTGGAAAATTCACACTTACCGCGGTATTTATGAATAAAAGTCCAGAAGCTGAGGGGGTGTTTGGCAAGGCGACCACAATTTAGAATCACAGGTTTCAACACACAAATCTTGTTTTTCCGTATTCACGATTTAAAATCGGATTTTTGCCGAACACCATATGATTTGATTTTGATTTAGGTAGGAATTTGTGGCACCGTCTCTTTAACATACCGTCAGGGATCAACTTGGGCAGATTTTTTTAACATGCGATCTCGTCAAGCAGACATGGTAGAAAAGCATCATATGAGTTTCTCAATATGACAACAGTATTCAAATATTATTCATAAAACCCTGAATCAATGATTCTCAATACAGAGCATCAACCCCCCAAATTAAGTCATGTTTCCAGATCATGACTTGGGGTTAGATTGCCAAATATCCTATCATTTGAAATCATGGTTTCGTTCCGAATCGGGATTTAAGGTTATGACCGCATTTGCCAGACACCCCCCAAAAGGGCTGTCGCAACGGTCCGGGATTACTTCGGAAGGGATCTTTGGGTTCGCTTCTTGGGTGAAGAGGTTGCTTTAGTGCGGCCCCCGACCGAGGGTATTTGTCGGAGGTGTGGTATGGGATTGAGTGATGAGAGGAAAGGTAGAAAAGACTTGTGGGATATGTAGGCTACGAGGAGGAATGGACGGAAGACAGAAGAGTTTCTTGTTATTTCTTCCCTTCTTTTCATACCGGTGCTCCAGACCGGTGTACTTATACTCATGAGTGAGTATCTATATACAATGATACAAGTTGCAGTATTCTATGCTAAATGCACCTTCACCGCATTGAAGCCATATTTCCAACAGTACTCCCAGCAAGTATCCGAGTGATCATGTATGATGGTGATCATAGCGAGTACTATCTTGCCTCTTAACATGTTTATCTCCTGTTGATTCAGACTATCAGCACCGAAATCAGCATGTATTGAGAGTCTAGAAAGGGTGGGGGGTCGAAAGCAATGGATAGGATCTGTGAAAAGACTAGTGGATTTTTAAATTGTGATTTTCTCTTGCCAACCGATTTGTTCTGTGCACTATGATTTGCGGAAGGATAAAAGGATAGATTCAGGAATATTTCCGTAATCGGGAAGTATCCGAGGTTGGATCCGAGAAATAGCGAGTGGGATAGCGTGCAGCAACCCAAACCTGCTATCATACCTCACATTTTCAGTTCAATACATTCTGAGCTAGAAAAAATTCTTAAAATTGATAGTCTTATATCCTATAGGTAGTCTGATAGAGTCAAATTCACCATTAGGCGTGCTAAGCTTGTCCTGGAGCGGTTTGAACTTCACGATTTTTTCACCGATGTTTGAACTCAATCTATTGCGTGATGGAAAAATTGATTTTCGGACCAATGCCAGTTAACCGTTGCCAGATCTAGCCTTACCGTGCTTGACGATGAATTTGACTATCTCCGACCGACCCAAGGATAATAGCCGGCTCCCCTCCTATTTCGCTTCAGGTACTGTTTCCACAGATTATCAAGGAACTGTGTGCGACTTGGCGCCCTTTCATAGTTCCCTAGAACTCCGGGATGCTTCCCCTGCCAGCCACAGGGTGTGTATTGTTCTTTGTATTTTGGTGGATTCTCATAGGCTCCGGTGTTCTCGGAGAGGGGGGGTAAATATGACTCTTTTGATGTGAAACAGGCATCGAATAAAATTTTTTTGATCTATCGGGAGCACTTTGGGGTTTAGGCTTGGAAGAGCACCAAGCCGGGTCGGTTCCCCTACAGAAGAACGCCACAATATGTGAC
The DNA here is from genome assembly GCA_003182015.1 of Tuber magnatum. Lineage (NCBI taxonomy): Eukaryota > Fungi > Ascomycota > Pezizomycetes > Pezizales > Tuberaceae > Tuber > Tuber magnatum. Next base: position 293,925 of record PYWC01000019.1, on the reverse strand, counting down.
AACCAATTTATTGTCCATCGTTCTCCCGAAAATCCCTCGTCCGGTTTAGATATGGAGTTCTAAAGGGTCGGAAGTAAAATCCCAGGAACCATTTCATGCATCGATGAGGATTTGGTTTGGATTGCTTCACTGGATCAATGAGAGGCACCTTGTCACTACACATGGATATGTATGGAATAGGTATCTCATGATAGATAGTTGGCTGGTTTTACCGTCGATCAGGAAGAACTAGATAACATGACTGATCTCGTTACTATAAGTCACTTCTCCCGCTAAAAAATAACCATGATAGGCACTTTATAGGCGATTACTTCATTTACTTTTTGCGCGGCTGGTGCAAGCAATAGCACCGCATTGCCAGGTACGGTGGCTTGTCTGGCATGGCTGAATGTCAGTGACTCCAGGGGTACCGGACTGTGTTCAACTACTCGCTAAAATCAAATATCTGCCTCAGACCTCCACCCATGCACAACAGCCGCGCCAACACACCTTGCTTGTAAGGATTGCACTTCTCAGAACCTCTCGATTTTAGGGACATTGGCTTCTAGAAATGCTTGCATTTACCAGCGACAACTATCAAGTATTCCTCCGTTGTTAGTTCAAGGATGCCACAGTAGAGTAATGGCCATGTTGGCACTTGCGGTTATGCCCCGGGGACAGACTTTTGTTTTTGGCGAGTACGGAGTGTAGTGTAGGTGGTTATTGATTCCGCTTGAGAAGGGTAAGCGATAATTTCATCTACGTGGCGAAGGGAAACATTATTACTTCCGTTGCCACCTTTGAGGATTGCCTCCTCTCGCTTTGGACTTTTGTTCATAAATACCGGCCCGAATACATGTACTGTACTGTACTGTACGTTAGCATAATTAACAGAACATTTGGCATGCGCAGCAACATAGGCTCACGCAATATCACTACCTCGCCTCCCACTTCCGAACCATACCTCTACTACAACAAAAGCAATTATTGCAGCAGATAGCTGGTGTACAAGGTATTAGTTTTGATTGTGCATATATTTTTAAGTTGGTAGTCATCTGTGGAGAGGTTGATGTTAAGAGAGAGTTGCGTACTGTACAGGTGCACCATGATGTTCGGTTAATTATGCTGACATACAATACTGTATAGTCCTGTATGATACCGCCCTGTGTCTGGTACGGCAGATTCCGGAGGACCATATAACCAAGGAAGCGATTGTCAACTCATGTATAGGTACAGTACAGTGTCGTGTGAGCCACGATTTCCAGTTATACACTACAAGTAGGGTCGAAAGGGTGAGTGAGCACGTGCAATTTTACCTCGAAAATAGCAGATTTCGTACCGAGATATTCCACTCGAGGGGGTTCGCAAAAATACAAACTACCCATAGAACCAACAATTAGGGGCAGTAATGAGACCATTTTCTATATACCAATTTCCACCCAATTCCTGACTCCAAAAGAGTAGTATGTAGTTGAGCTTTCAAATTCCACCATGATGTAGCTTTCCCATGAAAGTATATGGTCTTGGCGCAAGTTTGAGGGAAGTTTTGTTCCCCAAAGATATACTACTCTTTGCAGAATTTAAATTCATTTAAGGCTAGAATTGAGGTTAAGCAGTCTACACCTTTTCCAAACATTCTATGAAGTTGTTACATTTTTGATACAAGTATCAGTGCTGGAATATGCGTACAGAATTGGCTGTTTTTGGTGTGAACTGTGCTGTGCTGACTCACTTTTTCGGACCTACTTGTACTGTGATACCACATTCCAGCAGCGCAGCCGTCATACCAACTATTGCTCCACTTTTGTGATCAGAGTTCATGCCATGAGTGTCATGATCGTCGCTCCAACCTGTCAGCCTAACATCAAGGTCTTCAAGCCTGAACCTTGGGACTGTTCCGGCAAATGTCTTTTGGATAACGGCCGAGACATGTGAAGATGGTTGCAAGAACCGCCAATCCTCCCGACCCTCTCTTTAGATATCCGTCGGGGATGCCACAGGAACGGGCTGGACCCCGGACTCTCATTCGTTGATGTTATTTAAGTATGTCTCTTCCTCCTCCTCTTCTACGTTATTTCCTTAACTCTAATTATTCGTAGAATACCGCATGTCAATTTTCAATCTCCAAAACCAAACATCGATTAGCCAATCAGGACACCAACCGTAACCATGACCAGTACTCACAACACGCCCACTGCTGAGGCTATTAATGTTCCGCTGGAGGATAGAATGGGGTACCCTGAGCCGGGTGCAAGTATGAAATCTGAGAGTGGAGAGATTAAGAGACAATACCTCAAAGAGAGGCTCGCAGCTGGATTCAGGGTTTTCGCAAAGTATGGGTTCGACGAAGCGGGGGTCGGTGAGAACCCCCATCATTCCTGATTACTAATAAATACAAATCTAACAATGTATGCTATAGCCGGTCATATATCCCTTAGGGCATGGTATTCATAATTCTCCAATCTTTCACAGCGCTAACAGGAAATAGGATCCAATCAATCCGCAAGCATTTTGGGTAGGCGGATATCGCTCCCTCCCCTCCGGTCTACCTCTGCCTGAGCGCTACTCATGGGGTTTTAGTTTAATCCGTTTGGCCTTCATTTTTCCTTGATCAAAGCTTCGGATTTGCTTCTCGTTGATGGGTCTGGAAAGGTCATTGATGGTGGCGCAAATCGCTACATCAATGTTGCAGGCTTCAAGATCCATTCGGCAATCCACAAAGCTCGTCCGGATGTTAACTGTGCTGCACACACACACTCCCTTTATGGGCGTACATTTTGTGCTCTTGGAAAGACCCTGGATATCATCACCCAGGACAGCTGTGCGTTCTATAACGTTAGTTCATGGCCGAGCGGTGTGGAGGTAGATATTGATCAGTGTGCGGTAACAGGATCACGCGTTGTACAAAGACTTCAGAGGCATAGTCTTAGAGGAGGATGAGGGTATTGCTATTGCTGAGTGCCTTGGAACAAATAAGGTAGTTTGCTGATAAACTTGCCAGTATTGCCCTGTAGTTGGTTGACGGGAGTATAGGCAGCATTGCTTCAAAACCATGGACTACTCACCACCGGTGGAACCGTAGAGGAGACCGTATTCTGGTTCCTGTCTCTAGATAAGTGTTGCTACACCCAATTGCTCGCAGACGCCGCCGCAGCCGGTAGAGGAGGAACGACCAAGAAAATTGGCGATAAGGAGGCTATGGATACGTATGTTCCCTTGTTAATTCTCCTTAGTCTGCTGGGGAGCTGACCCCTTTGACCGAACCTAGCTGGAAAATTGTGGGCAGTAGCAAGGGTGGACACTTTGCAGGGTCTTCAATATTCGACTTGATAGAGGTTGAGACTAAGGGGGATTATAAAAACTAGCTCGCCACTAGTCAATCGACCATTCAAGTTTGCAAAGAGATTAAATCAAACACGGTACCAAAATTATGTGTCTATTAAGAATCACCTTGTACACTGGACATGAGCTAAGTGAAAACAAGTGAGATGGGCAAGAAATGTGCAGTAGTTCTGTTTTCTCTTATTCGGGTGTAGATTGATGTTGTCGAGGTTCACGATTGGCATAGAAAGCGTGATGGTGATGCGTAAGTTTGATAAGCGAGTGATCTGCTGTGGTAACGATCGAGGGCGACTGTATTATGATTTTTGGAACGTGGAAGCTTTAGGATGCGAATAGTGTCACTTGGTGGCCCTAAGTGTATTATTTAAGACCTTTATTTTCTGCCTTTTTTTTCTTAAAGAAAGTTGGTGCTCATGTTCCGATAGACCTGAAGGAATTCTTACCATTTCTCTCCGTTTTCCACTGATGTGTCCAGGAAAACCAGGAGCCAAAGGAGAGGCCCCTAGTCTTGTAGTAAGGTTGCCCTTGTGGCCCTTGACCACCATTTTCTTGCCTTTTTACCTTTTCCCGGGAGTGATAAGGTGTCGTAATACTGAACATTTTTTCAACCTGAAGATTGGGACGGGGGAATTGTGCCAATGATTGTACGAGTGCTCTGTTGGGTAAAGCTTGGAATTCACAGCATTGTCATCTCTTTAGGAGGGCAGGATATGCTCCAATAAAGTTAAAACGGGGTGTAGAGAAATGGCATTTCCGGCCACAAGTTATTTAAGCAGTAGCTGTGAATATCGGCTCCTGGGGGTCCGTATTCACTTTGGGAAACTCTGGGAAGCTGCCTAAATGCTGGTGCCTGATCTGCTGTCATAGCACCATGGGGGATAGATGGTCTCCTTTTGTGTATTGAGATAGCTAATCTACTTTTCCAAGGCCACTACGATGCCCCGTGCTTTAGTAAAAGTGCCCAATTTGAGTGCTCTCTCGATATTATTGTGAAGATATATTATTTGGGTGGGTGTAAGCAAGTGGCAAAACAAAATCTTCCGTCCAGCCAGGCTGGGTGCTGGTCTGATCGGGTGCTATTCACTAACGTAATCAAATTTGTAGGGAATTCAACAGTTTCACAACCCCATGGCTTACATCACCTCACTTTGGGTGTGGGTGGATGGTAGTTGCGATGATTCAAACAAGGTATTAATAGGCATAAAGATCGACTATGTTCCGGGAATATATTTGCATTGGATTGATTAGTATAGTTGGGGAGCGAAGGCACATGGAATAAGCAGAGGATATTACGTTTGAGGGCATGAAAAACTGAGGGGATAGGGAAAATACGAAAGATTGATCACTTTCCTCCGCCCAAGTGCTCAAGCAGTTACCTTTTCGGACAGAGCACAGAGGAACTCCCTATCGCCAATAGAAATTCCCAATGCGGTATTTTACTGTAAATTTACTGTGTGGTATGATATTGTACTGTACTCGAGCACAGCGCAAACAATTTATCTAGCGCCCCCGGATAATCCCTATGAACCGAGGTCACTCCGCCATCTAACAAAGCGCGATATTGGCGGTAAACTTGGGTATGCAGATCCGGAGATTTTTTTTCCATGTGCCTAAATTCTCTCAATAAAGCATCTGTATTGACCGACAACTTTTACCTTTAGGCCGCCGATTTGTACTTTCAGTTACACCCAACCTCCTCTTCCTCCGCTCAACACCAAGTGCCATACCCAAGCGGTACGCGATGCCTCCCTCCATTGGTCGCCTTAGCAACCTCACTAAAGCCTAGACTCGGGATACAAATCATCTGCGGTGCCAGAGTAAACCACAAACTCCCACCGAAAATCCCACAGACAGGATACTAGTCTCTATGTTACACGGTACCTTGCAAAATAGGTAGAGAGACCCTGGGAGGAGATCACCGGTGGGCCGAGCATTAAGTGAGAAATAAGGGCGATACCACCTAGTGGGCCAGCATAGGAACCGCAGGTCCTTTGTAGCATGGTATGGTGTTGGCTTGTCAAAGCGGCTGAGGGAAAATTGGCTGGATGATACTTCGCGATTGAATGTCTCCGGAGTGGGAGGGAGAAAATATGGGATTCGCCCACAGTATTATTAATAGCCCCAGGGTTCTAGGTTCCACACGAACTGCTGTTACTTGGGCCTATGGATGTGTGAGTTAGCTGATATTCCGGAGGCTTTCATATTATCAAATCACCAATGGAAAAAAAAAATTCGGAAGTTTCCTTTGCTTCGTTTCCTTCATTGGAAGGCGCGCCTCAATTTTGGTGCTTGTGTACAATCTACAGAGGGTCAATCATTGTATCCTCTCAAGTATGATGACAAATTTCTTTTCCGAAATATATTACCGGTTTCTTTACTTTAAACTCTTCTATCATTGATTTTCCTATGGGTACTTTATAATGTGGGTGCATATCCTGTTTTTTTTCCGCGGTTGTATTCCGCCAGTCTCTTGGATCCCAGGAAAATTTATCACTGTTTCTCCCGCTCTCAATTATTTCCTGTTTTGCCGCAATTGATGATACTGGTATATACATTTTTATTAATTTCTAGGTACATATACCGAGGGATGGGCAGGGGTGACCACTTATTGTGTATCATATATAGTTGACATACGACTATCTACAACAGGGTGGCGCTAACCACTGAGAGGCTTATCCCTGCGGGCCGGCCCGCATACCGGATCGCCCCATTAGCGTTCCTGCACGCCCTGTGTATACATACTGTAAAGGTTAGTTTGTTGTTCGCCGCGGGGTGAATGTGGTTATGGCTGGAAGCAGGATGCGTAGTTCCGGGTGTAGATATTGGGGGTGGGAGGCTAATTCGGCGTGGTTACGTTTTAGTAGACTAGTTGGTGCCAATGGTAGGATAGAGGGAGGGTATAGTGCTTCTCGATTTTAGGGTGAAACTTGCTATGAGGGTTTTGGATAATCTTGACCCTATCGCCTACTTGGGTGAGGTAGTATAGAATTGTAAGGGAACGTAGGCGGGAGGGAAGGTGTTTGAGTTTCCTGTGTTCTATCGGGACATACATGCTCAAGCACCCGTATTGGCGCCCCAGGCGCCTAGGGAGGAGACGATAATAGGAGCCAAACACAAACTCTGAGAGCTGTAAGGGATTTATGTTTGCCATGTTAGGTAACTTGCTCCCTTTGCTCCTGCTTTTATCGATCCTCCTGGGAATTTATCGGGAATAAATCCTGTACTACTCTGTCCTTCCTAATTCCTTCCGCTTTAGCGATCCATATAGGGAGAAATGGACAATCGCTTCTTCCTAGATGTTAGAGAGAGATTATTGGATACTCTGGGAGTAACTCGACTCGGGGTTTCCTACAACTGCCTGCCACCGCCATGCAGAAGATCTCTGTGCCCACCTTCACCTCATCCATTCTCTCCTCTGAAGCCCTCCTACAGTTCGTTCCTAGTGCGCAATCGGTATCCAATTTGTGGGCTCCTACATGATACCTGCACTAAAGCTATACTCGGAGAATCCTAGGGTTTTCTCTTCTTTCTTCCTCAGCCTAAATTCTCCCGGGCAAGTCCGCATCCACTCGTCTGGGAATTGCACCCCGGATCTGACAAACAATCTTTTTATATTCGGTATCTCAGCCCTCTGGTCTATTGTCAGTTTTGAAGAGAGTGGGTGCACCTGCCCTGGCCCTTGGAGGTTGATGGTGATGAATGCGGGTCGTGCTTCTATTGGGAAAGGTTTCTGGTTCCTGGGTTTTGTCCAACCATATTTAGGAGGAGGAAAACATACTCTTTGGAGCATTAAGGCCTTGTTTGGGCCTCAAAATACAAAAGAACAGTGTTTTCTTTGAGAATACAATTTTTGCTAAATCTTAGATTCTCTCTGCCTGAAGTAAAAAAAAAAAGAAACTATAGCCATAACGTATTTGGGGGTACTATGGGTCAATATGTAGTTATAGATCAACAATTTTCCTTGTCCATCAGGTGCAGAAAAATGAAAAAAAGAACAACAACTTCATCTTTAATAGTTATTTCATTCTATGGAGTAAGCATATATGACTAGTATTCAATAACTATAATAAAATTGAAAATATATCGATCTCTGACCCTGCTATTAAGGCCATTGACTATTTTAGCTAAGAGGTATACTTTCAACAACAATGGGCCAACTACTAGTTTAATTCTATTACTGTTAATATAAGAACAATAGGTAAGATGTGCTCTATTGTTTCTCAAGTTATTAGCCAGAAATCTGAACTATATAAGGCAAGCTACTAAATTTATAAATACAATCTTCTTCTACCATATTGGTCAAACTCACTGCTTTTTATCTTTATATATATCTCAACAACTAGACCTCTTTTTAACTTCCAAAATATCAAAGAAGAAAGCAGATAAGGACAAGCAAATAACTAAGACCTATGAGGTACTCAGATTGCCCCCAGGACTCTCAATTCACAATGCAAGTCAACAATTCAGTATTTCAAATACCATACTTAATAACCATATTAAGAAATATACCAAACTAGCAATTCAATCTCTTCCAAGTCAGTAGCTGCTTAGCAATAAAGAAGAAGATGCATTGGTTAAGTGAATTAAGAAGTGGAATGATTTTGGTCTCCCTCTACAGTCTGCTCATGATTTTCAAATAGCTCAAGCTATTTTGAAGGACCAAGGCAAATTGGATAAGGTGGGAGAGAACTAGTTGTAGTGGTTTTTAATCTACCATTCTATAATTCAATCAAAGGTTAGCAAGGTGCTTGACAAGTAAAGGGCACTTGCTATACATCTTCAATTATTTGAATACCACCTAAATAGATTCTACAATATATACTACAAGTTTCATCTAAAAGATAGAGATATATAAAATCCTGATGAGAAAGAACTTGTACTTGGACTCTTGGCCAGTAGGTAGGTTATTTGTCATACATCAAGAAGAAATTTAAGGTTATTCAAGCTGGTGACTGCAGTTGAGTCACTGATATTGAAGCAGTCTGAGAAGAAGGGATTATCTTACTACTACTTATTATCTTTCTAGTAAGATCACATCTTATGAGACACAATAGTGATATTAATTTCAAGAAAAAGCAAGATGCCTTCTTCTCTCACTTACTAACAGGACATACTAATTATCCAATCAGATACAAATAGTTGGTCCCAATATCTAAACCCAAAATAAATCCAACAAAAGGAGTCAAGCCATACTGAATCCTAATCCTTAATAGTCACAGTTCTTATCATAAGAAATTTCAGTTTATTGAATTTGCAATAAGCAAGAATATTCACCTGCTATATCTCCCTTTGCATTCTACTTATATATTACAAGCGATTAATGTTCGCTAGTTCTCTTTCCTAAATATCTATTATAAACAACAAGTAGATAAAAAGATATAAGTATCAGGACCATATTCAAAGCTATACAAAAAGGATTTCTTTTCAATACTTCAGAAGGCCAGACTTACAGCCTTTATATGAAAGAATATCCTCTTAGCCTGGAGAGCAACTAGTTTGATCTCCTTTAATTACAACCATATCTTGAGTAATCCAAATCTTCTGCAAAAGATTACAGTATCATGAATCTTGGAAAACTATTGACTGAGACTACAACCACTTTCTGGCAGAACTAAGTACTCTACAAAGGTTGATGAGTTAGTTGAAAATATAATAGAACTAGAGCAAACAGAATCAACAGTTCAAATCAAGCAATATTTTGATGAATTTTTTTTTTACATTATAAGACTAAGGTAGAACTTAGTATCCATAAGGAGATTCTTCAACCACAACAAGCTGTAAGCGAGAGTGCTAGACCAGATTGTTATTAGCTTAAAGGAGGCCTTAGCTTGGAATCAAAACAGCCTATCTATCTATACCCAAAGCACAAAGTACTTGATGCTAAAAAGATTATAGCATCCTTGAAGAGAAAAGAAGTCAAGATTGTCAAGAGGAATTAGCAGAGAAAAAAAACAGTCAAAGGTGGGGTCAGTAATTATTGAAGATATAGATAGTGAGTTAGAGGTGCGGGAGGACTCTGGTAGTGATAGGGGTACTAATAGTAATAATAAGGTTGATGTATAAAATGTAAGCAATATTCCTGACTTATAAAGTTTAATAGATCACCTTCTTGAATAGCAAAATCACCAAACTAATACCCAAAAGAGGGTTAAAAGAGGTCCCTGCTCCTTTACCAGCAACCAGCTTAACTATAATGTTGCTTCTAATGACGACATTTCTAATTAAAGTCCTTTGTATCATATTAAATACACTTTATCTTGCTGTCTAGCTTGGGCTACTTTTCATAAAAACAGCTTCATGGATCTATTTTAAATAGTATTGTGAAGCTACCATTATAGCTTCAAAGTAACTAGAGTATTGTTGATTGTATAGTTGACCTTTTTACAGCTGAAGTACATTAGAAATATCTGATCTATAACTAGATATTAATCTATAGTACCCCAAATAGATTATTCAACTATAACATTTCAGTTAGAGTATAAACTTGGTATATAGTCAACCTGTTAGACTATCTAGGAGCTATAGCATATATTAATATAATTTTTATATATATTAAAGTGATTTGTAATTAATAATAGAGATTATATTCTTATTAAAACTAAGTATAGCTAGTGGTCAAAAGTGTTTGTGATCTGAGACATGTTTAATTATAGTTGTACCATAGGTCACAGGCTGTAATAGTGGGATTGTCAATGGGTGGTGTCAACAATTAACCACAATCAATAGGCATAAACAATTAACCATGATGAACCATAATCAACTATGAGGGTAGTAAAGTAAATTAAATAATAAAAATAGTTAATACCTTGTATAACCTCCCTTTGCTTCCAAAACTGCAGCTATCTTATCAGGGATTGATTTCCGCAACTTCGCAAAAAACTTCTCAGGAATTGTCTCTCAAACTAATAGTAATACATGTGCAAGCCTCTTTGTAACAGCTTTCTTTTCTCATGAGTTATCTCCAATCTTTGGATACTGCTGGTGCAATTGCTTTTTAAGCTCAATCTATAAATGAACAATAAGATTCAAATCAGGAGAATATGGAGGATATTCCTCAATCTTAATACAGTTTCTCTTTAACCAATCTATAACACTATTAGCCTCATGAATAGGAGAATTATCTTACTGAAAAAGAATATCTTGCAAGCCAAAAGAGATCATTTGATGAATAACAGGAAAAAGGTACCTTCTCAAGAGTCTAACATACCTGGTCTTGTTGATATTTTGAGTAACAAAGACCAAAGAACCTTTTCTCTTACCCTAAAAGAACTTCTAAACTATAAGAGAAATTCCCATATTCTTATTCTTTGGGGTAATGCAATCAGCCAGCCACTTCTCTCAAGGTTTTCTGAAAGCTCATTGTTGCCTTGGATCCTTGAATTTCTTCACACTATACTTATCACTTCAAATAACTCCTTCAAAATCCTCCACTATTAAGTTTTTATAAACAGTAGCCCACTTCAGTCTCTTTGCCACATGCTTAAGCTTGAGCTTCAGTTTTTATTTAGCTAGCCACTTCTTGATATTGATCTCTCTGAGTACTCTGTCCACTATTTCATTTATTAGTCACTCATTTTCTATCAGTCATGGTAGTACTAGTGTGGAGATATTACCTGTAGAAAGAGAAATACCTGGCACATATTTATCCCTAAAATCAGAGCTGATCATTTTCTGGTTGGATTTAGCTTCTCAGACAATTGTGCGATACTACTGATGGCTAAGAACTGGAGGATAACCAGAGTGAGAAATGTTGTCTAGTAATTGGCACTCACATGCTCAGGCAAGAAAGCTTTTAGCTGTGCTCTATGGTCTTCCAATAGTTTGAGTAACAAGTGCAATATTCCAGAGGCAGCAGAAAAAGGCAATAATCATGCTTTTTTCAATATTGGTCATCTCTCTTTGCATGGTTTTAGGAGTTTTCTTCTTCTTTGGAGCTGCAGAGTTCACATACCCAGATCTGTAAACTATAGTGAAAGGGAAAAATGAATTGAGAAGCAGGTTGTGTAAATTGTATTGTTTATGGTCGCGATCACAATCATGGTCATAGTTGTAATAACAGTAGAGTTAAAGATCTGGCTTTTTTGGTGAGGTAGCTGACTAAGCATGTTTCACGAACACTTTTGATGACTGGCTGTTAATGATAAAAGTATTTATATTATAACAGTATATGTTTCCAATATTGTAAATTGCTGAATCAATATTTCTATATCTCATCTAATATATATGCAATTTATAGATATTAGTAATCAAATCTTATGTTATTAGAACTAAAGAATTCTTCAGTATTTTTACTTGCAAATTAGTCTGAAAACCTATTTGTATTTTGTTCTTTACTATTAGATACATATCCACTTATTATTAGCCTAAAAATTTCAAATAATCCCCTTTACAAGCTATGGGTTAGGTTACAACTTAGCTATGGAGTCTTTTTTACCTATTTATTGGACAAGAAACTCAAAATCTACAGGGGTGATAGGTCTGTTACCATTGCAATAAACGGTATGAGAACTTATTAGATACAACTATACTAGTCTTTATATTGAAATTCTATCTTTCTTAATCACTATCAGCAAAAGTATATAAGCTGGAGTGCAAATTGATTTAATCAAAGTGATAATATCTCAAATACCTTTGTATGTAATGCAAGAGTTTTTATATCTCTAATAATATATAATCTTTGTTCTTTCTGTAACATCTATTATAAATACTTTCTTGTCTCTATTGAACATCTGAAAGAACTTTAGGTTATATTGAGAGATAATTTAGGAAAGCTTAGAAAATTAGGCTTGCAATAGCCACGGACAGCTCATATGTACCTTCTAATACTCTAATTTCCACTGAACCTAGTAGCAATACTAGGATAACAGTTTAAAGATCTTGTAATCTCCTTTTTCTCTAATCTCTTACTCTTATCCCTAGTTTTCTTTTCATACTAAAAAGCACTATACTTTTTATCATATACAATTATAGTAGAAACTGCTAGTTATCCTGCTTCTTATATCCAATCACTATTACTTTCTCTTCTAGGATAGAAATTAAGTAGTTATCAATATGTACCAGAAAATGGTTTACTCTCTAGTATAGTAGTAGTATAGAGTTGACTTTAAAATATGAAAAACCTTAGCAGCAGTCAAAATACTTATCTCCTAATCCTCCTTCAGAGAGTTAATTGCAGTAGAAATGCAGGTCTCATAATTGATAATATCATGTTTCTTGAGTGCTAGTATTGTGGTATAATTTGATAAACTCTATAAGGTTTTTGAGTAGAACTATCTCGGCAGGTTATCTCACTTTAGTACAAATAGACTTTTCTGCTTCTAAGTAATGTTCCTAATCTATATGTAATGACCCAGCATACATGAGCTATGGCAAACGGAACCTATACTCATACAGGTAGCCAGGAGGCGAACTGATAGGAACCAGCAGGCAAGTAAGTACTTGACCTATGGAGACCTGATGGCCTGGGCTCCGAGAAGGAACAGAATTGGCTAGTCAGGGACTTAGGTACCTGGGTACACGTGGGAGTGGTGTCAGCGTACATAGGGACTTATGAAGAGGCAGTTGCTCAGCTAGGCCGGGTAACTGAAGACAGGTCAGAAAGGTCTATCACCGGCGACGGGATAGACAGGGTAATAGGGAAAAGTTAACTTGTCCGCTGGACAAGGTTACCCTACTCTCGGGATCAGGTTACCCT
>PYWC01000019.1:183310-271220 GCA_003182015.1 Tuber magnatum | reverse complement strand
AAAAGTTAACTTGTCCGCTGGACAAGGTTACCCTACTCTCGGGATCAGGTTACCCTGCCTTGGGTCTTGGGTTACCCTGCCCAGAGTCCAGAGTTATCCTACCTTTCAATACGAAGTCCCTTGGGGAGTTCGGGAAAATTGACTGGAATGTTAGTCACGCGAAGCCATGCATGATACTGGAATCTGGGGTTCCGGGGGATGCTGTTGGGCGAGCTACGTAGCTTTGAGGAAGCTGTAAATTGAAGACATTATTCCTATCATACCCCTCCGGCCCCGCCTTGAGGCCCTGACGTCATGGGCAAACGGTTGAGTAATTGTGTGCAGTCTAGCAAAGAGGAATCTTTGAAGACATGCTAGCAACACCGTATACGTCGCTGCCGTCTGGTCAACCATAGGCTGTTCGTAGGATATATAGGAGGGCATAGGGTGGAAGGTGGAGTACCTCCTCCAAGTTGTTCGGAGTAAAACGGACCAGAACTGGCGGAGTTAACGGGTGTTAACCGTGGGGGTCCCAAAGGTATACCTGGGTGCTGCCGGGGAGACTGGGAGAGTTTTACACCTACCGAGCCCGAACGTGCTCCCAACGCTATAGGCTCTGAAAGGGAAGTGCAGAGACACTAAAAGCATGATTCCTACCACAGGTAAGGTAGATGCGAGGTAGTGGTCATGGGTAGCGCCCATTGGATCACTCACGGACTATCGTGCCCTGCGGAAGACACCAGAAGCCCGTGACCAGTAACAAGTAACCAGATAAACCGCTCACGGTAGGCTCCGGAGTCAAGTAGAGATCAATGCATATGGGAAGGGTGTCATACACAGTCTAGTTCATGAGCTGCCTTGACTGTTAGCCACTGGCAAGACACCAATGCGCAGAAGTTTTCACTCCAGCGGGTAAAATGGAAATGCACCACAGAAACGATAACGGCATAATGCGAATGCCGACTAGAGTGTGTCGACACATGCATGCCCGAAGGGTGTGTCAGGAGACGTGTCGCAGCACCTTTAGCGGAGAAGGGTGTACTCAAATAGTTGGAGTAAACTGATGGGGATGTTTCTGGCATAAGATAAAACTACCTGAAAGTCCATGTGAGAACTCTCCTACTCCAACAATCAATCCTCTTGAGACCTTAATTGAGTGAAGCGTCAGGCTTAACGATATTAAGTTTTACTGTTTACTTTACTCTTACAGCTGTGTGAACTTTTGGCGATAAGTTTGAAGTTGTTCGGTGCGGTCGCAACCTGGGGATCCACCTTCCTAGGGGTGCCCCCGTTACACTACATGAGTTATGAAAACTCAGAAAAGGTCTGAGAAATATCTTGTTTACAACAAAAATAGTATAGCAAAACCAGTTTAGCAGCCCTTTTCTAGTGTCTCAAAAAAGATGTTAATTTCATGCTATTCAGTATATATATATATCAAGTTGTTTCTTTTTCCAAAGACAAATATACTACACTATTAAGCTTAACTATTGATATACTGCATAATATTTACCTATTAGTTTTCTGGCACCTAAATTCTAATATTAAGGAAATCTGTCTCTTCTACTTAGCAGTAACTTGAATGTTTGAATGTGAATAGACACTAATATATATACTAATATATACACTGTTGAAATATAATATTGAATACCTGTAAGTAGTTTGTCAAAATATTGTATAATTGTGTCTGACAGACTTTAAGTTTACTGCTACTACTAACTAACTTAGCTTGATATTACCTGTAATTATTCTCTGGTAATGGAGGTACTGCAAGGGAGATGGACCTAAAGATTACAACTACATCAATCAACTTGAAACTTATTGATAAAAGTTTACATACAAATGTAAGAGTAAAGTAAATAGTAAAACTTAATATTGTTAAGCCAAATGTTTTACTCAATTTAAGGTCTTGAGAGGATGTTTATTGTGTTGAAGTAGAAGAGTTCTTGTATAGATTTAAGTAGTCAGAATTTATACCAGAAACTCTTCCATTAGTTTACTCCAACCCTTCATACACACCCTTCTCTCTGTAACGGGGGCACCCCTAGGAAGATGGATCCCAAGGTTGCGACCGCACCGAACAACTTCAAACATATCGTCAAAAGTTCAGACAGATATAAGAGTAAAGTAAACGGTAAAAGTTAATATCGTTAAGCCTGACACTTCACTCAATTAAGGTCTTGAGAGCATTGATTGTTGGAGTAGGAGAGTTCTCACATAAACTTTCAGGTAATTTTATCTTATGCCAGAAACTCCGCCATCAGTTTGCTCCAACCATTCGAGCACACCCTTCTCCGCTAAGGGTGGTCCGATACGTCTTCTGGCACACCCTGTGGGCATGCATGTATCGATACACTCTAGTCAGCATTCACCTTATGCGGTTACTGTTTCTGCGCTGCATTTCCATTTTGCCCGCCGGAGTGAAAACTTCTGCGCATCAGTGTCTTGCCAGTGGCTAACAGTGAAGGCACCTCATGAACTAGACTGTGTATGACACCCTTCCCATATGCATTGATCTCTACTTGACTCAGGAGACTACCGTGGGTGGTTTATCTATGTACTATTTACGGGTCACGGGCTTCCGGTATCGTCTGCAGGGCACGGTAGTCCGGGGGTGATCCAATGGGCGCTACCCATGACCACTACCCCGGATCTACCTTGCCTGTGGTAGGAATCATGCTTGTAGTGTCCCTGCACTTGCCTTTCAGAGCCTATAGCATTGGGAGCACGTTCGGGCTTGGTAGGTGTAAAACTCTCCCAGTCGCCCCGGCACCACCCGGGACTACCTTCGGGACCCCCACGGTTAACACCTGTTAACTCCGTCAGTTCTTGTCCGTTTTACTCCAAACAACTTGGAGGAGGTACTCCACCTTCCACCCTATACGCCCTTATATATCCTGCGAACAGCCTACGGTCGACCGGACGGCAGCGACGTATACGGTGTTGCAAGCATGTCTCCAAAGTTTCCTCTTAGCTAGACTGCACACAACTACCCAACCATTTGCCCATGATGTCCGGGCCTCAAGGCGGGGCCGGAGGGGTATGATAGGAATAATGTCTCTAATTTACAGCTTCTTCGAAGCTACGTAGCTCGCCCAATAGCATCCCCCAGAACCCCAGATTCCAGTATCAGGTATGGCTGCACGTGACAACCATTCCAGTCAATTTTCCCGAACTCTTCGAGAGACTTCTTATTGAAAGGTAGGGTAACTCAGGATTTTGGGCAGGGTAACCCAAGCCCCAGGGTAGGGCAACCTTGTCCCGCCGACCAGAAAACCTTTCCTTGTTACCCTGGCTATCCCATCGCCGGCGATAGACATTTCTGACCTGTCTCCAGTTACCCGGCCTAGCTGAGCAACTGCCCCTTCAGAAGGCTCTAAGTACACTGACACCGCTCCTGGGTGTATTCAGGTACCTAAGTCGCTGACCAGCCAATTCTGTTCATTCTCGGAGCCCGGGCCATCAGGTCTCTGTAGGTCAAGTACTTACTTGCCTACCGGTTCCTACCAGTTCGCCTCCTGGCTACCTGTATGGGTATAGGTTCCGTCTGCTATAGCTCATGCATGTTGGGTCGTTACATCACTCCCCTCCTCTCTACAGTCGGTCCCGGACCATTAGCGTCGCCTCTTATTTCCACGAATTGATTCCCCCCAGACCCTATAGTCCCTGGGCTTGGACGGATATCTCTGGTGAAATCCCAAATAGCCTGTAAGCCTGTCACTTCTCGCATCTCATAGGCCTCCCCTGAATTCTCCCCAGCCCCATAGCCTTCCCCTGAACCCAGGTACTGGATGAAGCGCAACGGAAACTTCACCTTGGCTCCTTCGTACCATCGGCTGTTCACAACAGCTTCAATAACATAACCGGGCTCGTTGTCTACAAGTTCCGGGGTAGGGACATCCTTGACCCTACCTCCAGCCAGAACCTCATGATAGGGTTCGCGCAGCAGGACATTGAAAACCGGGTGGACGCTCCATCCGGTAGGGGGTTGCAGTTCATAGGCTCCGTTATCCACTCCACGTTTGACCACAAAAGGGCGAAACATCCGGTGGTCCTGCCTCTGCATCGGACGCTTGGTGCGGAGGTTTTTTTGGTTTGACATCTCACGGTCCACTTGCTTTGCCCGCCCAGCGGTAACATCCTCCAAGGCAACATAGTCTGGTGATGGCGACCTTTGCTGGGCATGCCATTTCCATTGCCTTTCTTGTGCCCGTTGCATCGTTTCTCGACTCTCTTCCTAGGTTCCTTTCTATTCCTTGACCAAGAGCTCTCTGCTAGGGTGCATTCCTTGCGTATCAGACACGACACCCGACCAGTTTGTCCTTGGGTTAAACCCCTAGTTGATTTCAAATGGTGACAACCTGGTGGATTCTGATGTCGAGGTGTTGTACACATACTCCGTAATGGGTAACAGCGAAACCCAATCATCTTGTTGGTAGGAACAGTAACTACGCAAGTACTGCTCCAGTGTCTGATTAACCCTCTCGGTCTGCCCATCAGTCTCAGGGTGGAATGTAGTCAAAACGTTTAGTTTCACTTGCAACAGGTGCATTAGAGTCATCCCGAACTTGGAGGTGAATCGGCTATCTCGATCGGAGATGATTGACTCTGGCAGTCCATGAAGGCGCCAAACTCCCTTTAGGAATATTAAGGCAAGCTCCTTGATAGGTACCTCAGTGGTCAGGGGTATGAAATGGGCCATTTTCGAAAATCTGTCTACTATGACCCAGATCTTGGTATACCCTTCGGACTCTGGCAGCGCGACAATGGAATCCATTGAAATCGCTCTCCACGGCGGCATAGGAATATCAATAGGTTCCTGCAGCCCAAACTTCTTGTGCGTGATGGATTTATTTCTTTGGCACGGATCATATGTCCGCGCGTAGTCGGTGATGTGCTCATCCATCTTGGGCCAATAGAAGTTAGTCCTAACCCTGCCAATGGTCTTGTAAGTCCCGAAGTGTCCCGCGATTCGGGAGTCATGTTCTGCCTTCATGATTGTCTGCTTCAGATTCTAGCCCTTGGGAACATACCACCTGTTCTTGTACAGGAGTAAGCCCTTTTCCGTCTTGAAATGTCGGTCGACCTCTTTGTCACCTGCAGCTGTTGCCTTCAGGATTCTTAAGTACTCCTAGTGTCCGGTTATCGCTACCTGCAGTTGATGCAAAAAGGAAGACTGGAGCCGAAATCCTTGGCACACCTGCAACACCTGTGGTCGCAAGATGTCCCCTTCCTGGCTCCCAACCCCCTGTCCTGGACCAAAAAACCACTGTGGCGGAAAATCACTCTGCCCTTCAGGGTGGTTGTCTCTATGCCGCGACAAAGCATCCACCTTCTCATTCAACTCTCCTTCTCGGTAAACCACCTTAAAGTTAAACGGTTGCAGGAACTCAGCCCAGCGGTGCTGCCTTCGGTTAAGGACCTTGGTACTATTGAAGTACTGCAAATTCTGGGGATCCATACAGATCACCAACTGGTCCATTACCGAGCGTAGCAAATAATCCCATTCCTTGAATGCCGCCACGATGGCCGTCATTTCCTTGTCATAGACATCCTAATTAATCTCCGCTGGGTGAAACTTCCTACTATGGTAGGCCACTGGATGCCATCTCCCTTCTCACAGAACTGGGCAAGAATGGCTCCTAATGCAGAGTCACTAGCGCTGGTTTCCAGCCGGGTTGGCCATTCAGGGTCAAAATGTGCTAGGATAGGTTTGGACGTGAACGCTTCCTTCAAATGGTTCAAGGCCTGCTCACATGCAGGTGTCCATTCCCATTGGACACCCTTCTTTGTCAAGTCCATCAGAGCTTTCGCTATGGTGCTGAACCCTTCTGTGAACCGACAATAGAAGTTGGCAAAGCCCATAAAGCTTTGAACGTCGACAATGCATGTCGGACGTGCCCAAGCCCTGCTTCTCTGAACCTTCTCTGACAACATAGAGATCCCCATATTGGAGATCTTGTATCCGCAGAATTCAACCTCCCGTGGGTGGAAACTGGACTTCTTCATGCTTACACATAGTCTACCTTTTCGCAATTTCTCCATCACACAGCTCACCATTGCGACGTCCTCTTCCCTAGTTTCGGAGTAGATCAGCATGTCATCCGTGTACACGATGACTGCTTCATCCATGCGATCGTGAAAGACCTCCTTTATCATGCTTTGGGAAGTTGCCGGGTCACTACACAACCCAAACAGCATTACCGTGTATTCATACAGTCCATATCTGCACTGGAAGGCTGTCTTCCATTCCTCACCTTCTGCTATCCTTAGAAGGTAGTAGCCGTTCTTCAAGTCCAACTTGGTGAACACAATGGCTTTTCCTAACCTGTCTCGCAGTTCGTTCATCAACAGTAGAGGATACTTGCTCTTCACTGTGATTTTGATCAGCCCTTGCTAACCCATTCCCAGTCTTAATGTACCATCTGCTTTTGGCACGAACAGGATAGAGGCTGCTGCTGAGGAACTGGATCGCCGCAGCTTTCCAGTTTGCAGCATGTCATTGAGATATTCCTAGAGTGCCTTAAGCTCCTTTTCCGATAACGGACAGATAGGCCCAAACAGGGGTTGAGTTCCGGGTTGCAACTCGATCATATGGTCATATTTAGACTGCTCCGGGAACACCTCAATCCGTTCTTGACTGAAGATATCCCCATAGTCCTTATACTCAGTGAGTAGCTTAACCGTAATGTCGGCACCTTCCTCCTTGGAGAATTGCACAATTCCCAATAGGTACATATTACTAGGGTCTTCGGCTAGTAACTCTTCATCGGTCATGAACACTAACCGCCCCTGCTCTGACAGGCAGTTAGCCTTGCAGAAATCTGAGCACCAGATTAGTAATCCGGTCTTCTAATCTATGTCAAGGTTATGGTCTTTCAACTAAGACATAGATAGGTACCCATCAACCTTGGTGTCGGGCATATCTGCGACTTCAAAGCGCATCTCATTGTGGTGGTCACCTATCCTGATCTCTAATGACCTGGTATAGTGTAGACCTGACCCAGGAATATGATTACCACTAGCGTCGCTTATCGGTATGTGTACCTTTTGCCGTACACAAGGTGCTTGTGTCTGCTTAACCCATAGGCTGCTAAGCACCGGC
Organism: Tuber magnatum; assembly: GCA_003182015.1. Lineage (NCBI taxonomy): Eukaryota > Fungi > Ascomycota > Pezizomycetes > Pezizales > Tuberaceae > Tuber > Tuber magnatum. Next base: position 264,136 of record PYWC01000019.1, on the reverse strand, counting down.
CCAGTAGCTCCACTATCGAGTAGCAGGAACGCTTCTGCGCTAACCTGTCTAGCTGCTATCTTCCTGTCTAACTTAACCCACAGGTGGATAGACTTAGTATGACAAGGCAAGTTGTCATGCTTCTGCCTCTTCGCTTGTCTTGGTGACTTGGTCATCTCAGCTTAGTAATTCCCTTTAGTCTCTTGCCCTTCGACACCAGAGTGGCCACAATGGGTCGGTAAACATTAAGGGATTGGGATTCGTCTTTTTATCAATAACTAGGGTGTTCACTATCAGGCCAGCATGATCTCGGGTACTGAACCCTCGTGAGATGAACTTGAAAATAGCATCATTTATTTGATCAAGTCCAGCCTGAACCAATTCCGCTTATACTAAACATAACTATTTTTTCCCCCAGTTGTATAGAGGTCCGCTATTGGACCGGTTCCAAGTGAAGCCACCTTGCTTCCCCAATGTCGACCATCTCCTCCAGCAGGACCTCACCCAGCCTCAACCGAAATAATGTCCTATGACTTGCCCATCCAGCTAAGGAAATCCTGAAAGTAATACGTTTAACTAGAACAAAGGAAATAACCAGAAACCCAACAAAGGAGAGATAGCCCAGTCCACTGCGCACGGCCCGCAACATCTACCTGCCCACACCACCTGTGTGTAGTCAGTATCAGGGTCGTCTATGCGGTAGAAGGGTACTTACCCATCTCCTAAGCCACTTCCATGGCTCATATCCATCTATCCCTCAGGGGTCTATGGCTATGGGTTAATAAGGTTACACCTTAAACATAATTGGTTCTTTTCTTTTCTGATCCTTCTTTATTAATCTCCATGATCTGAGGTGATGCCTGGCGGACTTCTAGTATCTTTGACGAGGAAGCCGGAGGTGGCACTTCAATGCGCATCAGCCGGTTGTCTGTCCCTCTTGGCTCGCGTACCGGGGCTGACTATTTCAACCAACGAGCTTGTTTGGATAAACTAACGACTGGGGACGTGGCGGTACACTTCCTCCAAAAGTGACCACTTTGTCCACACTTGGTGCACTGGTTGTGCTTTCTCCGACGTTTGGTCAAAGTCGATGGGATTTCCTTATGCGCTATTGCATACTCAGAAGTCGCCGGCTTTGCCTGTTTCGCCGCATTGACATTAGTAGGTTTGGCAGACCTCTGGTTTGGTCTGCCCAAACCTTTTTCCTTCTTCTTGCCCCTATCGAATATCGAGGGTCTATCCTCCTTCTTTTCAGCGGGTTGAGACTGGGGGGCTGGGTGGATGACATGGTTACTGAACCGGTTGTAGTCCTCCAGCGTGTGCCCAACCTTCTGGAGAAGATCAAGGTACCCATTCAGGTCGGTCGAATGCGGTTCCTTAAGTGCCCACGCATTCCGAACCTCCTGTGTGATACCTGATCCAACCTTGTCTTGTACCTGTAGTAGATCTGTATAGCCAAGCTTATACATATAATCAATTATCTTATCCAGGTACTCATCGATGTGAGCGGGCTTCATCACAAGGTCTCGCCACTCAAGAAGGGGTCGATCTCGCGCGGCCTGGTCTCCGCCGAAACCTTGTTCCTGCCGTTCTCGGAACCCTTTCCATGTCCATAAGGGGTTGCTGTCTTTGACAGGTACGCTAGTGCGCTTGGCGGCCTCCTTGTTAATGTGCCCATGCAACCCCAGATACCATGCCCGGCCGCAGTCTTCAAGAAGAGGGATCACCAAGTTTACCTTATCCATGTCGGTTAACTTGCTATCCGTAAAGTATTCAAATTTGACCTCTACCAACCGCAAGAAGCTCGCGAGTTCTGTAACCTTGCCCTTGAATGGAGGGCTACCACTCAGCTTCACCAGCTTCTTCTGCCAGTGTCCTGATGTTGGCCGAGAAGCCGAACCAGTACCCCTCAGGGCTCTCGCCAGCCTCTTGGCCTGGCAATCCCACCATCATTTCTTCTCATTGCTCCAGTCTTCCTTGCGAGAACCAAGGAAGGGGGTCAAATCTGGGAGAGCATCTCCATCGTCATTATCATCGGAGCTGTCATGGTCAGAGTCCCCTGGATCTCCGCCTGCTCCCACCGTACCACCTCCAGGTGGGGCATTTCCGTCCCCACTAACTCCGGTGTTCCCACCTTGGGATTCCCGGGGTCTATCATACCCATCAAACCGCTCCTCCTGGCCATCCTGGTTACCATCTTCTGGGGGGTTAGCCCCAGATGGTCCTGATGCCGGTGGTGGAACAGGGCATTGCCGACTCTCAGGAATTGGCTTGGGCGCCGTCTGGGTTATCCGCAGAAAAGACTGCAACTCTGGACAACTTAAGGGTTGCATCAGGGGGCCAGCGTGCCTCCATGACCCACAGTACCCACATGTTGGTTGTCCATCTGTGTCTTTCTTCCTCCTTTTATGCCTCACCGGGGTCCGTGGTCTCTTCCTACACCCATAGGAGTGGTAATGAATCCACCCTATCCGGATCTCTTCTGACTTAGCGCCTGATAGACAGAACTCGTCTTGGCTGTCCGAATCGCCACTTGTGATGGTGGGGAGACTGGCGGGGACACTTGGCTTGGCGGGTGCCGGGGGGACAACCGGTGCCCAAGGAACGGAGCGAGCAGGCGTCCCAGGTCTGGGGATTGGAGTCCCTCATGACGGAGCCATGGGTGTTCGCTCCTCCCAGTGTCTTACCTGTTCGAAGAATCCAGGTGACGCTGCACGCAGTGGCTGGAACCCAGGGGTAGCCACTACTGCTGGTGGGAATGCTGTGGCAGGGAAAGTATCTGGAGCGGGCAACGAAACTGGCAGAGGTGTGGGTCTTGGGCGGGGATGGGAGGTATGGGAGTTGCAACTGCTAGTGTTGCAGGGGAAATGTTTGGAGCGCGGGTTGGATGAGGGGTAGGGTCAGGTGTATCTAGTGCCGTGATAGCCTTCGGTTTGGACGTCCTTTTCCTTACCCGACATCCATCAGTTGGCCCGACCATTGGGCTGCCCAACCTACTGTGGGCAATTGAGCGGGGGACCGACAGGGAGCCTGTAGATGCTCTTGAGAAGGAGGAGGTATAACTGTAGCCCTCACCTTTCAGGCTTTCCAACATCCGTATAGCGATTGGGCTCAAGTATGCCCCCCACTGGTCATCTCTGGCACTTATGGCCAACTCCATGCCGCAGTTCTCGGGCTTGGTATGGACGAGCGGGAGTGGGGGCATGGCCTCTAACATCAGTACATCATTCTCAGCATCAATACTATACCCTTCTTCAAAAGCCTTTTCCAAGGCTGCCATCTGAGTCTTCAATGCCTGGTGATCCCTTATCATCTACAGGTATGCCTCATGCTGCACCTTCATCCACTCCACCACTGCCGTAGTGATCTGTGTTCGGAACACCTGCTGCTGCTGGGTGTTCCAGTTCTTCAGTTCCCGCTTCGCTTCCTCAATCGACTTGGCTACTTCCCGGACGATGTAAGGTTCGACGAATTCACGGGAGAACTCGTTAAAGGGAACTCTGTGCGGCGGGGGAGGGAGCATGTTATGGACTAGGGTAGGGTGTTGGCAAAATGAGAGCGCCGTGGTGCGAGGGTCTGTAATCAGGAGGTCAAGACATTCAGCAGATAACTGAGTAGGGACGGCCTCAAAGAGCGGCTGGTGGCTGTCGCAGTCGATACCGCGAACATCCGCAAAAACTGGCGCACGAGACGTATTGGCGGTGTTCTCGTCAAGGTCTACGTCTGAATCCGAGTTGGATGCCATTCTGGTTCGCAGTTCGGTACCAGCCATTGCGCTTTCCACCCTGGGCTACTTGTTCTAGATAAGTTTACCAGTATTCACGCAAGGTCAGTGCCAAAGGTGGGAAACAATTAATCAGGAAAGGAGTTAAGCGAGGAGCTTGCTTAATGATATACTGTAATAGGGGCACCCCTAGAAAGGTGGATCCCAAGGTTGCGACCGCACCGAACAACTTCAAACTTATCGCCAAAAGTTCACACAGATGTAAGAGTAAAGAAAAGGTAAAAATTAATATCGTTAAGCCTGACGCTTCACTCAATTAAGGTCTCGAGAGGCTTGATTGTTGGTGTAGGAGAGTTCTCGCATAGACTTTCAGGGAGTTTTATCTTATGCCAGAAACTCCCCCATCACTTTACTCCAACCATTCGAGCATACCCTTCTCCGCTAAGGGTGGTCCGACACGTCTCCTGGCACACTCTTTGGGCATGCATGTGTCGACACACTCTAGTCAGCGTTCACCTTATATGGCTATCGTTTCTGCGGTGCATTTCCATTTTGCCTGCCGGAGTGAAAACCTCTGCGCATCGGTATCTTGCCAGTGGCTAAAAGTCCAGGCACCTCATGAACTAGACTATCTATGACACCCTTCCCATATGCATTGATCTCTACTTGACTCCAGAAACTACCGTGAGTGGTTTATCTATGTACTATTTACGGGTCTCAGGCTTCCGGTGTCTTCTGCAGGCCACGGTAGTCCGGGAGTGATCCAATGGCCGCTACCTATGACCACTGCCCCGGATCTATCTTACCTGTGGTAGGAATCATGCTTTCAGTGTCCCTGCACTTCCCTTTCAGAGCCTATAGCGTTGGGAGCACGTTCGGGCTTGGTAGGTGTAAAACTCTCCCAGTTTCCCTTGCACCACCCTGGTTTACCTTTGGGACCCCCACGGTTAACACCCGTTAACTCCGTCAGTTCTGGTCCGTTTTACTCCGAACAACTTGGAGGAGGTACTCGACTTTCCATCCTATGCCCCCTTGTATATCCAGTGAACAGCCTACGGTCGACCGGACAGCAGCGACGTATACGGTGTTGCAAGCATGTCTGCAACGTTTCCTCTTTGCTAGACTGTACACAACTACCCAACCATTTGCCCATGATGTCCGGGCCTCAAGGTGGGGCCGGAGGGGTATGATAGGAATAATGTCTCCAATTTACAGCCTCTTCGAAGCTACGTAGCTCGCCCAATAGCATCCCCCAGAACCCCAGATTCCAGTATCATGCATGGCTTCGCATGACAAATATTCCAGTCAATTTTCCCAAACTCTTCAAGAGACTTCTTATTGAAAGGTAGGGTAACTCAGGACTTTGGGCAGGGTAACCCAAGCCCCAGGGTAGGGTAACCTTGTCCTGCGGACCAGATAACCTTTCCCTGTTACCCTGTCTATCCCGTTGCTGGCGATAGACATTTCTGACCTGTCTCTAGTTACCCGGCCTAGCTGAGCAACTGCCCCTTCTGAAGTCCCTAAGTACGCTGGCACCGCTCCCGTGTGTATTCAGGTACCTAAGTCCCTGACCAGCCAATTCTGTTCATTCTCGGAGCCCAGGCCCTAGGGTCTCCGTAGGTCAAGTACTTACTTGCCTACCGGTTCCTACCAGTTCGCCTCCTTGTTACCTGTATGGGCATAGGTTCCGTCTGCCATAGCTCATGTATGTTGGGTCGTTACACTCCCTTGAGGGTTGTTCAGCACTTTTTTCACATTTCTATAGCTCTGCTTATATTAACACAATCTAGTTAGTAACCTCCTTAGACAGTTCAATTTCTGCGGTGTGTCTCAATTGTGGCCGCTGGATTGAATACTTGTTCACTTTGGTATCTTGCTAGTAGCTAATAGTTAGGAGCGCAGGAGGAACCTGCTAATATATAAACATCTTCCCCTATGCAGGTCACCTATAGAAGTCCCCATTGCCTCCTCTAGTCTACACGTTCTAACCACTTCTATTGAGCCAAGTACCTATAGAGACTCCCATGATTAGGTAATTAGTGGAGTGATCCAATTGGTGCTACCCATGATCACCGTGCCTGAAACCACCTCAGTCACAATAAGAGTTATGCTTTTGGTGTCCTGAAACTTCTTTTCTAAAAGTTATGGCATACGGGCACGTTTAGGGTTGATCGCTGTAAAACTCTCACAGTCATCCCCGGTACTACTTGGAACTTTGTCATGATCTGGCTAGAGGAGTGCTAGCCAGGTGACTGCAGCAAGGAATAGGTTTCGCGCATGACCTCATTAAGAGGTCATGCAGTTAAGTTATTCTTTCGAGCATATGACCTCGGTAGCAGGTCATGGGGCTCTTTTATGTTTGCTTGCATTCTGCACATGACATACAGTTGACATCATGGCAAGAGTCTAGACTGGCCAGTAAGGTTTACCAGCAAGGCAGACTCATTTATATTTCCTACATGACCTTGTTAGTAGGTTAGGTGGTTTGTTTAAAGGTTTGATTTATATTGTGCTTGATTTATGTTTTTGCACATGACATCGTTTAGAGGTCATGGGATGTTTTATGTTTGCGCACATAACTCGTTTGAGTCAGGTGATGGATTTCACACATGACCTCACTTGAGCATCAGGGCTGGGTTAGGGTTGCAGGAAGAGGTCTATATAAAGGCCAGGTTTCTACCGATGGGTTAGCTCGTCACACAACCATCTACTATTATTTCCTATCTACTACTTTACACTCATTACAATACAAATATCTTTATGCTCCAAAATCTATCCCCTAGTTGGACTCCTATAGGGTCAAGAACCTATCCACTATGTGGACTAAGTTAACTGAATACAAGACCGATATTCTCGGCACTGGTGAGAAACTGATTCTTACGTGAGAATACTAAGATACGGCCAAGGGACTCAAGGAGCTCTTGGACACAGCACAGCGCAGTTTGAAAGCAAGACAAAGGTCGTTACCTGTCACGAGTAATATGAGAAGTGGGAAACCGTAACAAACTTCCCAGAGACACTAATAGTTTGCCTCTGCTATCTCCATCAATTCTGGTCTGTTTTACTCCAAACAACTTGCAGAAGGTACTTCATCTTCTCCCCTATACCTCCTCATATGTCTTGTGAACAGCCTACACTTGGGCCCATAGCCAGAGGATATACAGTATTAGGAGCATATCTGCAAAAGTCCTCTTTTGCTAGATTGTGTACAACTATATAACTATTTGCCTATAATGTCTAGGACTTAAGGCGAGGCCAGAGGGATATCATAGGACTAGGGTCTCCAAGTTACACCCTCTTTGGAGTTTTGTCACTCAACCAATAGCATCTCAGAGAATCTCAGATTTAGAGATCCTATATCATTTTCCTTGACAAACATTTCAGTCATTTTTCCCAAAGTCTCTAAAAGACTTTATGGTGCAAGGTAGGGTAACTCAAGGCCCTAAGCAGGGGAATCCAACCACCATGGCAGGGTAATCAGACTCCCAAGTTAGGGTAATCCTACTTGGATCTTAGGGTAACTTTACCCTGTTACTCTTCCTACTTCTTCAGTAGAGTTAGACACTTGTATTCTTTCTCTCATTACCCTGCCTAGTAGGGTAACCAGCCTGTCTAAGGTCCCTAAGCATGCTGATGTTGCCTATACCCATATATTAGGTATCTAAGTACCTAACTACCTAGGGTCTTACTTGTTCATAGAAGGACCCTGTTCTTCAGGTAACCATGATGCAAGTAGTTACTTGCCTGCTTGTTCCTTGCAGTTGCCTGCCTGGTTGCCTGTTATGAGTATAGGTTCAGGTTGCCATAACTTATGTATGCTGGGTTATTACATCCTATTTTAGGTTATAGTGACTAGTATATCCCTCTCTATGGAATGTTTTATTTGGTAAGGTTTATCTAATTAACTAAATTATAACTACTTTAGTTATTTATCTGAATTTGTCTACTCAATTCTACTTAAGTAGTTTATTATACAGCCACTTGACAGAAGTATTTATAAGCTAAGATTTGCTTAATTGTAGTTATACAAGAACGGATTAGAGTACTAGAATTGGTTCAAATATAACTTTATATTGATTGAGATTCAGAAAAATTATAAACAGGATTTTATAAGAATAACAAAAATCTAAACTAATTTCTAATATCTAGTATAACTTCTCTTACTTCTAGAACTATAGTTACTCTATTAGATACAGATTTCCATAGTATTTCAAAAAAACTATGTAGGAATTCTTCCCCAAATTGAAGCGAATACTACTCATTTTACCCTTTTCTTAATAGTTTATTATTCTTCTAGAATATATCTAATCTTTAGATACTGATTATACAATTATTTTTAAACTCAATCCATTTATATTTAAAAAAATTTAAATCAGAAAAATAAGAAATCTTTCAATATATTAATATTATTAGTTTTTTACTACTCAAGAATATTTAAATACATTAAAATACAGTAATACATATAATATACTTGACCTTGTATAACTTCATAATAAGAGAAAAAGTATATCAATATAATAGTTAGGATTTTGGGTTCACAATTCTGAGGAGCTAGGTATAGTAACAGTCATTAATAATCAGAACCACTGCTATTTTAAAATGTAATACCTTAAGTACCTAAGGTTAGGTTTATTATATAAATTTTGAGACCTCAACACTTCATGATTTTACCTAAATTGTATTACAGTTTTTGTTTTATTTTTGAGCCTCTGATTTCCCAACATAGGCTTGTTAATTTATATTCTATATATTATATGTCTTTTATCATCTGCTACAAATAAAACTGGGTCTAACTGGCAAGTAGAAATTTATGATTCAGTATGGTCAATCCAAATACGTCAAGAACAAGGACTTAGTGTAAGTGATTAAGATCATGTTAGCTACAGGTATGATGTCTTATAATATATAGAATAAGTTGAAAAAACTTGCAGAAACTAAACTCAGGAAAATAAATATCTTAGAATAGAGAAGTAAAAGCAAAACAACCTACTGTAAATGCTACATATTTGTGGAAATTCTAGGAATGAGAAGCTGTAGCAAGACAAAATGCATCTCCTACTTCAAGTGGTCCACCAACTAGGACTCCTACTTCATGTAGTCCAGTGGTTACAACTTCTACTTCATATAGTCCACCAGCTGAAACTTCCACTTCAGGTAGTGTATCAGCTGAAACTTGTATTTCAGGTAGTTTACCAGCCAAAACTCCTACTTCCAATATTCAAGGATGGAAGATACAGGAGGGTACAAATAAAGTACTATGCCTTGACTATAAATCATAGGCTAGACAGAAGATATTTATTAATAAATAATATCTACAATGACTTCAAATCTTGGAGACTGCATATAAGACAATCAGTTAAAAAGTATCAAATTGTAAAGCTGTAAGAGGCTGACAGCCTCCTGGGTTGTTTTTTAAGTGGCACTATTAAGTTTATTTCTTTCTCAAGCTCCAAATCAAGAAAGTGAAACAAGGACTACATGGCTGTATGAGATCCCGATATGTAATAAAGGGACACCAAGCGAGATAGACACAAAGGTTATGACAGCACCAACCAACTTCAAACTTATTGCCAAAGGTTCACAGACTAATATAAGAGTAAAGTAAACAGTAAGACTTAATATCATTAAGCCAAACACTTCACTGAATTAAGGTCTTGAGAGGATGTTGATTGTGTTGAAGTAGAAGAGTTCTTGCATAGATTTAAGTAGTTAAAATTTATGCTAGAAACTCTTTTATCAGTTTACTCCAACCCTTCGGGTACACTCTTCACAGCTAAGGGTTATTTGGTACTTCTTCTGTATCCATGTGGGCATGCATGTATTGATACATTCAAGTCCATGACCTTCTTATATCGTTCAGTTTCTACAGCATATCTCAATTATAGCCATATGAGTGAAAACTTTGTTGTATTAGTTCCTTACTAGTGGCTAACTGTCAAGATATCTGAAAGAGCCTACTAATTTGCAAACACCTTCCCCTATGCATTTTACCTATATAAGTCCATATTGTCTCTAGTGGTCTATGCATTCTATCTACTTTTATTGAGCCAAGAGTCTATAGAGACTCTCATAGTGAAGTCTACAGTATGGTGATCCAATAGGCACTACCCATAACTACTACACCTGAAACCCCTTCAGTCATAATAAGAATCATGATTTTAGAGTCATCAAACTTCTCTGATAGAGGCTATGGCATAGGGGCATGTTTAGGCTTGATAGATGTGAAATACTCCCAGTCATTCCCTGTACCACCTGGGACTACCCTGGGGACCCCAATAGTTAGCTTTCACTATCGCCATCAATTCTGGTCTATTTAACTCTGAACAACTTGGACAAGGTACTTCACCTTCTCACCTATACCTTTTATAACATCCTGCCAACAGCTTACAGTTGGGTGGATGGCCAGAGTGCATATAGTATTTTGAGCATATCTATAAATGTACACTTTTGCTACTTTGTAGACAACAATACAAGTATTTGCCCATAATATCTGGGACTCAAGATGGGGCCAGAGGGATTTGATAGGAATTATGCCACCAAGTTACAGATTCTTGGGAGCTGTATAGCTCAACCTATAGTATCTCAGGGAATTTGATATTTGTAGACCAGATATGGTTTTGTGCAACAAAAATTCTTGTTATCTTTTTCAAAGTCCCTACAAGACTTCTTGATATAAGGGAGGATAACTCTGGGCCCTTGACATGTAGCCTGAGTTTCATGATAGGGTAACTAGACTTTCAAGACAGTGTCATCCTACCTGGATGTCAGGGTAACTTTACTATATTATCCAGCCTACCCCTTCACTGAAGTTAGATACTTATATCCTTTCTCCAGTTACTCTGCCTAATAGAATAGCTCGCCTACCTAAGGTCTCAAAGTTTGCGGATATTGCCTATAACCATGTACTAAGTATTCAAGTCCCTAAGTACCTAGGGTCTTATATGTTTACAGGGGGAACCTAACTATTTGGTACCTGTGTAGTAAGTAGTTACTTGCTTATCTGTTCCTACTGGGTAGCTGCTCGGTTGCCTGTATAGAAATGGATTTAGGTTACCATAACTCATGTATTCTGGGTCATTACATTATAATCATATAAGGAATTAGCACAAAAGGTGGCAGAGGGTCATCTATGAAGTAAAACTGTTCAAAATTGAATTGTGGCACATAAGGTGCTGTCGGTAAAGAAAGGTTATACATCAGAACCAAAACAAGGAAGGCATGGAAAAATTCTTAGCCTATTAGAAGATGCAGAAATACTATGAGTTGTATGTAAATGGATTCTGTGCATTGGAGAAAGTAGGTTAATCCTGGTAGTATTATTTATAGATTATACAATTCAGAAAAGTCTGTTTGAATTAAGATTGATACTACATACTACTAGAGATTATCTCAGGTGGTTTAGTAAAAGCAATTGTGCTTTACTGAAGAGATTCAGATAGCAATTAAGATGTTGCAAATCTGTCCATTAATGGCATTGCCCAAGAAGTTAAAATGACTATTGGATTAAGAACCTGATAAAGATGGTTGAAAACACTTGGCTTTCAGTATAACAAGTATTACAAAGGAATTTAAAATGATAGCTATAAGCAGCAAGATGTCCGGGACTATTGTGATAACAATTTTCTATCATGAATGGCTTCATACCAACCGAGGTTTATGAGATAGGATGAACATCCTGATTTCATTCCCACTATAGATCACCAATCTGGTAATATTCAATCACCAATCTTGGTAACTTAAGATAAGTGTACCTTTCACTCAAATGATGGAAAACACTTTGTTTGGATCCATTCTGAGCATTGGCTATTGTAGAAAAAAGGACATGGGCAGGGTTTACATATGTCTGACTTTCTTATACTAATTAGCAGGTTGGGTGATGGTGAAGCTTGTGTTATTATAGAATATAGAAGTGCTAATTGATAGATTGGAGATAAATTGCTTGAGCAAGTAATAACCAAAGCAATATCTGTATTTGAAGCACAATATCCTGACTTTCAAGCACTTTTTGTATTTGACAATGCAAGAAATCACATGAAGTTTGCAGATGATGTACTATGAGTTAGTGAAATGAATCTAGAGCCTGGAAGTAAGAATGCGAAGCATATGCAGGATACCTATATTATGAATATACACTATCTGGAGAGGAGAATTCTGTAGCCTATAGTTCTACCTGCCCGTAGACCAAAGAACCTTAAACTAGTTTTTATAGAACATGGACTATGGCTGCAAGATGGAAGACAATTTTTTACTTAGTGTATGATGGGGTCAACTTCTAGAAAGTCATCTAAGTCAAACCCACAGTGCTTGAGTGGTAGAAGTTGTTGTGCTTGTACATTGCTAGGAGCATGACCTAACTTCTGCAATCAAAAAAGCTAGGTAGAGCAGTCTATCTTAGATGCGGATTATGAGAATATTTTCTCTCATGCATTTCACTAGGAACTCAATTTTATTAGGTATTTCTGAGATGCTATAAAGCATTTTACAAGAGCGAACTGTGAGTATGATTTCAAGTTGCTTAAATAGTTGGTACCACAGGCTTTGGCCCAGGTATCAAACAAGTTAATTTGGAAATACTGTAGCAAAATAAAGTGTATTATGGATGCATATTAGTCTGAAATTATATATACCTCCACAGAGTATGAAAATTTGGTCACCAGAAAACATAGATCACATCACCACATTAGACTTTCTGAGATAGATAAGGATTAAGGTCTTGTATCTTTATTTCTGCTTTTATATAGAGAGAGATTTAAGGTCCTGTATTATAAATGTGAAATAATTTACAGAAAATAATTAAATACTATAAACTCTGATGTTAGACCACCAAGATGACTTACACTATAGACCTCTAGATTTTTCTGATCTGACAAGCTTTACCTAACCCTGCTTACATAAGGCATTACATTTTGAAATGCCAGTGGTCCTGGTTATAGAAGACCACACCATAACAAATTTCAAAGATATTATTATATAGTTACTATGATAAAAGAAAGTATTACAATGGCACTTTTGTATGATATTAAAACAGGTTTAGAGTTTTGCCTTCTGGAACAATACTTTACTATAGACTTTTCTGTATTTTATAACTCTATCTCTCCGTACATCCCAAATTCATTGAGCTCCTCGGATTCTGGATATTACAAGAATATCTTTGCTTTTATGAAATTTTTAAAAGCTGTTTTCCATGCTATTTCTTGAGACATCACTTCAAACTACAGTTTAGAGTTGCAATAGTAAGATATTTGTAGTAACACGGCTTGGTTTTCAGTAAACCTTTATTTCACTTGGCCAAAAGTTCAATATAAGAATTTATTGGCAAGCCACAATAACGAAACAATAGTCAGGATCCAGTCATGTCTGTAATCCGTGATAGAACTGTACATGACTGCTGACTCAGGCTTTATTCCCGCTCTCACGGAGAGCACCGCTCCTAGTTATCCAGTGTGTCAAGGGTAGTGTGTGGGCTACCTTTGTTTCGTCCCGCCCAGTCTGAGGAGGAGCGCGGTCGGACGACCGAGAGGCCTACCTAAGGCCCAATACTTGAATCTCTTCTCCACTCAATTCTATGCCGAAACTTCGACCAACCTCCCTGATGCTGCAAATTCCAGAGACAGTGGGTTTCAGGAAATTTTATGGGATCTCACCTATATGATCAAAAACGCTGTGGTTCACATCAGCGGAGCCAGGTACACCAATTGCCCATTTTGTATTTCCCGTTGCATGTCCACCGAGCTCCGGGAACCGCCATACCAGTGCAGTTGTCAACATTTCATCGCAACTAACTCAGTAACATTTAGGGCCTGTTTGGTTGCGATGGTTCCGTTCCGTTCGCCCATACAAAATGACCGTTAGCTAACGGAACCGTAAGGCAATTTGTCTGTGCGAACGGAATGGGACCATCGCAACAAAACAGGCCCTTAGTTGCCGTCGACCATCTAGATCGAAGCCACTACTGAGAGGTGGCTATAACCCCAACCCATGAACGCGGCCCCTATTGCAGAAGCGGAACAAGTTGCTGGGGGCAGACCTTTCATCAACGATTGTCAGGCGGTCCCTGTGGCAGTTATCTGCATTCACAGCTGCTCACTGGGTTGTCCCGCACGCAGGCAGGGTTTGAGAAGAGCCTGCCCCATTAACATGAGGAACGGGGAAGTAGATTAAGCGGAATAATAAATTGGTTCAAGCGCACTGCGATGAGCGGAAATCTGGAAATCCCAACAAACGTTCCAGCACCGCGAAGAGGAGATTCACCGCCCTCTAGGTCTTAATGTTAAAGTAGGTTGGGTTCGAGCTTAACCTATTGGGTAAATTTTATGTATTTGCTTTTTAGTCCTTTCCCTTCGGAAATTTCGCAATAGGAATTTGAACAAAATTCATGTGCAACAGGGCAACTTCTACACCTGATTCGCTTTCCAGCCCAGTAGGCTATATTCTCCTGATGCTAGAGAACATATTGGAAGGTATCATACCATGAAACAGGATGGTCAAGCGAGCTGAGATCGAGCTGAGGTCTCCGGTGCTTCTCCAGGGATAAGATAGTGTATCGCCCATTAGAGAAAAAAGAAAGCGATGCCTTCTGCTAGGCTTATAACACAAGCGAAAGTAGCCCACGGAGTCACCTGACATCACTCGTAAGGATATATAGTAGGCCCCCCAATGGAAGCCGCGAACACGAATTCCGGGTGATTAGATTTAGAACCAACGGAGGGGCTCGAACGACAGTAATTACGGACAACTTGGAAGCAAGAAAAAACATAGTTTTTTTTGGTATTCGAAATCGAGTGATTTTTCAAAGGGTCTCTTGAGACATCTTGATATTATGGCGAGTGTGCGTTGTCTGCAAGATTACCAATACCAGTATCTTCCCTTCCCCTGAGTGCGGATTTTTCTAGTCACCACTTTGGGAAGACATATGAATCGGTCCATTCTCCTTCGTCTCTCTTTCTTTTCCTCCCCCACCCCTTCTCCCTTCAAGAATCCAGTTTCCGTACTAGTCTCATCTTTCTTTTGAGAACTAGTTCTCGCAACATCTCACCGTTATTTATTCGGAGTTCGGTATTCGAATTTCTCAATTTCATGGTGGTCTTGGTGATACGACAATACCCTTTTGTATGATATCACTTAGTAAGGTTATCCTTTTGCCAAGCTAGTGCGAAGATGATTTCATATTATGACCTACTCTAAGAGGCACGTTTCCTCCGGGTGTCGCGATTACCGTTTAGAACTCTTCTTCTTCCCTGCCTTCTTCCTCGCCCTTGCCTCCTCTTCCTCATCCTCACTATCATCACTGCCATCATCTCCCTTCTTAGACTTCTTGGAGCTACGGCTGCCCTTCCGCTTTTTCCTCCTTCTCTTATCACCTTCACTATCTTCATCCTGAACTTCACTATAATCATCATCCTCATCCTCCCTACTATCCATACTTGTATCTTCGCTTTCACTCACTTCCTCTTTCTTGTTCCTATTGAACGTTGACCTTCGTCGCGGGGGGTAGCCTGGGTAATTATCCTTGCGCACCTCTTCCAGTTCGGCAAGGTCCGCATCGTTCAATCCAGAGTAAACTTCCTTAAGGTACTCGTCAAAGTCCTTACTGGCCTTTGCGACTTTAACAAACTTCTGACGGGTGAGTTTCGCCGGAGGATGAATCATGTCTTCTGCACCCTCCACACCGGCCTTGATCGCGGCCTTCCTAGCATCAAATTCGGCAAGCGCTATCGCGGTCTGAAAAGCGTTCCGAATCTGTCTTCCGTTCCACCTGAGTTCCTTATAATGCCTCTTGGCATAACCCCGAATTTCTGCACGATCAACTTGGATGTTCTTCTTCCCTTCTTGAGTGCGCGTCAAATTCATGTCCCACACGGCAAGATATGCCTTCCGATCGAGGGGGGGGTAGTAGAGACTTATGTGGATGCGAGATTTGAAAGCTTCGTCGAACATGCCTACTCGGTTGGTTGTAAGGAAGAGGATTCCCGAATAATATTCGAGAACACGTAGGAAGACCGAGACTAGACTATTACGGCGGAGGTCGGCCTTGTCACGCTTTTGTAAAAAAATATCGGCTTCGTCAAGGAGAAGAACACACCCCCATTTGTGCGCGAGGTAAAAGTGCTTTTCGAGGTTTTCTTCAACTTCCTTGGCTTCGGCTCCAATATCACCTGATCATCTATCAGCATCATGCTCCGGATCCCACAGGGGTTATATGGAGTGTTACCGCAGGTTATCGCGAAGAGAGGCCTTCCGGTAAAGTCGGCAACACATTCTGCATCACTTTCAGTATATGGTGGGATTCTTTGGGATATGCGCAATACCTGCTGTGGACGTTTTCCCTACCCCCGGAGCACCGTGAAGCAGAATAATGAGCCCTTTACCTTTATTTTGATGAGGTTAGCACCGTGTATACAAAAACAGGGAACATTGTCAAAAGTTACCTTTCCCACGAACGAGATCAACCTCGTGTTCCTTGTCGTGAACTGTGCCGGAGGTAGGCCTCGAGCCTCGGGAGTGTGTTTGCACCAGCGCCTCGACCAAGTCCCGATGCCCTTTTGGCAAAACCAATGAATTGAACCCTTCTTTGCGACTCGGAACATCCCTCATTAATGTGATGTCTAGTGGAGCTACACCGATTTGTCAGACTAGCCCGAACTACACCGTTGGGGGGGACAGAGACTTACTCCATTTCCGGCTTCTGAGTACGAACCCAAATATCCGCTCCGGCAACAGGATAATAAGAGAATCTCCGAGTTTTTTATGCTCCTGGGCCTCATCGAGAAGCTTAGCTTGGGATGCGAAGATTTCCAGATGATGCTTTGTTTGGAGTTCTATGCCAAAGTCGTCATGCTTCTCGCAGAAGTTTCCCTGCCAGCAAAGAGTGACGCATGTAGAAGGACCGGACTCGTTTGCCTCACGAGGATCTCTCTCGGTAGCCGTGTCAAGACCTAGCTTAGGAACCCAATCGGGGTTGAGCTGCAGGGCGAGTGTTGGGTCTGCAATGACCTGACTTTGAACCTGTGGCAAAACTATGAGCAACGAAAGGGAAATCCTCACAGTGGGCCAGCTGCATTACCTCCTCTTTTGGTTCACTAAGGCTCAATCCTTCGTAATACTTATGAGAAACGCCTAGCATCTCCAAGAACGACTTTCCCCGATCCAACAGCCGTTCTCTGGCTTTCTCCAAATCTGGGAGAAATTTCAACGGGTACACCGGTAGTGATGTAACCGGCTTTTCGCCTTCGTAGGGGCGGATTTCAATCTGCTTTTGAACACCGCCCAGATGTAACCCATCGAAATCAATTGAGTAACAATCAATGATGAAGGGGCTCGCGGTATCGTGTCGTCTATATAATGATTCACCCTTACCGTCATCATCCCTTCTGGCACGGAATATATCATTGTAGTTCGGCGTGTGGTTGCGCTCGCACATAATGCCGGTACCCGTAAGCTCTTTCGTCATCCGCAAGTACAACTTGTAATTCCCCCGGATGGCCTCAGATTTTCGGAGGGGACGGCCACCGGTAGTGGCGAGGACACGATAGACTTGCGGATTATCGACATCCTTTTGAGAATAGATTTCCTCACCCGCGGTAAAGAGAAGGTCGATATCTGTGAAGGCTATTTTTTTGATGCCGCCGTGCTTGATTGCTCGGACGAGGTCAAAATCGGACCTGCATTCTTCATCAATAAACTTCAGAAGACAGCGAAGGTCTTCCATGTCTTCCTTTGTTTCGGTAATATTCTCTACGGCCACTTCGGGAACTAGATTGCTACCCCAGACTGTGAGAGGCCTTAAGTTAGTTTTCAGTGAGCGGGTCTGGGGGGGGATACGCTTGCCTCCTCCGCCAGGTTCAAATATCACGGTAGGCGTCTTTTCCTTATCATCTGCATTATCTGGGTCCTTATCGCCATGAATTTTCTCCAGTTCTTCCAGATACCCCCTGAGGAGATCTCGGTGTCGCATGAGAAACCTGAAAGGCCTCAAGAACAGGTACGAGGTACCAAAAGACTTCGTAGTAAGCTTCTCTAAAACCTTCAATACTGGTATAGAATTAATTCTCAGCCTCTCCGCTCTCCCGGCACCACTTGCTTCGCCCGCCTCCGCCGGATCACGAATTTGGATATCGAGAACATGCTCCCCCTCTTCTAACCTTGCAAGTTCAAAATCCTCGAATAACATCCTGTTTGGCGCCCTATGCATCAATTTCACTGGCGCTTCCTCCTCCTCCTCCTCCTCAGCCGGACCATCCGGCTTATATTTCACGATATGTGATTCCAAGTAGGCTACACGATCTTCCAGTAGTTTCATATAACTAGTTGACTGCTTGATACGTTTCCGCGCCACTTTCCGCCGTTTTTCCAATGGTTCCCAATTACTATACCTCACTGCATACATATCGCTCTCATCGGAGGTGATTTGATCTTCTTTGAACTGGCCCTGGGTTTCCACATCGACATCAGTGGCCTTTCTGTCTGGTTCGATGGAGGTCTGAGAGGAGTCGGCAGTGGTGTCCTTTGACACTGTGGAAATAGTAGCGTCTTTTATTTCAGAGGTGTCGTCTCTCGTCCCGGAGACCTCAAGCTTAGGTTCTGGAATTGAAGCAGCATTGGTTTCAGTCTTTGATAAATTTCCCATTTCTGCCATTGTTGTATCTCGAGTTCCGATCTCGGATCTTATATTAGGATGAAGGGCTGTGTCGGTACTATCCCCCGTCGCTGAACCACGTTTGAAGATCAGTAAATAATAAGCAAGAATCCAATGTGTTCCTTGGTATGTTACCAATCTTTTGAGGGAGACTCTCCATCCCGTCCCAAACTTCAGACGGGGCTGCGTACTGAACGGGGGCTCTAGGGGTCTAACGACACAAATAAATACTCTACCCGCGGATTGTCAACAGACTAGGGATCAAGAAGGACTAACCATTACCGCTAATACCTCACTGCTGATTACCAATCTGAAGAAGGGTTTAGTTTTTTCCCTCGAAGCTGTGCCTTTGCTTAAGCTTAAATCCTTCAACTGCCGAAAATGTGCGGGGTCAGCATTATCACAAAAAAACCCCTACCGTATCGTGCCTGCGTACTGTACAGTACAGTACAAATACATTATCCCCACTTTTGCCCCTTTGAACATCATCTGTGCTTCTAGCACCATGAGTACTGTTATGAGTGGTTTTTCAAAGCGAATGAAAAAGGCGGCTGGATTGAATCCTGGTTCCTGCATGTCGCAAAATCATGCAGCACCCTTGACTCCTCGAGCACTTCGATTACCACTGAGGTTAGGTTTACCAACGTGTTGTGATCAACCTGCATAGGGCGCTAATCTAGTTGGTCTGACTGGGGGGCGAATTTAGGATTGCAGACAACCAAGAGAACAAAGAGCTCATGCAGTAGATGTGAAGGGCTGTCTGAAAAGCTTCCGTACCCCTACTTAGCAATAGGAAATACCACTTAATTTATTCCTCTGTCCGGCATGCCACCATATAGAAATGTAGTATATTTCTGAAAACAGTATATATTCCTAATACTCAAACAAGGTTAGACCTAAAATAAAAATAGAAATCACATTTTAGTAAAAGGTATCTCTCTGCTTATCTTGGCTTAAGAAGATATAGTAACTCATCACATATAGTCTATAGTAGACAGTATCCAGTACCTACAGCCACTTGGTAGAAGTGTTCATGAAACATGTCTCATATTACTCAGCAGCAGTCTTACAAAAATGTCATTTTGCCTTTAGGTTGTACTCCTAGTTATTATGATTATTCATATCTTTACCAAAGCCCACACTGATCTTTACAATTATTAATTCTACTTTTACTATTTCGGCAGCCACCTATACAAAAATACTATCATATTTCAGGGAAATAGCTAAAATAAAATGGTGTAGTATTTCCAAAAATAATAGTGTTTAGCAACACACTTTTACAATAGTATTTTTCTTAATAAGCAAAATCTGATCTGATGTTTGTAATAGAGCTTGTACAATATAAGTATGTTTTTTGTTTTTATTAAACATATAGTATATATGCAAACTACAATTCTGTCTTCTCCATACAACAAAATACCTCCTCTTCTCTTTCTACAATAGGAAACATCATTTAGGTATCCACAACTGAGAAGTTTCTTATTGAAGCTCTTCTGAAGCATATTTGGCAGGGTGAGCATGCTGAGAATGAGTTTAAAAAAGTGGTATAAGCAGAGGTTGTGGCAGAGCTCAATGCCAAATTCGAAGAAGTGCTTCCTGAGCCTATTGCAGTTATGCAAGCTGAGAATAAAGAAGTTATTGTAAGTGAATTGATTCAATTAAATGCAAGCTTTGTAGCAGTTTATAAACAATTAAGATAAAGTATATTAGCTAATTATTCATTTGAATTTTGATTAGCTTAAGCATGAGTTGGAAATTGTTCAAAAGATAAGATCAAACTTAGGATTTGGTTGCAATGAGTCTAAGGTTATTCCTATAGTGCCAGTATCAGTTTGACATGGGTAAACAGTGGCGAGTACCATTTCCCATTATGAAAGCAGAGTGAGATAGCTTTTATACAAGTTGAAGCTAATAGGAGATTGATAAAATATATATATAAGTTTGTTGAAAAGCTTAAAAGTATTGCCATAAGGGATTACCCCCTGATGAGCTTCTCAAGGAGCAGTTTTCTCGTGTGGTAGCTTCAGGAAGATTTGCAAGAACTAGAGAGATTAAATCTGAGGTTGGGAGAGATCAGGTAGTATTGCAAATAGAGTCAGGTGCAGGAGAGTTGGGGGGTTTGGAGTAAGATAGGGAAGTGGCTGGTAGCCAGCCTGAGCCTGAGTATAAACTAGAAATTATTGGAAGTTCTATGCCCAATAATTCTGATTGGGCACAGGCTGCAAACTGGAGTGATGGGTTGGGTGGAAGCTCTAGTAGCCAAGGTTCAAGCTCACATGTTCACAGTCATGGTGGATTGTCTGATGCTGGTAGTAGAGAGTTGAGAGATAGAAGTGATGAAGGCCATCACAATAAGCCTATTAGTACAAGTAGAACACCTCAAGACACACTTTCAAATGCACTGCTCACTCTCTGCAAACAGGCTATTGAACACAGAATTCAGAGCCAAATCAGTAAAGAAGAGCAGGCAATCAATAAGCTCCTTGAGCTTTATGCAGAGTCATATGAGTATAGTAAGTCTGATATCACAAAGCTGGTACTCTGTCTTCAGAAGAGAAAAAATGCTATTAGATTTTTGGCAATTTCCAAATATTCTAATGCTAGAACCAATTGGATTGCAGGGCAGCTTGCTTTTTAATATATGTAATAGATATCTTTAATGTATGTGACTTGTGCTCCCATCAATAAAGTGTTTTATCATTAAATAGTTATATATTACTATCTAATAATCCTTGAATAACTATACTTTATGCCTATTTAAATACAGCTGATAATCTCTCCTCATTTCAGATACAATTTGATCTTGCAATCTTGCCATTCCCTGTTCATTATTACCTCTATTGCCTTCATATATATTCTCCTCTAGGTCTTCAGCCTCTCTATTACCTGCTACATGTTCATGTGGTGCCCCTGGTCTTATATTCCCCCCATAGCCTATTGATTATAAGTTAATACAAGATCAATTCTCCCTCTCTTAACAACTTACCTGAATTTGAGTGTCTTTCTGCTTGACTTTCCGGTTACTCGAGCTCTTCAATTGAGTCTTCATTGTTATCATTTATTCCCAACATATTATTTACTAAATTAAATTCCAGCTCATGTTGATAGCACTTAATAAAATTCTGCAAAGTAGTTAGAGCTAAGACAAGCTTAACCTGACTTTAAAATAGGTACTCTGCCAAAGTTTTCAACAATGGAAATCTTCGCTTTAGGTTTCCAAAGATTCTCTCAACTGAATTCCTCAACCGAGAATACTATAGATTAAACAGCTCTTTCTTATTTTGTGGCCTGATTCGCATTTACAATTAGCATGCTTTAATCAATTAAGAACTGTATTGGATTATACTCTATCATAGTACTCCAAAGATTCTTTCACTTAAGAGTTAACAAAGAATTTAACATGCTTATTATGTGATTGGTAGTATTTACACAAATAGTATCACACCCCATGGTATGTTGTTAAGCACTCTATTCTTAACATATACCCAGCATCATAAAGGTAGTACTTGCCTTCAGGTATCATAAATCCTTTGTCCGTCCAATGCATCATTCAATACCTTTCTGTCATGAGTGGACCACTCCTATCCAGTCAAAACATAACAGAACTGGAGATCAAATGTATAGGCAGCTATAATATTCTGAGTTATCTGGCCCTTGCAGTTCTGATATATTCCCACATCTTGCTCTGGTACATGGGCTAGCATATGAGTACCATCAATTGCCCCTAGTGGATTCTTGAAGTATGGAGAGAACTTCCTATTTCTCTCTACTTTATATGGACACTCATTTACTGGGAGTCTAACAAAGCCAGTGTGAAGCTTTATCAGACTGTTTAAAACAATATTGAAGTAGCTCTTAATCCCATATTTTGTTAGTATTTATACTAAACAAGTTATTAGACAATAGAAATTGTCACTTACCAGCTAATTGTATCACCACTATGCTGAAACCTCTCTTGCATATCCCAATTTGAGGCATTTTGTCCAATGGTCTGAACAAACATAGCTACTTGCTCCACTACCTTAATAAACTTTGTTGAGGTAAGAGGACCTCTATCTTCTAGCCATTGGCATAGTTGAAGAAATACTTCATGTGATATTCTTAATACTTCACTCACTCATCTTCTATTTGTCAATGAAGCAAGTAGTTCTTCCACATATTCTTTCTCTAGAAGTAGTAAGTTTCCACATTCCTGAACCTTATATTGTGGTCCTGCTACCTCAGTAACAGCGGGAGTGATATTCAGAAGCAAGGCAGTATTTGGTCCCAGGAAAATATTGCAATTGTTGTGGTTGGCCTGATCTGTATTGTCTTTCATAAATCAGAGAGTGAGGTCGTATTGTTGATTGGAAAGGATATGATTTTGCATAACTGAAATCAAGAATGTTTTTTGTAATTGAGTACTGGTAATACTAATATTGTAGAAAATAATGAAATAAAAAGAGTTGTATTTGAAGAATCGAAAAATAATTGACAATTTTACACTATATCACTTAAAGAAAACTTGAATTTATTTATTTATTCAGTTTTTTTTTACAACAATACTATAGTAAAAAATTCAGTTGAATTTTTATAAAAATAGCTTGCCAAATACTAGGCCAAACTACAATAAAAATACTTTAAGAAATATGTTGTAAAAGTGGAAATACTATCATATTATTGGCTTGCTGAAGAGGGCCTTAATTATAATTTACTGATCTGAAAATACAAAGTATATAGCAAAAAAAATAGTTTCCCTTCTAGAACTTCCTATATTGAAGCTACCAATATTCAAAAGTGCATGATAATTGCCTTTTCCTAATACCTTTGGAAATTGTTCTGGTGGCTAAAATTGTTAACTTACATTAAACAACTATCAAGAATATTCTTATATAGATTTGTTAGTAGTAGTTACCAGAGAATCTTCTACACCCTAGTCATACACTGATCTTAATCTGGTAGTAGTATTGTACAATCATCTGGGCTGTCAAATCCAATTACAAAATAATGAAAGCTTATTTCTGAGATAAATATGTACTAATAGTCTCTTTATATACTGACAACATAAATTCTCTATACCTACCTGAGTGATGTATTATGATTTTCCAATAAATTTGCCTATAAAATAGTTGTCAGTGTGCTCAGAGAAGCCAATATCAAGAAATGACTAGCCAAATCCTAATCAAAGCTTAAGCTTAAGTATCTTATTGAGAGATTGAAATAGACTATAACTTATGAGAATAGGACAGTAGAGAATTTTGAGAAGATCATTTGGAGTGATAAGTATAGTATTAAGAAATCCAAAGATTTGAAGCAGCAGTGGATTTGTAGGGAGCTACAAGAAAAGTTACTGGATGATTATATACATTAAAACAAGAAAAATATGGAAATATTTCTCACAGTTTGAGAGTATTTTTAGGATAAGGGAAAAGGTCCTCTAGTCCCAATTACTGAAAATATCAACAAGAACAGGTATGTTAGACTCTTGAGCAGGTATTATTTTTCTGTAATTTACTAAATAATTTTTTTTGTTCTAGATAATATTCTCTTTTAGCAAGACAATACTCCTGTTTATAAGGCTTAAAATATTATGAATTAGTTAGAAAAGAACTGTATTGAAGTTGTAAAATACCCCTCTTATTCACCTAATTCAAATTCTGTTAAGCATGTATAGGTTATGCTTAAAAAGAAATCACATCATGGATATCTAAGAATTGGAGATATCTCAGAAAGAGAAGAGACTATGAGGAGAAGGCTTGTACAGATATTACTATTGGTTTGGAAAACAATCCCTGAGAAGTTTCTTAAAAATTTGTAAAAAATTAATACCTGATAGGGTAGCTATAGTATTAGAAGCAAAAAGCTTTTATATAAGATATTAGTTAGTATTATTTATTATTTTATTACTCTAAAGCTTACATAGTTGATTATTGATTGTTGAAAGTTGATTATGTACATTCAGGCCTACTGATTATTGACAACCCCCTCCTTGTCCTACTATATAGCCCATATTAGACAACCTTAAAAAAAAAAAAACATGTCTCAAATCACAAACACTTCTGCTAAGTAGCTATATACTAGAAGTCTGAAGAGTTTTGGGCTAGGTACAGCTGGGCATACTATAGTATATCAACTCTGAATACTAGATTGTCTAAATGTGAGCTAAGATTAGTGAGGTACCTAAGTATCTGGTATTACTGTATAATATCAATTATCTATACCATACGGTAGGTAATAATACAGTATCTCTAACTTCACACTATACTATATCTATGCACATAGCACACCACTGATCCTTTCTAGAGTACTACCTAGAGTTAGTTTTTCTGTGCTTCATGTATCTCGACCTGATATATTCTCAATCTTATATTACAAATCTCTAAGTTGTATATAGTATAAACAATATATCTATATAAAATATGAATAATAAAAGAACAATAAATAGTTATATGAAGAGCTAAGCAATCTGTAAAATCTTTATAATTAAATACCCTCTTTCTACAACTCTCTTCCTACAACCTTCTTTCTAATTAGTCATTACTGTAACTCATATAAATCTGTATAACTTATACTGCTATAAGTCAACTGCACTGTCTACTAAATCAAATAACAACTATAACCAACAACTGTAAGTATAACTTGTATGGGCACTAGGTTAAATGTTTGGTTTTAACATATAAGTTGATACTTGAATCATTTTTCATGATATCGCTTGATACACATAATGTTTTATATTTGATTTCAGCAAATTATTTCATACCTGTATGGTTTCATATACTATAAGTTGATACATACAAAGTTTTGTGAAATGACTCATAGTGGATATAAGCAATTAGTTGTATTTAAAGACCACTGTGTTCTGTGATGGAAACAGCTAACTTTGATAGACAATGTTTTTAATATACTTGGTTGAATGGTTACTTCCCTAATTTCCTATTACACCCTCTCCAAGTATCCTTTAGTAAGTAGCACTTGCCTCTTATTGATCCAGTAGCCATTTGCTTCTATCATACCACTATGTAATTAGCATCCCTATACGAACATATTATAATGTTTTAACCTTAGCAGGCACTTAGAAATATCTATAGACCAGACCTGATCAATCTATGAATGTCTACTCAGAAGCTATCAGCAGAGAGTGGTAGGACCTAGAAGTGTTCAGCTCTACTAGCAATTCACCCTTGAGTTATTGATAACTTGAGGTAGCAAGAAAGTCCCATAAAAAGACCTAATCAAGCAAAGGCAATCAACAAAGCCAAAAGGACCTGCAGATGATTTTGCAATTGAGAAACCTGCAAGACTACTTGGACATGACCTAGCTACAGAAACCTTTAGTGAATCAACATAAGAGCTAGCCAAAGCAGTATCTAGTACTCCTGGGACATTTCCTCAATACTCTAGCAAAGGAAAAGCACCAGCACCACTACTCAAGAGGGAAAATAAAGCACCTTTTAGAACCTCAAAAGACACACCTAAAGAAGAAGAGGATACCATACCTCCTGGGCTACTAGACGATAGCTCAAGTAGCAAAGAACTAGAAGATAGTATGTTGGAAAGTGTTTTCAGGACTGTGGGCCAAAGATCAAGCTTGGACTACCTTCCACCATCTGGGGAGAAAAGGAAGACCTCAAAGGTGAGTTTTGGACTGATGAGTTATGCCTACCTCCTAGTGCCTCACCCTATATGATATGGGTAAGATAAACAAAAAGAGTGGAGCATACTTTGGATGTTTCCATACAGGAAAGGCAGAAGAAGCTTACCACCAAGTAACATAATACTATTATAGCAGAGAAAAGATATAAGGATCTACCTTAAGTACATACGTACTGGACAGATTCCAGTTCTCATGAAATACTGAATAACCATATAAAAGGTTTAAGGAAATCCAACAAGTCCACAATGGGAAAACAGAATGAATAACATTGATAGCTATGGACCTACTAATATACTATAGACAACTACCCAATTGAATGGTCTCCAACTATGTGCCAAGCCAGTGACTCTATAAGGCCATGCACTCAGAGCTGTAGTAGGAGATGGAATGCATAGAGTACCATGGAGATGGTTTTCAGAAGATAGTTAAGGGGGCTGAACCAAAAGATATGATCCTTTTTGAAACTAGAGTTTACTAAGTGCACCAACCTTAATAAGGAACTAAAAAGGAATCTCCTGTGTGAGACAATTCAGATAAGGCTATGATAATCGACAAGAAGAGCAAGGATGGAAAAGACCAGGAGCAGAAAATACAGGATGAAGGTATACATTTCAAATGTGGGAGAAAGAGGCACTATGCAAAGAATCACTATGCAAGGAAAGGAAAAGGCAAAATAGTAAAAAATGAAGTTAGTACCAACCAGACTGAACCAAACATATGTGATAAAATTAATATCAACTTGGTAGAAGTTGAAATCTTCTGAACACAACTATCAACACTAATAATGCCTTACAATATATTTGAAGGCACAATCGACATAAGCTAGTACCCAGCCAAGGTGCTATTAGGAACTGGAACAATTGGCTGTAATATAATCAATACTACCTTTATTGCTACTCCAG
Organism: Tuber magnatum; assembly: GCA_003182015.1. Lineage (NCBI taxonomy): Eukaryota > Fungi > Ascomycota > Pezizomycetes > Pezizales > Tuberaceae > Tuber > Tuber magnatum. Next base: position 237,263 of record PYWC01000019.1, on the reverse strand, counting down.
GATACCAACCGACTTGCTCTTCCAACCAACAATTACCAATATGGCTATAAAGTATTCCGATTCATCCATCTATAAGAAGTGCAATCTAATAGCCGGAATTGGGAAGCAGAAATAGCCAGACCAGAGGATACTTGTCAGAAACCTGGTAAAATATAATAGCCTTATCGGAATGCCTTTTCTTAAAAAATATAATACCCATATCAAGTAGGATGACAGGGCAGTAGAATTTCCTGATAACAAACTGTTTGTGCTATGCAGACCAACAAGCAAGGAAATCAGAGCTGCTGTGTTGGATGCTACATAAGCTACCTTGTTGGAAGAGTACAAGAATGTATTCTCTGACAAAGTTCCCAAAACCTTACTACTATCCCAAAAGATAAACTACTATATTTAGTTGAACAACTCAACCAACTTGAAAAATCAACCAATTTACTCTATCTCAGAAGTATACAAGGCAAAACACATGAACTGGCTAAAGGAAAAGTTATGCACCAAAATTATCATACAACAAGAATAACTAGAAGGTGTACCTATATTTGGACAATCAAAGTTGAATGCAAGAATTTACTTTGTGGTAGACTTCAAAATCTAAAATGACAACAAAGTTATGGATAGCCTATCTATCCTGAATCAACAACAAATTCTGAACGAAATCAGAAGAGCGAAATACTGAAGCAAGATTAACCTAACCAATAACTGTTTTCAAAAATGTATTGATTGGGAGAGTGTCTATTTCAACTCATTCAAAACCTCCTTTGAAGGATATGTCAGTAAGGTAATATCACCAAAAGATATCAGAGCACTAGTAATATTTATATAAATAAGGGAAGATTTGTATAGCCAGTTCCTATACCATTTTGTGTAGGTATACATTGATAATATCCTCATATTTGCAGGTACATCCAAAGAACCTGAAAATCATATCAGACAGGTATGGAATCAACCACCAGATACCAGATTTTATGCAAGCAAGAAGAAGTTAGTACTGTTTCGGAACAAGCTAGAAGTATTAGGACACATAGTGAACCAGAAAGGAATCTATATGTCTTCCCTAAATATATCCTCCATTGCACAAAGGAATATACCAAGAAACAAACAGGAATTACAATCTTTCTTTAGATTAGTGAATTATGTAGCCTAATTCATTCCGCACTATATCACACTAATAGCACTATTAACCGACCTGATAGGAAACCCCAAGCATATTTAAACATACACATATCAGGCAGCATTCAATAATCTCATGAACCAGATCAACCTACACTTGGTCATGCGATCTATAAAAATGAGAAGCAAGGACCTGATATAGTTGATGACTGATACCTTGGATATAAGAAAAGGGGAATAGGTGGGATAAGGACCAATATATGAAATAGCTTGACCAGCAGTCCTCCATAGTAGTAAGTTCACCAACTTGCAAGCAAATTACAGAACAACAGAGAAAAAGGCACTAGTAATGGTTGATGCACTACACTGTTTTCACAACATGCTAATAGAAAATGAATTCATGGTAGTTACCTACCACCAACTCCTGACAGACCTCCAAATAGCCCAAAACTGCAGGAGAAAGCAAGTGAAATGGCTCTGTGCATTGGGGAAATATGATACTATAATAGTCTATGCTCCTGGAAGTACCAATTATTTAGCTGGTACTCTCTCCCAAGTATATGAAGGAAACTCAGAGCTAAATCTACTCAATGTTAATGATTATATAAAGGAAGTGGACAATATCTGAGATAACACCTTGTATGAACTAGAGTCAAATACAAGGGAACTGGTGGCCCCCTTCCCTTCTTCCTCCTCTCCTTCCTCATGTACTACCTATTATAATGAGATACTCATATCTCCTGAGAGTCCCTGCTCTATAATGGCAAGAAATGGAGCAATTTATACACAATGCAAAGTACTCCATCAGAACTACAGTACAGCAAAATGCACTACTTGTACTGTAGCATAGAATGTTACCCTTACCGTCAGAGAGAAATAACATTTACCAACAACTATTCCTGACAATATAGTCAACTCTATGTACAATCTTCAAATGAGGAATTAGGATCTCCAAGACCCATACCAGACCCTAGTCCCCTACTAACCCTTCATGTTAGAGACTGAGAATAGTGGCAAAGTACTAGTGACAGACTAGGAAGTGCTAGTGAGAGGCTATTTACCTTCATTTAGCCTATACCATGATCTCTCATGCTACCTAAACTACTCAATCCATTGGCCCCATCCTTTGAGATACCTGATAGTCCCTAAGAAATGAAATGGGTAAGTCTTTAGATGGCTATACAAATAAAACCTTAATTTTAGTTATGCCGCTGGTAATGGACAAATACTGCCCTGGACTTTACAATGTTCTACAAGAAGAAGAAGAGGACACCTAGATTGAAACAACTCGAGGAAGCATGATAGAACATGAAAGAGATCTTAGAAAAACAATGCATAATATAATAGAAACCTGCTCCATGCACATAGTCTCAGCCTATCTCTGAGAACAAATATGGAACAAGATAAATAAAGATATAGGTTTGAGAGGGGATATATTTATCGTACTTGGTTGCAAATAGAATACTATTTGCTAAAAACCCAGTTCAGTGAGAATTGCGTATATATTTCAAAAAGCCCTGTACTCAGAAATACTACCTCAAAGGAGTATGTCATAGCCAAAATATACAACAAAGGATACCATAGTGCTGAACAAAATTAGTACTACATAACAGTATATCTATTCTGGCTGGAAATCTGCAAGGATTTCAGGGCATACATTACTCAATGTACCAGCCAAACCAACAAAGAACCCAATAAGCTATAGGAGAGAAGAGACCAGAACATCACCCTCCCACAAGATATGGTTGAATCAATAGCTATCAACTTTGCAGAACCCTTTAACAACTCCTGGGAATTTAACATGGTTGTGGTTGCTACAGATAGGTTCTCAGGATATATATGGCTCAGAACAAGGTATAGAGAGATAACAGTATCAAGAATATGGGAGCTCCTACTCAGCCAGGTAGTCATACCCTACAGCTACCTAATATCAATAGTAAGTAATGCGGATCTGTTGTTGAAGTCCCTTTTATGGAAAGATCATTGCTAATGATTAGCAATCAAACATATCAAGGAGGTATAAGCCGATCTTAAGATAAATGGAATAGGAGAATAGAAAATCAGACAATTGATATTATTCATTTGCAATTTAGTTAAGGCAAGACAAAAGAACTAGTTGAATGCAATCCCAAAGACACCAGCTCATCTAAATACAGGATGGCTAGAGACCTTTTATGTGTTACCATATAAAGGGGTATATGGAAAAATCTATCTGCTACTCCCTTAAATAAACTTTACAAACTCTATGGTGTCAGCAGCTGATGAACTCCGCAACAGATAGTAAGAAATATAGAATATTGTATGTAATGCTGTTAAACTAGTACGGTTCTGAAGCATGAAAATAGTAGTAAAATAGAGAGAATACTATACCACTATTGTTGTAGATAACTAACTGCTAGTATATAGAAACCTTTTCATGACTGAATCTGAAAGAAGCAAGAAATTGCAACCCTGATGGCATGGACCCTTTAAGATTATTGGATTCAATGAATATACAGAAAATTACATTGTTATTGTAATAGGGGCACCCCAAGGGAAATGGACCCAAAGGTTGTGACTGTATCAAACAACTTCAAACTTATTACCAAAAGTGCACATACAAATAAAAGAACAAAGTAAGCAGTAAAACTTAATGACATTAAGCCAAAAGCTTCACTCAACTAACATTGCCAGAGGATGATAAATGTGTTGTAGTAGGAGAATCTTTGTATAGATTTAAGTAGTCAGAATTCATGCCAGAAACTCTCCCATCATTTTACTTGAACCCTTCAAGCACATCCTTCTCTGCTAAACGTTACTTGGTACTTCTTCTGCATCTCTATAGCTATGCATGTATCGACACACTCTAGTTAGTAACCTCCTCATGTAGTTCATTTTCTGTAGTGGATCTCAATTGCGGCCACTGGAGTGAAAACTGAGAATATTTGTATCTAAGTCACTTGCACTTGTGATAGTGGAGTAGACCTGGTGAACAAGATATATCTTTTTAAGACTCATAGATTAATCCAAGCTTGCATGCTCTTCTAACAGAAAGGAAAAATACACCCCTATTTATACCCTTCTATGGTTACACAAACACTGACTCATACCAAGGAAATCTATATACCCTGCTAGAATCTTCTAGCATAACAACTGGTCATGTGACTGTGTCACATGACCGATACAGTCACACCACCGTACAGGAATGAGATACCGTATTTTGAACAAAAACCTCTTGGCATTGGTGTCTTGCCAGTGGCTAACAGTTAAGACATCAGAGAGAGCCTACTAATATATAAAAACCTTCCTATTTGCAGTTCGTCAATACAAGTCCCAATCGCGTCTCCTGATTTATACATTCTATCTACCTCTACCAAGCTACAGGCCTACAGAGACTCTTATAGTGGGGTGTCTGGTATGGTAATCCAACAGTCACTACCCATGACTACCATACTGCAAACTATCTTAGCCATAATAAGAATCCTAATTTTAGTGTCCACTTCCCTCACAGAAGGCATGACATAGGGGCATGTTTAGGCTTGATAGGTGTAAAACTCTCCTAGTCATCCCTGGTACCAGCTGGGACTACCCCAGTGACCTGATGGTGGTCCTCCGCTATCTGTGCGAGTTCTGGCCTGTTTTCCTAGGAACAACTTAGAGAAGATACTTCACCTTTATAGCTACATTCCCTTATATATCCTACAAACAGATTACTGTTGGGCCGCCAGCCAGAGTATATATAGTGTTATGAGTATATCTACAAAAGTCCTCTTTGACTAGACTACACTCAACGAAACAACCGTTTGCCTATGATGTCCAGGACTCATGGTGGGGCTGAAGGGGTATAGCAGGAGTAATGCCTCCATGTTATCGCTTCTTTAAAGCTCTGTAGCTCAACCAATAGTATTTCAGAGAATCCCAGATGCAGGGATCATATATAGTTTTATATTATAAACCTTCCAGTAAATTTTCCCAAAGTCCTCAAGAGACTTTATGGTACAAGGTAGGGTAACTCAGGGCCCTTGACAGAGTAACCTGACTTGCATAGCAGGATAACCAGACTCTCCAGGTAGGGTAATCCAACCTGGCTATAAGGGTAACTTTACCCTGTTGCCCTGCTGACTCCTTCAGCAGAGTTATACAGTTCTATCCTTTCTCTAGTTACCCTACCCAGTAGGGTAGCTTGCCTATCTATGGTCTCTTAAGTTCACTGACATTGCCTGTCCACATGTACCATGTATCCAAGTACTTAAGTACCTAGTGTCCTACATGTTTACAGATAAACCCTGACTATATGCTACCTGTGAGGCAAGTAGTTACTTGCCTGCCTGTTCCTTCCATTGAACTACCTGGTCCCCAGTATGAGCATAGGTTTAGGTTGCTATAACTTAAATTGTAACTGGTATGGGTACTAGGTTATGTTTTATGTTTTGTTTGATAGTATCGTTTGATACTTGTTATATTTCAAAGGTATCGCTTGATACTTTGAACATTTGATATTTCATTTTATAGTATCATTTGTTACTGGCTATGTTTCAAAGGTATCGCTAGATACTTTAAAAGGGACTATGTTATCGCTCATACAGGAGATGAGTGAGAACTTGAATTGAAACACTGCTGATTGCACAATGGAAACAAAAGACTTTGACTGACAGTACTCTTAATATCCTTGGTTGAACTATTACTTCTTGCTCTCCTAATACACCCTTTTGAAGCCTCCTGTAGTCTACACAGCTCTCGCCTCTTGCTGAGCAAGCAGGTCACCCATTACTATCGCACTCGAAGTGTGATTAGCACCCTAGGTGTAAACACATTATATTTTTTTAACCTCAACAAGTGGTTACTGATCTCATACCTGGACAAGACCTGATCAACCTACAGACATCCACCAAGGAACGCTAGAGGCTGGAAGCGGCAGAACCCAGAGCAGTAAGCTTCACCAGCATATACTATTGAACCTCTCAGGATGAGAAGTGAGAAGCAAGTCCCACAAGAAGGGCTAGAACACCCCAGACAACTCAAAGAGCCAAGGGACACATCAGAGTCTAGTGCTGATAAGGCTGCCCAGCAGCTAGCAAAAGACCTGGCTTCAAGAACATTAGAACAAGTTACAGAAGAACGAGTCAAGTTCTCAGAAGATGCTCCACTACCACTGGAAAGCCCCTCTGAGATGGAGAACAGGAAAACACGAGGAAAATAAATCAGATATGTCTAGCTCCAAAGGCCTCATGCCTCCAGCAGGAACCCCAATGGGTAGTGCTGATGATCAGCTAGGCAAGAAATCCAAGCTAACATTACCCCGACCTGAGAAGTTTAGTGGAAAGGGCGATGACCTCAAACCTGGGGCATTCAAGTGGTAGGGAACCTCAAATTGCCAGTACTTGCTCACACAGGGAATCAAGATATCCGAGAAGCAAACTGGACTCTATGTTGGAGCATTCTGTGAAGGTGCTTCCTTGGAGGCATACAACTAAGGCATGGATGAATACAATGATGGAGCCTATATTAGTGGACAAACAGTACTAGAATACCTTCAGAAACAATTCTAGTCAATCTGAAATCGAGAACAACTATTCAAAGTCTTCAACAACATTCAGCAAGTATGAAATGGCAGAACAGAGAGGATCACAAAAATCGCTACAGAACTCCTGATATACCGAGAACGAATGCCTGCATTCACAGTCAGCAACTATATGCTAAAATGAACATTCTATAATACCATGGACACTCAACTTAGACAACTGGGAGAACCAATGGAATGAGAGGATAATGAGATAGATGACATCATCGCAAATATAGAATCTCAGGATGCCATCCTGCATAAGACTGGCGCTTATGGCAAGTCAAGTACAGTAAAGAGAGACAGAAAACCATAAGAGAAACAACACCAACAGGAAAGAAAGACGAAACCAACCTAGAAGAAGATCCCCCAGACTACCAAACAGAAATAAAAGGTAAATAGAGAATGCTTTGAATATGGAAAGAAGGGACACATGGCATGCGACTGCCCCACCAAGCAACAGATTAAGATAAAAACCTCGGTAAACCAGGTAGAGATGCAAGAATTTGAGGAAGTGGAAATCAACTCACCAGATGCAGAGACTGAGATTGAGTACTACTGAACTCTCTCAGCCCCTATTCTATACCCCCACCGTGCTCAGAAAGGAACCATCTTGATAAATGGCACCCCTGCCAGAGTGTTGTTTGACACAGGCGTGGTAGGTGCAGATATTATTAGCAACACCTTTGTCACAACCCAGGGCGTCCCTACTCACCTGATGAAAACACCGGTTATAGTGAATATGGCCATAACAGGATCACGATCGGCACGTTATAAAATCTGTGCAGTAACTATCCAACTCAGATCAGCTAAGCTACTGAACCAGAGAATAATGGTTGAGAATTTGGCAAATTATAATGCATTAATAGGAATGCCTTTTCTGACCCAGTGCAGGGCTATTGTCCGATACGGTAAAGCAGCAATTGAACTCCCTGAGACAAAGGTCTGAGTGCTGTCCAAGCCAACAAGTATGAAGTTCAGAGCCGCAATTTGTGAAACTGAACAGGAGGAAATCCTAACTAACTTTGTGAATGTATTCCCTAAGAGGATTCTGGAGGCCTTGCAGCCTCTTAGAAAAATGAACCACCACATTTGCCTAAAGGATACAACAGACCTGTGAAATCAAGTAACATACACTATACCTAAAGCATACAAAGGAAAACTATATGACTGGATAAACGAAAGGTTAAGGACTGGAGTTATCTATCAAACTAAGTCCCCAGAGATGGTGCCAATGGTTGTTCAGCTGAAATCCAATTGGAGAATCAGGCCACTGGTGGATTTGAAACCACAAAATAATAACACATTCATGGATAGCTCATCGATCCCATATCAGATACCAATCTGGAATACTCTAGGAAGAGCAAGATTCTGAAGCAAGATAGACCTTAGTGACAGCTACTTTCAGACCCGAGTCAAACCAGAAAGCGAGAAGTTCAATACCTTCAAGATCCCTTTTGGTGGATTTGCGAGCAAAGTTATCTTGCAAGATGACATGAATGCACCCTCTACCTTCATGCACATTATGGAAGGCTTACTACATGACTTGTTACACTACTTTATGTCAGTGTATATTAATGATATCCTTATTTACTCTGATACAGAGACTGAATGCATACACCATATCAGAAGAGTATGTAAGCGATTATGGCAGGCAAGATTTTATGCTCAAAAAAGAAGTCAACCCTACTTGCGAAATTACTAGAAGTGCTGGAACATGTTATAAACAATGAAGGAATTTACACCTCACCTGGAAAACTAGCTTCAATTGGGGAATAGGCTACATCAAGAAACCAGAAGGAACTACAAGGTATTCCTAGGCCTGGTAAACTATATCACGCAATTCCTGCCACACCATACTACTATCATGGCACCCCTTATGGATCTAACAGGGAAAGCAGAATTTGACTGGACTGACATACCTGATAAAGCATTATCGTACAACAAAGAACTGATCAAACAAGCACAGATACTCAGACCGATAAATTATACCCCAGGAGAACCCATATGGCTGATAACCGACGCCTCAGACATTTGGGTTGGAGCCTGGGTTAGCCAGGGGCTAACACATGAAATAGCTCGCCCTGCAGCCCTCCATTGTCAAAAGTTCACCAATACACAGATCAATTATAGCACTACAGATAAGAAGGCACTGGCGGTGATCAATACGCTTCAAGCTTTCAACCATATGCTTATGGGTTCACATTTACAATCATCACAGACCACCAACCCCTGGTAAATCTGAAGACTCACCTGGTCCCTGGCCAAAGGAGGCCCTGCTAGATAAGTGAACTAAGCAAATACGATGCAAAGGTAGTGTACATTTCAGGATGAATGAACTATTTAGCTGATGCACTGTCCCACATCTATGAAGACTCTTGTAATTAGACTCCACCATTAGTCCTTGATCACACCCTTGAGGACGATAATATCCCAGACTCCATCTCCTATAAGGACCCTTCGATAGCATTGCTCTCAATGGATCGGAAAACCTTCCCTACCTCCCGAGCATGCTCTATGCAGTTCTGGGAACCACACATCTGCCCACAACCAGAGATAGGGGAAAACAAACTCCCCTCTAGTGGTAGATGAACTAATGTCCCAGGCAGTGGCAACACTATCTGATAAACTAATACAACCACTAGTAACCATTCTAAATCCTCAGCTGTAAGATCACCTTGCCATCCCAGCAATAGAAACCCACAGGGTGACCCCTCCCTCCAGTCCACTAGGACTACCTGCAGCAGACCCCTTGTATCGGGGATCTCTTAGAATCTACAACCATGAACTGATTATCTCAGTTGTACGCCCCCAATGGATGTGTAGTGCCGTATCCTCTATGATGTCTGGGAGCAAGAAGAGGGCATAAGAAGTACTACGACCAGAGGACAACAGATTGAAGATGGACGGGACATTATCGATACATCTCATGAGATGCAGAGCATTTTCCGACCACAGATGGTATCTGGATACCAACGTGAACTAATCTACTCCCATGTTATGAGGCGCATATGTAACCGGTACGGGCACTAGATTGTTTATGTTGGTTTCACAGTATCGTTTGATACTTGTATTGTTTCATGTGCTATTGGTTGATACACATATTGTTTTATGTTTGGTTTCACAGTATCGTTTGATACATGAATTGTTTCGTGTGCTATCGGTTGATACATATATTGTTTTGCAATATCGCTCATACTGGAGATAAGCGATATGCTGTATTTAAAAACCGCTGATTTCCGCGATAGAAACAGCAGACTTCGACAGACAGTATTCTTAAAATATACTTGGTTGAACGGTTACTTCTTTGATCTCCTATTACACCCTGTTCGAAGCCTCCTTTAGCAAGCAGCGCTCACTTCGTGTTGACCACGAAGCCATCTGCTCCTGTCGTACCACTACGTGACTAGGGCCTGGCCCGAACACATTACAGTATAGGACAAGGAGACCTGGAAGGACCCTATATAGCAGATGGAATGCTATACATGAGGACCTGTTATGGTCAACACTGCCTCTTTATTTCTAAAGGGCAGGTGTTCAATGGGAAAACCCTAGGAGAATATGTCATGTATGAGATACATGGCAAAGGACACCACAGTACAGAACAAAACCTCCAGTACACAACTGAATACATCTACTGCCCTGAGATGAGGAAGGACTTCCATGATTATGTGAAGCAATATGACACCAGCCAGATGAACAAGAAACCAGCCCACAGAGCAGAAGGAAGGACCCAGAGTGTTGACCCTGCCTCTGAGGTATTTGAATCGATCGCTATTGATTTCGTAAGATCTTTCAACAAGTCAAATGGATTTGACCTTGTCCTGGTAGCAGTGGACGGATTAAGCAGCAATCTCTGGCTTATACCTACCAACACTTCAGGCATGGTCAAAGGAACAATGAAACTCCCGGAACAAGACATCTTTACCCCTGACGGCTACCCCTTATCAATTATCAGTGATGCTGACCCTTATTTCGAATTTAACTGGTAGAAGCAGACATGCAAATCCCTTGGAATCGAACACAGCAAAGGGGCACCTGGTCACTATGAAACCAATGGACAGGTTGAGCGAAAGATCCCCAATCTCAAAACCAGCTTAAGGAATATGGTCAACAAACCTCAGACAAACAGGGAACCTCTTTGTACTACCTATGCCGTATACCTGAATGCTGGCTACCCTGAAACCCTCAACATGTTATCATACAAGGCAATGTATGGACGAAACTACCCCCTACTACTATTAACCTTCTTTAAGAACTCGCGAGACTCAGCCTCGTATGACTACCTGAACTAGCACCTGGCTGATCAAAACTTAGCCTTCCAAGCAGTAAAGCAAGCAAGACACTGTAACGCAACCACAGCAGCACAATGCAGAAGACCTCACAAACCAATAGCGATTGGAGAATTGGTCCTGGTGCGTGGAGCACTGTTCGCCTCAACATCTGACAGGAGTAAGACGCTACAACCTTGCTGGTGAGAACCATTCAAAGGGCTAGAATTCAATGAGTTTACCAAGAACTATAGTCAAGATGGATGGAAAAACCTACCCAAAGGAGACAGGTGTCTTTCACTCTACCTCAGTAAAATGTTACTACCCAAACATTGACTAAAGGGTCCCTGGACAAGCTCATACTTGCCCTACCCCCATTCTGATAAAGGAGAACCCAGAGTGTGAAGTTAAGAAAATCTTGGACTACAGAAAGTGATACAACGATAACGAATTCCTAGTAAAATAGCAAGGATATCGACGCAGTGAAGACAGCTGGGAACCTCTGGAAGGCCTCAAGGCAAGTATGGAACTAGTAAGGGAATGGTGGAAACACAACAAGGAAGGAACACCATCGAATATGCAGCAAATCTTGATAGAAATCGCCAGACTAGCAGTGAGGTACTGGTTACCAGAAATGCCCAATACCTCCCTGTTAGGAGAAGAGGTCAATGAAGGACCAGCAAAGGAAGGCTTCTGGGTAGCTTACTTTGATAGCAAATTCGAATCGACCAGTGAGGAAGACGAAGCAATGGTGGACGCAGTACATGACTACTACTACTAGAGCCTAATACCTCTCCATCTGCCACTATGACGATGTCAAACTATTTGGAACTTAGTGTAGAGCAGCACTATTAGCTTGTAAGACTAGTAGTGAACCACAGTACTATCCCATCTTCTAAATATTTCTCTAAAATTTACTATTCGTACTGCAAAGAATGTGGGATGGTCCAAGTGGTTGGTGAGGACAATGTCAGAGTGTGGAACTACTATGACATGCTCTGGTGTGAAAGTAGTTTCTTTATTGAAGTTGTATTTTGTGCTTCTTGTTTGTTATCTGATTACATGTTGAGCAATGATTTTCTTGAGAAGGAAGGTTATAGCGAGAAGGATTTCTTTGAGAATTTCGATTTTCAGGATTATTGGTTTTGTTTTGGTTAAAAAGTTGTTTTGTTTTAGGGAATGTAACCAGTACAGGTACTAGGTTATATTTTATGTTTTGTTTGATAGTATTCTTTGATATTTATTATGTTTCAAAGGTATCACTTGATACTTCGAATGTTTTATGTTTTGTTTGATAGTATCATTTGATACTTGTTATGTTTCAAAGGTATCACTTGATACTTTGAATGTTTGATATTTTGTTTTATAGTATCATTTGATACTTACTATGTTTCAAAGGTATCTCTGGATACTTTGAAAGAGACTATGTTATCGCTCATACAAAAGATGATTGAGAACTTGTATTTAAACACCACTAATTGCACAATGGAAACAGGAGACTTCAACTAACAGTATTCTTAATATACTTAGTTGAACTATTACTTCTTGCTCTCCTATTACACCTCTTTGAAGCCTCCTTTAGTCTATACAGCTCTCGCCTCTTGCCAAGCAAGAAGGTCACCTGTTACTATGGTACTCAAAGTGTGATTAGCACCCTGGATGTGAACATGTTACATATATATATTGGGTCATTATAGTTGAAGCGGATAGAAAAGTATAGTGCATGCCCTTCAAAATATATATGAGGCTAAAATACTAGTGTTCCAAGTGGCTGTACAAAATTGTTGCCAAGATCTGATTACATAAGCCATTAAGAATAAAAAATTAGGGTATACATTATAGGGTTCTTGTCTTACAGACTGCCTTTAATACAGCTATGATATAATATTATGTTATACAGTCTCTATTATCTGTTCCTTATTCTAGCTCCTAGTCTAGGATGTCTATAACCCATCAATGACTTTTGTATTTATGCTTAACTGAGACGTGAAACTCAGGAGAAGCGTATATAATTCCTTTACAATATATACTCATAATTCGCTCTGCTCTTGATACGAACTTCTATATCTGGAAATTAGAGACTAAGTCTATTGCCTTTGGAATAAGAGGTCTCAAGGTCTGCATACTATATCTGCAATTGTTGCATGTATATTGTTTAGCTGCACTCCACATATATTCAATAAAATTGATCTCACAGTAAAACTTTAGATAAAACAAAGCTAAATAGCCACATGCCTCAATCTCCTCCTTGAGTTTACACTTTTGATTTTGAAAGTCCTTCTGATTAGTGACAATTGCATATATATAGCATTGGCTACCACTAAGATATTACTTTTAAAGTTTATTGCTTCCAGGCTTTCAACATTGAACTTAAAGTCTATTTTACTATAAGCCTCTTTCTTGTAAAATCAACTTCAGTCCTTTTGGTTCTCCACTACTGTCAATCACACTTTGAGATAGGCCAGTAACTGGATTAATATCAGAACTCAGTTTGTTTTATGCTCCACCAGGGCATAAGTTCATATTGTTTGCTTTTAAAGTATTGGCTGCAAGGCAGAATGACTAGTTGCCTTGTCGAATAAAAAGAGTGCCTGGCACTCAGGAAAGGCCAATTCAAAAGTCCAGATAGTAACCTTGATTACTTGCTTAAGCAAGTCGTCTCAACTCTACCAATGATCTCCGCCATATTCAATGCTCATTGTCACAGAATATGGACTATATCAAAGACCTATATCGCGATCAAGGTCAAAATCATTAAGTTCATATATCGGTATTGAATCTGATACCTTTCGGTAACTACCAACAGTCACAAAATGTGCAACCATTATTCCTTTCTGCCTTGATTTTTATGATGAGGAGGTTCTCCACCCTTCATACCTGCATAATGCCTGCCATCATTTGAGTCAAAAGTTCACTTGTCATGCATTACCAATATTATAGGTTTTTGATTGGTGGATAAGTTTTTTAGAAAGATTGGATATGGGTTTCACTGAAAATCCACCTCCCTTTGTACCATAAAGTGCTTCAATCTGTCCAATACTGGTAGAAGAATCTCTTGCCCATATTGAACCAGATCTGATCACTCATAACTATCCTTATAGATGCCTTTTTTTACCTCCTTATACTTGTAACCAAGCTTCTACAACCACTTTGCTGTAGTCCAACTTCCTAATACTTGCTGCATACTACCTGGTAGTGATGGAGGTATCTGTATCCCTTGATTGACTTGAGGAGTATCTTGAGAAATACCAAATTGTCAATCTGAGAGGGGTAATTCTCCTATTGTCCAATAGTGTGTGATTACTGTGGCTAACCAATGTGATGTTACTGTATCTTATGTTATAGCTATAAGTTCTTATATAGTAAGCTAAGTACTCTCGTCCTTTAATCTGGAAAGGATTGTACTTTCTTTACAAGATTTGCTTAGAGATATTGCATGGCTTTGAATCCACTTTCTCTCATCTTGTAGGATCCAACATGCAACCCTTTGGCCTCTTTCATTCATAGCTGCAACAAGCTCTGCTGTTTCCATTCTTGGTTTCTTCCAGAATGGTTTTGTTAAGCCCTTCTTTTAGAATTTCATAAATTGTAAAACTTGTATATGATATTCCAAATCTCGCCCTTTCAGTGGGCACTTCCTAGATTTCAGATACTTTTGTAAATCATCAATAGCTGTAAATTTAGATTGTTAGTCTAGGATTATCTTCAAGAATTATATAAATTATTTCTATTTTCATTCTAGTACTATATTGAAAAATTACTTACCAAATGTAAGAATATCCAATTCTACTCTCTCTTGAGTTATTTTTGCTACTCTTGGCCAATCTTTTATACCTTGGTCTACATAGGTCTGGAATGGAACTATCTTAGTAGTATTAATAATAGTAGTTTCTAGAATATTTTAATATCTATCAGTACAGCTTCTACATACTTGTAGTAGTGGAAAGTTCTCTATTTAATTAGAATAAATATACCATCACCATTATTTCTACTACTTGAAACTGCAGCTAATCTGTCCTGCTCTTGCTTTCGTTTTTGTCTCTCTAAAGTCTGGCTAGATGGTTCTGCCTTCTTGGCTGGAGGCTCTGTAGTATTCATTATTATAAATTATTTCAAGATTTGAGACTTTAAGTAATACTATACCTGATCTTACTTACTCAGTTAGAATAGAAGCTACAACCTGCTCAGCATGATCCATCACTTTGTTATGTATTGGTAAAGCCTGTTTCTTTGGCCAACCACCCAGCCATCCTACAGATCAACCCAACACTCTAGCTCTTTCAAAAGGTGGTATCTAGTAGCTATTCATATGACAGTATTGTTTAAAAAAAGAATAAAACTTTTAAAGAACAGAATAGTAGGTAAATTATTTGATCGTGAATACTTTTGTCAAGTGTAGCAGAAAGAGTTTGTAAGATTATTATATATTATTATTCTGATATTATCTTATAGTATCCAGGATAGCAAGAATTATAATTAGAGCAAGCAGATATTTTTTCAATAAAGATATAGGTATAGAGTATATATTGAATATGAAAGTAGAGTTTGAAGAAGAAAACCTACAATCACAGTGCCAAGGAATTATTACTCAGCATTTCACTATGTGGCTGATATAATACATTTTGCACTTCTGTACCAAAAATGCAATATTTCAAATTCTGTTCTGTCAACAACCATATTTGTTATCAGGAAAAAAAACCCAGGTGGTATTCTTGATCTGTTGGTCTTTAGTACCTGGGTTTTTCTTTTCTGATAACAGGTGTGGTTGTTGACACAACAGAATTTCAAAACTGTCCAATTTCTGGTATACGTTTTGAAAGGCATACACTATAGGAAATTGACAGAAGTCAGGTTACTTTCTGCAATAAGATAAGGTATTTGTAGGGAGACTAAACCAGTTTAGAAAATTCAAGTAATACTAGTGAGCTGTTTTTGGTGCTAACAAAAAGTTAGATCACTTCCAAAATGAGATATAGTATAAGTGATATTCAATGAGTATTACCAGTAAAGCAACAAAGTCTATAGAAACTAAATTACATAAATCAATATCTTGTATCTCCCCCTTCTATATCAATAATAGCTTGTAAACATTGTGATATTGTTCTAATCAGGCTTTCAAGCCTTTCTTGTGGATTTGCTTGCCAAACCATGTTTAGAGATATTTCCAATATGTTCATATCCTCAATTCTACCCCAAACCTTTTCTAGCCAGTTCTCCATATCCAATAATAGTGCCTCAATCAAATTTATGTCCAGTAATTGTACTAGCTATAGGATAGTTTCTATTTCATTGAGGTTTCTATAATAATTAGCAAACCACTTGTAACCTGGTACACTATTCCCTAGTACTATAACCCATCTAAATTTGCACAACAGTGATGCCAATAGAGAACCAGATATAGATACATAATTTTCTGAATATATAAAGCTGAGACTACCTTAGCTTTACTAGGAATCAAGACCAACTTTAACCTCATTATGCCATAAAAGGCATCCCAAACTATTCTTAATTCCTATCTAAACTCAAAGGTTTTATTGATGTAGTCTATATCATACTCCTCTCTCACCTTTTGCATTACCTATAGCTAACTTCTAAAGCCAGTTATAGAAAATATAGGCTCATCTGTCTAAAAAACCTGGAGCCAATCATCATATATTCAATACAATCACTCCCTGTACCAAGCAATATGAATTGGATGATCTGCAGTCCAAATTGAAAATTTTTATCATGGTATATATCAATAATAGCTGAGAGATTCCATTTCACTTTTCATAGTATCAGGACTACAAGCATAACCTATTTCAAGACAAATCTCGTTCCAACTAAAATGTTATATTCAGGCACTCCATATTATAAAGTCCTCCAATGTTTGCTTTTCAATATTGTTAAAGATTGGTGAATAACTAGAGTACAGAGCATTTAATAAAGTATTATTTTCCTTAGCCTATTTGTATATCTGCAAATACTCCCGCGGCCAAGTCGAAGTTGGACACCTACATTAGGTAACAATCACCAGGCCAATTGCAAACCGTTGCAGGGCAACACAACTAATAAATAGATATGATACAGAAAGAAGAAGTGTCCCACTACCCAATACTGATACTACCAAGCATCTAGCCATTGAAATTATTGTTTCCATCGTAAAGTATCACCTTTTGAAGCTTCTTATGAAATGATTGACACTCTCGGTCAATTACTGCCTGTGGAAGTGCCTCCCAGGTTTCCAAAAGTGCATGTTTAGCACCCTCTCCAGCTGCCTGGCTCCCACCTAGGAATTTCAACCTAGAAACATCATCTTTTTTGTATTCCCAGATCCGTTCAATCTGGTTTAAATCCAGGGACTTGGACGGCCAATCTAAGATGATAATTCCATGGGACCACCATTCGGTTATGTCAACCTGCTGGGCAGTTTGATGGCAAGAAGCATTATCTTCTACAAGGTAGAGATATGGTAGAGAGAGTTGGTTTCTTAACGTATCCATCCATGGATACAATTTAGGCCATAGAACTCGCTCACGATATGAGACCCAATTAATCCCACCCCGACTTGTGAATTGAAGCTCTTTCTCTTTAAAAATTTATTCTGCCTTTCTCCTCTTTTGCTCCTTCCTCCTAGTCTGTCCTTCAGCATGATTCTGTTCCACAATTGTGTGGTTAAAATCATTAAGCTTCTGGTACTGCCATGTTCCCGGAATAGCAGCTTGTTTACAATTAAATCCTGCTCACTCGTGAATTGCCATGTTCTCCTTGTCGATAGCCTACTCGAAATTCCTTCGATCTTCATATGTATCAGGTTCCCAAATATGACAAGGTCCTTTGTGTCCTAGGAGAATGCCACCCCAGAACATAATTCAAATTGGCTGCTTCTCGTGATCCTTATCGTGTAGTGCATACTCATGCTGATCACTACCCAGATATCATGACACATTTCGTTGATGGCGAGGTTTACCAAACTCTACCCACATTTCGTCAGTAAAGACTACCGTATTCACGGTGATCTGAAGTGCCATATGCGCAAATGCTAAGCGTGCTTCAACATGGGTGGGTGAGAGGGTCGGCTTATGAGCTGGCTTTCGGCAAAAAATGTTGTGCTGGTGATGAAACACCCCCTCTAATATTGATCAAGCAGCCATAATACCTAACTCGCTCGCAATTTCTGGAAATGTTTTTTCCCAGTGCTCTTTATCCTTTTGGCTCAGGTCACGTAATGCAAGTGATTCCTAACAGCCATCCAGAAAACTCTCTGGGATTCCACCGCCATGTTCACTATCTAAACATGATAGAACATCATCAAAATCCCCGGGATCTGATGCACGAGTCTAGATTATAATTACCTAAGTCCTAGCCTATCTAACAATCTACCTCAATTCAAACTGGAATAAAGCTGATGTACCTTTGCTCTCTTAATTATCGCCTCTGCCGTTGACTTTGGGATTCCTAACTCATATTCAATCCTCCGATATGACATTTTGGCATGCCCATGAAGGGTTAAAATGGCTGCTCTCTTTAGCAGAGGAATATGAGATCCACTTCAGGATCTGTAGGCCAACATCGTGGGCAATTGGGCAACTGAAGTCATGAGGAACTCGTATGGGTTGTGAATGATTATTGGGTGGCGATGAGGTTCATGCACACTTTACTTACGATATACAGAATCACATTACCCTATTTGGCACCTCCGGAATGTACATTTATTGGTCCGGCAATCACTACCCTTTCTGGGTGTCCAACTTCGACTCGGCCGCGGGAGTATATGAGTAAATATTTGTTCATTTTCGCAATAGACTTAACTACTTAATCTTTAGCATGTTAATAGATTGATATTTAAGTGTTAGCCAATCTCAGCCCATGTCCATCCTGTATCATCACATAGCAAAATAACCTTAAGATGCTCATCTCAAGTTGTTTCACAATGTCAAGCACCTTGTAGATTTTGCTTGTGTGTTCCCTTTTGCTACATGATTTCTGCTGCAGGCAATCATATTGGGGTACTGGATAGACATGATGTATTGTAGTTTGCTTTCCTGAACAATAAAAGGGGAAGTGTTGACCGGGGAGAAGCAGACTTGTGTAACGAGACCCCAAATACCCTTACACCCGAGTACTCCGGTCGGGGAAAGGCACTTTTGTCGACTCTAAGCTAACTCGAATCAAGTAAAGCATGCATGAGAGCCGGACTGGTGAGGGGGTAACCCACCCACCCGGAGGTCGTGGTATGTTACCTTGAGTTACCTTACCGATAACATCCTATCCGCTTATCCGTAGCAAGCCTCCCTGCCTACCTCCCTCCCTACCGCCACCAGATTACAAGCCAGTAGGGGAATGAAACACTGTTTTTTATTCAAGTCATAATATTCAACTATTAATGTGAGCAACACGGACAGCTTGTAGCCTCATATGGCTAGAATAGGCAAATCATCACGGCCGCTATCATCCACCTCTCGGAAAACCATATCCTACTTGTCACATTTCATTCGTATCACCGGTACAAAGGAAAAAGCCACAAGTATCTACTGTACCGTATTAGTCAATCAGAGCCCGAGAACACCCACAACTACCTAATGAGAGAAAAACAAAACCTGTCACATCTTCAGATGCTTAACGCCAGATTCGAGTAGCATAATCTGATCCGTCCAGGATGCACATGAATCAGCGGAGGAGGTGATATCAGCAGTCAGTCAGGAAAGCAATCCAACTTACGGAACGGGGCGCGAGGTTTCTAAACTTAACCTACGACTGGGGTCTCCCAGTTATCCACACAACAGATCCGAAACCGAACTTGCGCCACGAGCAGCTCCGCCCCATATTCTCCGCTCACTGCCCCACGTTTTCAACCATGCTGGTGCGTAGAAAGGTAATTTAGAATTGCGCCTCTATCCGCTTTTGATAACGAAACCTCTCATCACTCGAATATGATTGAAATCCCAACTCCTCCGGCTCTTGATAAGCGTAACGCAAAGTTTATACCAACGATCTAGTCAAATGCCGCCAGAGAGACACCGTAGCAATGCAGCAGTGGAATACATTGAAACCAGGGTGGATAGCAGGCTACATCCCGCTTTCGGGGACCCCAATACGGGAATAAGGTACAACCCAACGATAGACCAATTTCTAGATCAGAAACAACTCGAATCGCAACAGCAGCGACAACAGCAGGAATTACAAGCTTCCATTCAACAGTATTCTCCCTTCCCATCCCTTCCCCCCTGCACCGTCATATTATACTAAATAGACCAATAGCCCAACATCTATCGACAAGCTCGTCGAAGAACGGAAGGAAAAATTCCAAGAAGCACTTGACGCATACCTCAAAACTCCCTCCGCCAAAAAGACCCCGAGCAAGCTCGCGGGAAAGACAACATGGGACGACGTCCAGAAGCTAATGCGCAAGGCGGAAGGCGAGTACCAGGACGTCGGCGCCATCCACAAACACCTGCGCAAGTTCAGCGAGAACGCGCCGATATTCAACTCCTGGTTGACCTTGCTGCCCCAGGCTTCCTACTCCTCCACCATATACGGCGGCTTCAGGATCATGTTCGACGCCGCGGGGAAGCTGCACGACGTGCGCGAGAAGGTGTTTGAGATCCTCGGTGAGATCCCGGACAGAATTGCCAAGACGCAGGTCTACACCGAGCTCTACCGGTCTTCGCAGCAGGTGCAGGAGAGGAGCGCGGAGTTGTATGTTGCGATTTTGGATATCTTTGAGCATGTGCTGGGGTGGTTTGCGAAGAAGCCGGGGAGTATGTTTACTGTTATCTTTTCTCCCTGAGCGCGTAGAGCGGTCGTAACTTATCGTGATGTGAATTGTGGGAATATCTAGGGAAATTCGGAAAGGCCTTGCTGAAAGGCGAACTTTATTCCAAAGATATTGATGCGAAGGTATCGAAGATGAGAGATGTTGCGAAGAACCTGAGGGAGGAGGCAAAGCTGTGTTTGCACGAGAGTTTGAGGGAGATTAGGAATGGTTTGTATCTCATCGTTCATGCATTCATGTTTTGTGAAGGCTTACTGACGTGGGGTTGTACTGCAGGAAGCCTACTACACGATAGCAGACTCCAAAATATGGAATCAATGAGCCACGAGATCCTTCGCAATTCATTCAACGCAAATTTCACTGCCCAGATGCAGGTTCAGATGTTGACAGAAGTCTACAATAATGTATACCAGCTCCTCCAGAGCTCGGCCAACTACAATAAAGGCACCGGACAAGCCAATATCCCGCAGATCGGGAGTGACGCCCGCAGGCGGGTGGCCCAGCGGAAAGGTTTTGAAACACCCTTCCCCTCATCCAACTAGATAAGCCCATGCTAACAGAGCGGACAAAAAAAAACAGTCTACTCGACCGAACTCCTGAACTCGCTCTCATTCTCCCCCGACGACCTCGAAACCACGCTGCAAACCTCCCTGCGCCACGGCCACGGCGCATCACTCCCGGAGAAAGACCGGGCGAACTGGATCATGAAGTCCCAGCGCATGAGCGAATGGCTAACCTCCACAACCCCCAGTACACTGCTGGTAAACGGCAACGGGGAACATAAGAAGATCTCCTCTCTATCGTTCATAACAGCCCTGCTGGTCCAATCATTAACCCAATCCGACATTCCGGTCCTGCACTTCTTCTGCGGTGAAAATACCAACGGCAGTGGTGGCGGCCCATCAGGCCTGATACGTAGCTTAATAGCGCAACTACTAACACACTACGATTTCAACCTGACCACCATCCGGCACTCGCGAAAAGGAGCTCCAAAGACGGCAAAACCTCTGTGCACTCTTTTCGAAAGCCTCCTCACACAATTACCCGACGACGCGTTGCTCTTCATACTCATTGATGGGATCACGTACTTTGAAAACGCGGATCGCCGCGAAGAGACATGTCTCATTATTGAGCGACTGCATGAGATCTCGCAGGGCGCCGACCCGCTCATCAAGATTTTAGTTATGGCACCGGGTAAGAGTCGGTATGTGGTTAAGGTACTACAGAGTGAGGGTGGAAGTGATAACGATGGGCAGGCTGGGGGGACGAACGAAGGTAGCGGTTGGGGTGTTTTGCATGCTCCTATGAATCCGGATGGCGGGAGAGTGGGGCTTAGTGTGCCGTATTGGGAAAGGAGGACTAGTGGGAGTGTTACAGACTTGAAGAAGGCAGCAGAAGAGCAGAGTGCCGGTGCAGTGGAAGAGGAGGATGGTGGAAGGAAAGGGAAAAAAGGGAAGGGAAGGAGGGCGAGGTCAGAGGACGGGAGAGTGGGGGGGAGGATGCGATAAGTGTACAGGTGGAGTGGGGGCAGCGACGGGAAGGGTATAATAAGATAAATTAAGAATTCCACGAATAATATATAGTAGCAGTAATATAATGTGCCCAAAGCCGAAGCAGGACATCATGAGGAAGCGGGAGGGTATAAGCCGATTACATTAAATTCTGAAATCGCAACCCAACCAGTTCTCAACCAAATTGGACAATACAAGAAGGAACAAACAGAAATAATTAAACCAAACCGGGGTTTAAATTTAAGGGGGGAGAGGGAACAAGAAAGGTTTAAAAATAAACTGGACAAAACCAAAAAAGCCAGTCGGGAAGGGGGGGAAGGGAGGGAGCTAAGCCTTTGGATTGAACAAAACCAGGAGGAAAGGTGCTGCGGGTAGGCTTCGGTGGGTGGAAGTGACAGGAGGGATAACGCTTAATGGTAGGGGAAGGTGGTGAGCTATGTGCGGTAGGAGAAAGTTTGATAGTATCACTAGTGCAGACGACTGTAACACCTACAGAGGAGGAGAACTAGACAAGAAGGCAAGTTAGTGAGGCAAAGGAGTCTTGAGGTTCGCATTGTAACATGTATCCTACTCGAGGACTGCACAATGTTGTCTGGAGAGCCTTCATGCCTCCAGGTGATTCAACCCAGGTAGCCACATCAAACTTAATACCTACTAATAAATTGAGAAATAAAATCAATTAAAAGACAGTTGAATTTGGATAGCAAGGCTCATTTTTCTAAAATGCCGTAAAAGTTTATGCATGGAGGAACTCTACAGAAAGAAGAGGTTTAAAAGTTCCACAATATATTTGCAAGGAAATTGCCCCTGATTTTATATTTCTTATCTCTATAACCCAACCTGCAGTTGCACACATTAACTATCAGCCTTGAACCATAATCAAAAGCTTCCCAAGGTGCATCCGTGATTGTTAAATTATTCACAATCTCCCACACCACCCAGCCGGCCCCGAAGCAAAAGCTTATTTAGCCAAAGCACCAAGCCACAGACAGATGGGTGACTTTTGACTCCCCCCCCCAATTTTCCCCAGGCCGGTTTTCTAAACCAGCATGATCTACCCGCTATTGTTCAGTCTGTGGTAGTCATGAATGCGAACTTCAAGCCGTATGAATTCCCAGTCTGCACCCACCAGCTTTCCCAACCAAAAGCAGAACAAAATGGGACTCGACCTCTATGGGGTAGCGGGAGGAAAGGTATGGCAATTCTCCTCGCTCTCTTGCTCAGCACTCGCTAAACCAAAGGTAAATAAAGTAACATAACGAAATAATCTTGATCATTCCGTGAATCACCCCACCTAAGTTATGGTTTTACCTCCATGTATGTTCCCATTCCCTAGCGTGCCCCCACGATAGCAAGGGAAAGATACGCCCGGAGAAACCCCTCCGTAGAACACAATAACTCCAGGACAATGAAAACAATCCGGAGCATTCCCGAAAAATCTACGATCAACTACAGCTCATTGCCTTCCATCACCGGTTCTAACGGTACCGCAGTGTCTGGTATGGCGGAGGCTTAGTTACACCACTTGGGTCACAATCACAGAGCCTCACTCCCTAGTGATCCTTAGCAGAATTGAACTCTGCGAAACTACAAAGAGCGGCATGCTCTCTGCTGCGTCTTTTTGGGCTACTGGATAGCTGACGTTTCGCCATACCCGGCGAAACCCCCATACCCGGCAATATGCTATACCATTGGCCATTCTCCGAAAGCCCAGTTCACACATATATTCCGTAGATGATCAGGCAAAAGGGCAGACAAAACCCCACCTCATATTATATCATAGTACAGTACAGTGCATGTGCTGACCTATGCCCAAGGGAGCATATATCCATTCTGGGAAACCGAAGAGGGCCAATACTTATGACTCATCACCCTCCCCACAGCATTCCAGACAACCTTCAGGGCCAGTGCCACTAGCGAGTGACGTACAAAGTCCTATAATATTATCATGGTGTAAGGTCACATTACCCATCACCAATGTCCAGGCCGTAATATATGAATGATTATGTGTGACTCCAGAGAAGCTCAAGAGGTTTCGAGGTTCACCCAAGATCCCGGGACTTTTCAAGTCCACCCTGATGAGCTAGGCGTGCCCGAGCGCAGGATTATGCCTAGTTGGCTGGGCTAGCGCCAAAACATCCTAGAATCCCCGCCGAATTTTGAACCATCTATAAGTAATTCTCTTTACTCCCGAAGCAACTGAACCATTCCTCCATGATCATCCTTGAGTTAAAATTGACACCGGACCACGTGCTGGAATCCTACCTAAACATCCTTCTACACTGCTACCCCATATCCGCGATGACCACCCCTCCGCAGCCAGCATCCCAGATGGGAAGTCACCATCTATTGCCGTCCATATTATTCCCCCGATATCACCTAACACAAGTTACCACTCTCCTTGAGCCCCGAGTATCGCAGCTCCGCTGCGGAAGGAACCCCACAGAACATCTAACCTAGCCCCCTACCCCGCTTCCCGTTCGTGTGTATCTGTAAGATATGCGGGGGGAAACGGGCGCTTCACGGGCAGCATTTTCCACTCAAACTCCTCCCAGAAACAGAACACCGAGTGACCGACCATGAAATCACTTTGCCCACCTTGCCCGAACCGTCGCGAAGACACACACCACCACCCCACACCACCGCGAGAACCGGCGAGAGTCGAAGCGTGACATGTACTTTCCATGGGTTCGGAGACATCAATGGAACATAGGGCAACACAAAGTGTCCAGCGGGCTTCTGCACTCCAAGTAGACACAGCCAATAACGTATTCCTACGAGAAGCTCAGGCCAACACCGGCAGCTCAATTCCGCGGAGGCCACACTCCAAGTGCCTCAAGGCTATCCCATCCTTCGTCTGTTTTGTCTCCTTTTCGCCACCAAGAATCTTCCGAGCACTCGGATAAATGTTTTTCTACAGGCCAGGGCATTCCACGACGGGAGCTCCCGGGCACCGGCAATACTAGATTCACCCTTGGTACTGTACAAAGATTGTGTTATTCTATGCCCGTTCACCATGCTAAAAGAGTAGAAAATCTGCACACAGACTAAGGACTCATAGCAAGCTGGTCAACAATTCGAATCCGAGCAGCCGAAAAACCCGCCTAACGAACGAAAACAAAAGTTTTGTTCTCATGCCAGGCGTAGGCCTCCTCTACTAGTATATATCACCCTCCAGCAGTAAATCCCACCCCCAGAGCACCAATATCAAAATTCTGCAATAATATCAAGAATCTACCGAACAAGATATACAACACCGGACAAGGGCCAGGTATGAGAAACCCGGTGCTCAGCACAGGGTATCGACCGCCTGGTCAGGCCAACACTACTGCCAAAGCACACCGCAACCACCTCCCCAGAATCGCAAAGGACAATTGCCAAACTGAGGCTGCAAATACTACCTTTATTTTTTTTTCATTCCTCATTGTTCACCGATAGATCCATTCACCTGGAGTGCAAGCACACCCACCCCACTCACCAACCACGCCCCCAAAGCCGTCCGAGACGAGAGGGGGTAGAGATCCTCGCTGGGCCATGCTCCTAGAGTGTACTCGTACTGTACTGTACTGTGCAGTGCTATGGCGCTGCCACCGAAGCTTTAGTCAGGCATTGTCCAGTACTGTAGCGTACAGCACCATTGTTTCATCAGCGGTCCGTGTATTGCTACGGTAGAGTGTTGAACGACTGCACCAAGTGCTATGACGTCCCAGTCGACCCCACCACCAGAGAGGGAGGCCTCTTTATCTTCCTATCATACACGTCTTCCGGAAGGACTAGGGGACTCGCCTTCTACCATGTTTTTCGCCCATTTTCCAGCGAAGAAATTTTTGGATTTACCCAGCACGTTGCTTGAATATTTGAGGTTCTACTACACTACAGGGTGCTCGGCACCGAGAAAGCAGAAACAATGACAAGAACAAATCCGGAGGTTAAGAATCCAAGGCAGCTAAATAGAATTGATTTCTTTTCTTCATAAGCGAGGAAAAAATTATATACGAAGCCACCCATCGCAATTTTGGTACTAAAGTTAGAAATACAACCTCACTCCTATCCCATCCTTGCACATGAGTGGAAAAGAAATACAAACTTACGATAAGTGGAGAATGAAATAAGAAATATGGAAAAAGCTGCCATGAACTCCATCGGTCGTTCATGATAGACGTCTGAACAGAAAAAGAGAACGGAAGAGAAGGGAAAATGGAAGGAGCAAAGGGAGAGAAAGGAAATCCAAAATATTCTGCTCACCCCCCCGTTATTTCAAAGGCCTAGTTCTAAGGAAAGACCGCAGCTCGCGCGGGACCAAAAGTCTTGGCGGTCCTCAATGTGCTCGCTGTCGGACCTGTCATCGGGGTCACTACAGTCGACAAACCCCTCGCAGGTGAACCACTCCCCGCCGAATTGGCAACCGCTTCCGAGAGCGAATACACATCGGGCGCTTCAAGCTTGAGTTTAGACAGTCTCGTGTAGAGGCTCTGTGAAATAGAGTACTCCGATCCAGGAGCTTCGCTTGTGATCCAGGCCATCCCTAGGCATTCCTCAGCGCTAGGTCGATCCTTTTCATTCGGCTGCAGGACGCGATGGAGGAAGTTCACGCAGGAAACGCTAAAGCCTATCTTTTCGACTGCGGGGGGCGGGGAGACTGCTTGCATGGAGTACCTCCACACCTCACGGCGGTTCGCGAATAGGGGCTTCCCGGCAACCATCCGGTACAAGATACACCCGAGGGACCAAATGTCTACGCGGTTGGTCTTGGGTTCCTCCGCCCGTTCCGTGTCGTCCATTTCGGGCGCCATGTAGCCTTCTGTACCCGTGGTGGTCTTCAGGTAAGTGGAGGCGCTGGAGAGCGGGATCCGCTTTGATGTGCCAAAGTCGCCAATTTTCACACGGAGGGCGCGGGACCTGCGGTCCGGGATGCAGAGGAATATGTTCTAGCGAGTGTTAGGTTTTGTGTGTGGTGCTTTGGAAGAGGAAGATTGCATACCTCGGGCTTCAGATCACGATGAGTGATCCCTTCCTTATGCATTACCACCAATCCGCGGAGCAGCTGTTCTATTGCTACTTTCGTATCACTTTCTTTCCATCGATAGCCTTTGACAAAGGTCTTTGAGATATCCCCTATAGGGATGTACTCCATAGCAATGTACACGTAGTGAGCATCCTGATAAGAGGCGTTGAATTTTACAAACCACTCAGGCTATCAATAGGTCAGACCAAACCTCCCGTAAACCGAATGAGGCCAATGAACAAAGGACACGGGCCTGGACAAAACCTACATCTGATTTTGATAATTCCTGCAAATTCTTGATCTCAGCTTGATACCGCTTGGCAGGGAAGTTTGGTATGGCCTTTGATATCCTCTTCACGGCCCATAGCTCAGGGGACTCCATTCCGCGTGTCTGGACCTTCTCCAAGAATACGGTTCCGAAGGAGCCGCTACCGATTTCGTAGTTCAACCTCCAAGCCGGTGGTTCCCGAACAGGGGTGCCATAGACCTCCGTTTCTCTAGAAGCGGGCTCTGGGGCTTTATCCCTGGGTTCTGGGGTTTTATCTCTAGATTCTGGGGTTTTATCCCTAGGTTCTGTCCATCCGAGACAAGATATTAGGCTCTCACCGTCACCCAGGAGTCACGGTCACCCACCTCCGAATATAGTCCCCCCGGTGAAGAAGGGGGGATTCCCCCCGATAACATTGTTCGCACCCAATTTACCGCTCTGGAACTGGGTGGGGCTCGGAGCATCCGACCGAGTTTGGGCATGATGTTGGGTCGGTTGGTTCTGCTTGGCTTTGGGGGTTTCTGCGGTATCGGTGCGGCCTATGGGTGGGTCAATATACAGTTCGAATTGGGTGGTTATCAGGAACTTTGGGTGGAACCGCGCACCTTTCATCATATCGGGGAAAGTTGAACCAGCCATCAAAGGATGCCAGAAATCTTGGACGGCATCCCCTGCGTTAACGAAATTCATGCTGTTGACATTCCCACTGAAGTTTCCGACAATCTGAGGACTTTAACCAAAGCGATGATGAATAAGTCACTAGCTCTTCCAATACATGGCCCAGGCGATGTCCTGCCGAGAAGGCGTAACTCACCGTTGGTTATCGGACATCTCGCTTAGGATTCAGGCTGATAAAGTGTAAATGCGGTCTTTCCGTCGCTCCGAAAGGCAACCAATGTGTACGATAACCACCCTCGATAATAGGCCTTGAAGGGAAGGAAGGAAGAACACAGCGTTTATCAGGATGAGCCTCGCCTCTAGCGATAGATAGGTATATAGACTATGGTTGATGATCAGGTTAGCTCGTTCGTTCTAAGGTCAAGGCAACTTCGACCCCGCAACCCGACGAGGTAACACAAGCTGGGATCGATGGTGAACCCTAACCTGGAGCAAGGCGCGGATAACAGAGTAAAGGCTCAGGTGCTCGAGTACCGCACTCGTACAATTTCCAACCAACAAGCAAATAAAAAGCAGAGCAAGAAATGAAAGAGTCACAATCAACCTCGCAGCAAGGAGAATGAACGAAGGCAAGAAGGAAGGGGAAAAAAGCAGGTGCTCTCAATCAATATATACCAAAGACGGGGCTACCTCAAACTCGCTCACCTTATGCCAAAACCAATAGGGATAAAACACCGCGGCCGACTGCCAAGGGTTTCTGTGTGCCCCCCCATAGCAAGTTTCGCCACCGCGAAGCGGGCGGGCGGGCACAGCCTGCAGGCACGGTACCCCGTTGAGCCCTATTCGTCCCCCGTGCCGGCACCGGTATCGTAGCAAAGTCCTCGACCAGCAAGAAAATAATTTTTCCTGTTCAGCCGCAATATACGGGGGGCTTATGGTCAAGACTCAAGAAACGAGTGGACCCACCACCGGCACTGTGCTCATGCTCATACAGTACGGTATGATACCCCCACGAATGAATCGAATGGCAACGCTTGTTCCCTGCCGACGGAGGAAATGCCGCCCGTTCATTGCACGAGAGCACCGCCACGGTACAAGTACAAGTAGTCTAGCGCTACTCAAGTACCCGTGCATGCATCATTCACCCGGGTGTGTTGCTGGAAACGAGCGGCAAAAACGCCCAGGCGCCCCGGGAGCGCTTAAGAGATGGTGGCGGTANCCCCCGATGCTAACCGCGTTTCCAAAGCCAATTATATCCAATCGGGAAGGGACAAGCGGGATTGACAGCGGGTCGTGGGGGCACCATAGTCCTGTACTGCCATACCGGTAGTCAACCCGTCCTCAACCTGACGGTCACCGGTATCGTGTGAACGGTTCAGCAAGTTACCCGTAGTGGTGGTTTACGTCGCCATTCACTGGTAGACGATATCGCAAGGCAGTTATGAAGTGAGGCTGAGAGCCAAGTTTGCCCGATGCGCCGGTTTCAAAGAGAATCGAAGGTCGACGCGAGTAGGTCGTTAACTTGCTCGAGTAAATCAAAGCGCACCGAATCAAGGCATCCTGACCACACATCCGCTACATTTGGTCTCGTTGGCCCGGAAAGGTGGATTCAATGTCCAGAACGGCCGGCGAATACTGCACAGCACTTTACGAATTCCCGTACTGTGCAAGTGGCATTAAGTTAGGCGTTAGGGGACGTAAGAGCAATCCAGGCGACAGTCTGGCAGTCCGGCGAGGTAGACTCCCTCCCCTCCCTCCAACCTTCGACGGGGCCATTCGTTTTGCAAAGTTAGAGTGCAGTGAAATGTACTGTACGTTCAAGATCGCACCAACCGACAGAGTTCTTTAGGGAGACGCTTGCACCATGCACCATGTGTCCCTAACCAGTACCCCTGCAGCTCCAGACCGCAGCCGCCTTCCCGTACCGGTACTGTACTCGTACTTGGATGGTGGGAGTAGGCAGTCAGCGACATATCAGTAGACTATCCTGGAAATCAAGCTCCAAGGATACCGGTACGGTAAATGGATAGACCAACCAGGCCTTGTGCCACAATCAAAGCTGTTGGCAGGAAATTCAAGTGTAGAGTACTCGTTTTGTTTTTTTTGTTTTAATCATGTGTTTATTGTTCCTGGTACAAAAACGTGCTTGCAGCTCGCGCTATGGCATACAAAAAACCTTAATTCCAACATATAAACAAAAAAAAAAACCAACAAAACTCAAACAACGCAGCAGTACCTTCAAAACGGGAAAACAAGCTCCCAAGCATCGCCCATGATGACTAACTAAAAAAGTAGAGAAACTCATTGTCTATCAAATCAATAGCCCAACAAACAATAAGCATAGGAAGAGCAAATCATAAACCCTGCTCCCGACGACCAGCACCATCAGAGTCCAGCATTCTGACACTTAGTAGCATAATAACATATTATGAAAGCAAAGAGAACCCTATCCCTGTGGGGAGCAGGGGGTGTTTAGCAGAGAGCCCTAGAGAGACGAAGAGGCCGAGGCCGTCGCTGCCTGGATAGCTGGCATAGTAGAGGGGAACCCCGTTCCAGTGTGAGAGATGTAGTCGGCCAGTGCCAAAAGCAGGGAGGTCGAAGACCAGACAGGGGCATCTGGCCCTACACTAGAGACACCCTGAAGATAGGTGTCACTCTGGGGGGCTTTCCCTGGGCAATGTAGAATGGCATGCTCAAAGGTCTCGCCCTCTTCTTCACAAAAGGGACATAGGGCGGATTGGTCCCACGAGTGCCAGGAGGAGTGGGCAGCCAGGTAGCTTTTCCCAGCCCACATTTGATGTAAGCGTCCAGCCTTGAACCTCGAAAGGCCCATGAAGGCGTGGGGGACAGTAGAGGGCTGATAGGAATACCCCGGAGGGAGCAGAGCAGATGCGACCCAGTCTGGCAGCAAGGTTGCCTTAACCCTTTCCTTGAGGAGGTTGTAGGGGGGGGCACTGCTAGGAAGGTAGGGATGGCAAGAGATCAAAGGAGGAAGAGCCAGGGGAAGCCGGCCCGGGAGCAGGTCTTTCACAGAGTAGCAAGCTGCGTCAAGAGGCAGATGGCGATATCCAGAGGAGGGAGAAGTTGTCCAAAGAGATAGCCGCGCCACACCCTTTACCCCCTTGAGTAGGGCATGATGCGAGGGCACGCGAAACTGATCCCATGTGGGGACAGTGGGGGGAAGCCTGGCAGCTACCAGATTGATAGAGGGTGGCGAGCAGATGAGCCTAAGAGCGGCTGCTTTGCGCTTGTGGGTGAGGTACGGTACTATCGGCGGTAGAGCCGCCTCACAATATAGTACCGTAGTTGGAGTGGAAGAGAAGCAATTGGTAACCCACCTCCAGACGCGGTGCCAGAAGGAGTCCAGCTTGCGTAGCGTGGTAGAGTTAGGCATGAAAAGGTCAGTCCCATACATGAGGACAGGAAGTAGAAGGCCCGCAGCCAGATCGCAATTGCACCAGAAGGACAAGCCCTCCCGGCGGTGCTGTGACGTCCAACCATAACGAAGAAAGCCTGTGCTAAGGCAAGCCTGCGGCTAAAGTGTGCAGAGGTTTCCCATTTGGACGTGAGCTAGTAGCCCAGCCACCAAAGTTGAGAGGAAGGGAAAAACACTATTGCGTTAAGGGATACGGGAGAAGTATACAGAGGAGCCCTGTCGCGGGGGGTGCACTAGTGCATAAGCTCCATCTTGGGGACTGAGAAGGCCACTCCCAGCTGGGAGCCCGTATCTTGTAACTCACAGAACAGGGACTGAAGGGTACAAACATTGGAGCAATAAGAAGAAGAAGCAACAGTGACAGAAAAATCATCAACATATGAAACCATAAGGCGATGTAGAATCTCTCGGTGCAGCCTGGACACGTATATGACAAACAGCAGAGATGACACTGGGGACCCATGAGGTACACCCACAGAAACAAAGGAAAAAACATTTGCAGCGCCCTGGAAAACCAAGTGGTACTGGCATTGTGTAAGAAAAGAAGTAACCCAGGAGACCAGGTAGGGGGGAGTCTTTTCCCGTCTTAACATAGTAGCGAGCTGATTGGCATTGACATTATCAAACCCTACTTTAATGTCCAAAAACAGAGCAGAGACATGAAGGCCTGCAGCCTGAAGTAGCTTGACCTCATACGATACCGTAGAGATGGCATCGAAATAACTCAGCCCTGCAAGGGGGCTGCACTGATGAACGTCGAGCAGAGAAGTAGACCGAGCCCAGTTTGCTAACCGATATGCAACTATGTGCTCTAAGGTCTTTGAAACGGTTTCCAAAAGGACAATAATTCGAAAAGGGGCAGGTGTGTGGTAGTCTGGCTTGCCTGTCTTAGCGAGAACTACCCCATTGGCCCTTTTCATAGAAGGAGAGTGGTGGCCGTAGGCCAGCAGGGGCGACAACAGAGACGGAAGCAAAAGGGGGTTTATTCCATACACCCTCTTCTATACCCCATATGGGATGGCGTCTGGACCAGGCACGGAGGAACCTGAAGAGCGGCGAAGCACCAAGGAGACCTCCACAGAGGTGACAGGCGGGACCTCTTGTAGTAGGGGAAGTAATCGACTGGGAGGCTCAGGGGCCGGCAGGGAGGGGAAGAAATGCGTAAGAAGCGCGGTGTTGATTTCCTCCGGCGCAGAGGCATTGGGCAGAGAGGGGAAGCACTCACAAGCATGGCCATAGGCGAACTTCTTGGTAGTCTACACTGACTGTAAGTCAGCGTCTGAAAGGAATTGATTCCAGTGCTCGGCCTTGGCCTTCGCTATCCCTTTGAACTAAGCACTGCGGGCTTACCTCGCCTCCCCAGCTGAGGAGTAATCACTTCGAGACAGGCGGTTCAAGTGGTGGTATAGCCAACGGAGCTCCGAAATATCAGGAGACCACCAGGGCTTTGAATAAAGAGATGGGCATTTAACGGGCGCAGCCGCGAGGACTGGTGCCGTGATGGCGGCCAGGGCCCTATCATATCAGCTGGACAGGGAGACAGATGTTGGGAGTGCAGGAGGAGAGGGAGGAACCAGGGCAGCCAGAAGTGGAGCGAGGGTAGGCCAATCCGTAGCTTTCCAGTTGGGTCGAGGGAAAAGGCGACGCGCAGTGATTGTCTCAAAAATGATTGATAGGGCCAAGTGATCTGACCTGGTGGAAGGAAGAGGGGTACTCCATAATGAAAAGAAAGAAAGCAAAGCATCGTTGGCAAAGGCCACGTCCAGCACTGCGGGGCGGTGGCCTGACACAAAGGGGAAACAAGTATAAACGCCTGGCATATTGAGAAGCGTGAAGGGGTTTGCCGCTGCTCTAGCGAAATACGGGGCCGAGGCAGCAGACTCCGAGGGGGAAAGAATTCGCTGAGGATCAGCAAGGGGGTGGTGAATGTTAAAGTCCCCAAGAGACAGTACAGGAAATTCATAACTGGGAAAAAGTAACTCAGGGGAGATACAGTGAGAATAGCGATCCCGAATCACGGTGGAGTAGGAATTATAAATCTGAAGTAAACTATGAGAGGACCCAAAGACACCGGCAGCAGCATAAAAATTTAGTGCCATCTGGTCACCTCTGCCAAAAAACAAGGGAAGTACCGACATTACGGAAAGCAAACGCTCTGAAACATAAACACCCAAGCTGTGGGTATACACAAATGAGGGAGGAGGATAAAATAAAGGATAAGAACTGGCCCCCAGTGGAGAGCCCCTGCACAAGGGAAGGTCCTGCAGAGCCACAACCAAGGTGGAATTTTCCACTGACGTAAAAAAGAAAAACAACGTATGAAACTGTTACGGTTTCCCACTACTTGTGTTACTCATCACAGGTAACGACCATGGTTGGTTCTTCCGAACTGCACTGCACTGTGTCCTAGAGCTCCTCGAGTGTCTAGGCCCTATCTTAGTATTCTCATATAAGAATCAGTTTCTCACCAGTGCCGAGAGTATCAGTCTTTGATTTAGTTAACACAATCTGCCTATCAGATAGGTTCTTGGCTCTACAGTGGGTCCGTCTAGCGTATGAGATTGGAGGGTAAAGGTTTTTGTATTCTAAAGATCGTAAAGAAGTAGATAGGAAATCATAGTAGATGGTTGTGTGAAGAGCTAACCCATCTGTGAAACCCAGGCCTTTATAAAGGCCTCTTCCCCTAACCCTAACCCTGCCCTGATCCGCGAGCGAGGTCAGGTGCAAAATCCATCACATGACTTAAACAACTCATGTGCGCAAACATAAAACATCCCATGACCTCTAATTGACGTTATGTGCGAAAACATAAATCAAACACAATATAAATAAACCAACCACATGACCTACTAACGAGGTCATGTGCGAAACATAAACAAGTCTGCCATGCCAGTAAGCCTTACTGGCCAGCCTAGACTCTTCCCATGACGTCAACTGTACGTCATGTGCGAAATGCAATCAATATAAATGAGCCCCATGACCTGCTAATGAGGTCATGTGCGTAAAACCAATTTAAACGTAAATGAGCCCCATGACCTGCTAACGAGGTCATGTGCGTGAAAGGATAAGTTAACTGTATGACATCTAAACGACGTCATATGTGAAACCTGTTTCCTCGCCGCCGTCACCTGGCTAGCGCTCTTCTAGCCAGATCGTGACATGAGCTCCCCTCTCCCTTATTCTCAGTCCCTGAGGATACGCCTTATCCTCTTCTCCTTCTCCTTTCTTCAACCTTTGTGGCATACCCCCTCATGCGTTGTTCGTGCCGGAACGCATTCTGGTACTCCGCGAGGATCCAATCCTCTACATCCCTTCTGTTCCTCCTTTTCGAGTCTGTTTTTTCTTGCCATTCCTCCACCATCTTTTTCACTTCTTGTAATCCGTTGACGGATCTTCTCAGCTGGTTGACCGTCATTTGCAGCTCCTCGATCCTCCTTTCTTGCTGCATTATCGGGTCGTCCTGGCTGCGAATTGTCTCCCAGAGGACGTTCTTTGGCTCAAAAGAGACCTTGTGCCCCCCCCTCTTCCTCGGCTCCATTCTCGGAGCTTGTTGTTCTACCTGTTTCTGTTGCTGCCGGTGGTAGGGGCAGAACCTGCGCATGCAGTTCTGCCAGTCGATTTTGTGGTGTTGGGGCTGTGTTGGGGCCACCGTTACATCTCCCTCCCAAGTTTGCTTATCCCAGGAATTCACCCATTCCTGGTCACTGTCCGAGTCTCTGGTTTGGGTGGCCTCCATTAGCCACTATCTGTGTCGTTCCTTTCCATCGCAGTGTACCGTGCACTCGTCATGGGTGCATGCAGTCCATGATTTCTTTGCGTGTTCTTTCTTCTGTTTCTTCCCCTCTTCTACTTCTTTCCGTGCTTGCTGTACATTCTGTTCGAATTCTTTGCGGTCCTCAACCGCTACCCAACTGTTTTCTTCCGCTTTGGTGCAGACGGTCGGTTGCTGGTTTGCACGAGTAGCGCTAGTGGAAGAGGAGGACAACATCCTTAATGTTCATAAAGTTTGTGGCTAGGAACCACTCTTGATCGTGTTCAGGGGAATAACTCGTCCACTTAGCACGGTATTGGAGTTTACTGTAGTGTAAGTGAGAGTTGATTATTTCAGCAAGTTCGTATTTGTCTTCTCCGTCTATGTGAATAGGCGGAGGGGGAAGTCTCTTTTGTGAGGGAAAAGACTTTTCTTGATAGGGTTCGAGAAGGCTGATGTGGAATGTTGGATGAGTTTGTTTCATCGAGGTTGGGAGGGCAAGTTAATATGCTCGTGACCCGACCTGTTCGATTCTTTTGAATGGTCCAAGTTTCTTGTAGTCCAGCTTCTTCGAGTGTTTCGTGGTCTGGATATTGCGTGGTATCAACCACACCTTGTTGCCGACTGTAAGGTTCGGGTCTGGTTTCCGGTGCTTATCCCTCTTTTCCTTTTCACTCATTTGTGATAGAGGCATTTCGTCTCATTATATGTCCTGTATCCTTATCATATCGTCGGCTTGTGTTATCATTCCCGGCACTTGATATTGTGCCAGGTCGAATGAGGGGTCGTATCCATAGTTCGCAAAGAAGGGTGTGGTCTTTATTGTTTCTGGTCGTCTTTTGCTGTATGCGAATTCTGCCGTAGATAGGAACTCTGTCCAAACGTTCTGCTGATAGTTCACGTAGGCTCGTAGATATTGTTCTAATATCGTGTGCGTTCTTTCGGTCTGGCCATTTGTTTGCAGGTGGAAGGCCGGGTTCAAGTGTTGGCTGACACTTATTTGTCATGTGATTTCTTTCCATACGTCCAATGTGAAGAGAGATCCTCTGTCAGAGGTAATGTCTTTTGGTAGGCTGTGGAGCCTGAAGACCTAGTCTTTAAACAGGTTGAAGAATTGTGGTGTCGTCATATCGGTCCTGCATGGTATGAAGTACACCATTTTTGTAAGTCGGTCGATAATGACCCATATGGCATCAAAACCGTTCGATTCCAGGAGAACGGTGATGAAATCCATAGCAATAGATTGTCATGGTCTTCCAGGAGCTTTGAGTAGTTTGAGCAACCCGTAGGGTGCGTGTTTAACCATTTTTGTTCATTGACAGGTGTCACAATTCTTCACACACCATTTAATATCGACGCGCATCGACAGCCACTAATATGACTGTTGAATTAAGGCTGTCGTTTTTGCCATTCTGCTGTGTCCCACCAGTGGAATGTCGTGATTTCTTCTTATCGTTTCTGTTCGTAAGGCTTCCTCCTCTGGGAGTCTTATCTTGTCATCATACCAGAGGTATCTGTCTTTTTCCTGGTATATAGCCCGAGGGCTACACCTTTCATTTGTTTTAGGCTTTCCTTTAAGGCCTTCTTTATCTCGTTGATTTCCTGGTCCCTGGCAGTCTTTCTTTTTATCCATTCTTCGTATCCGTTGTCGTTGCTTGTGGCCATGGTAGTTTCGTTTAGGGATTCGTATCCGATGTCCTTGTCCTGTTCTTTTGCGAAGTACTTCTCTTTAGGGAGAAGTGTTCTTTGTTGTTGCAACCATATTTCTTCCTTGTTGGGGAAATCCTCCGTCCTCTGAGTCAATGCGTCCGGCTTTCCTCCTTCTTTTCCTGGTCGGTATTCGATTTGAAGGTGGTATTGGCTTAATGTCTCGCTCCACCTAATCTGTCCTCCATTGAGTTCTTTGGTGGCAGTAAACCCTGGTAGGTTCTTGTGGTCTGTGATAACGCAGATCACATGTCAACTTCCTAGCGTGTACTTCCTCCGGTCTTTAACTGCTTGAACAATGGCTAACAGTTCCTTGTCGTGAATGTCGTAGTTTTACTCAGCATTTGACATTGTTTTTGATCGAAATGCGACTGGGCTCTATAACCTATCCTCGCCCTGCTGGGAGATGATACCGGAGCATACATAGTTGGATGCGTCCATCTCGATCATGATGGGTAGCGTGGGGTCACAGTGTCGCAATATCGGTGTGGTAGTAAGTCGCTTTCTCATATCGTCAAATGCTTGTTGCTGTTTTTCTCCCCATTCCCCTTTGACTCCTTTCTTTGTCATATTGTAGAGGGGTTTAGCTACTCTGCTATATCGTTCAATGAATCTTCGGTAGAAGTTATAGAAGCCCACGAAGCTTTGCACTCCCTTTACACTCTTAGGTGCGTTCCAGTTCTCGATAGCCACCGTTTTGACTCGGTCAGTTCGTACTCCTTCAAGGTTGACGATAAATCTGAGGTATTCAACTTCCTGCGTATGGAAGTCCCATTTCGAAGGTTTTAGTTTGACCTTGGCTTCTCTTAATGCCTGTAAGACATTCCGTATGTCTCTGTGGTGTTGCTCCATGTTGTCTGAATAGATGAGGATATCGTCCAGGTAGACAATACAACATATGTCCTGATATTTGCTCAACTTGGAGTTGATCCATCATTGGAATATCGCTGGTGCATTGGATAATCCAAAGGGCATGACTAAAGATTCGAATAGTCCGTATTGCGTCCTGAAAGCCGTTTTCCATTCACCTCCTTCGGCTATCCTTATGTTGTGATATGTGTCCTTGATATCCAACTTCGTGTAGTGCTTGGCTCGTCCTAGTCGGTCTAGCGCTTCATCGATCAGTTTTAGAGGGTACCTGTCTTTTTGTGATACTGCATTCAGTCCCCGGAAATCCACGCAAAGTCTCAGTTTCCCATCTTTCTTTTTGAAAAATACGATGGGTGCCTCCGCTGAGGAGGATGATGGTCCGATCCATTACCTGGCCAGGTTCTGTTGGAGGTATTCGCGCAGCACCTTCAACTCTTCTTCCCTTAACAGGTAGAGTTTCATGAAGGGGGCTGCCTTTCCTCCCTCTAGTTTGATCCGGTGATCTTCACTATTGTGTGTGGGAAGATCCGTCCTTTCATTTTCTTCGAATATCCCGAGATGGTCATGATATTCTTTCGGGACCAGGTGCCTCAGAGTTAATTTCCTCTTCTTGGCTTCTTCCTTCACAGCTAGTCGCATGCTAATTGTTGACGCCTCTGTGATTGTTGGTCCGTCTTCTTCTTCGCCTCATCTGAGGATCCTAGTCTATTCCCCTCTCCAATAGAGTTGACTGAAGGCCTTTGCTGATATGAAAGATATGCTTAGGAGTTTCTCTTCGGTTGTTTCGGTGGGGGTGTTGTCCTTCGGGGTTCCTCGTCTGGTGTTGCCGAATCCTTCCACGCCATTTTTGGTCTTGTCCAGGGCTCGGACTTCGCCGGGCCCCCTGGTATCGGTATTTTCGATAATCATCTGGGCTATGCAATTCCCTTTTTGGATCATATAGTCTTTATCCTTCAGGTTTATTAGTAGGACTTGTACCTCACCCCTATAGTCCGCATCGATCACTCCCGCGACTATGGTAATCCCGTGTCGGGTGGCCATACTACTGCATGGAGCGATTCTTGCATAGGTGCTCTCAGGTAGTCCTACTGCAATCCCTATTGATATCATCCTATGTCCTGTTGTGGAGACCATCGTGTCTTCCATGCTGTACAGGTCGTAACCTCCAGCCTTCTTTGATACTCGTGTTGGTTTCCTAGCATTCGGGTGTAACACTTGTACCCTTATGCCTTCATCGTGGGGGATCGCTTCTTCATGTTTGGTGTTTATGTGGAGGATCTGCATCCCCAGGTTCTCTCTGATTGCTTGTGCTTTAGAGATCGGTTCGATTGTTGGAGAAGTTTCCAGGCACAACTGCGTGCATAGTTCGCTATTGAAGTTGATTTGGCCTTTTTCCCTGTTGATATTCGGATTGTATCGTTTTAGCCATAGTGTTCCTAGTATGGCACTGTGTTTCTGCAAGTGCGCTACTTGGAATGTCATGGCTTCGTGATGTGACCCGATCTCCATCACCACCTGTGCTGTATGGGTGATGGGTCCTGCTTTGCTTTTTTCCCTGTTGACCACGTATATGTCTCTTGATTCCTTTAACTTTTTCAGGGGTACTCCGTGGGTTTCACAGAAGTCTCTATCAATGAAATCCTCGCTTGCTTCTGAATCGAGCATCACCTTCGTTTCAGTCTCTTTGCTTGTTGTCCATAGTTTTATCTTAATCATAAGATGTTCGTTATCGTTCTCGTAACCGTTCGTGTTGTTGATTGTCATCTTATTGCCTTTTTTTGTTGATGGGAGTATCTTATTTTTCCTGGTTGATATGTGTACGATGCCGCTGGGTTTGCCTCTTTCCTCGTCCCGCAGACGACTCTTTGCTGGAGACTTTATTCGTTTAAAGTCTCCTGCCCTTCCGTCCTCTCCGTGGCTTCCATTTCTTGGAGTTTGGTCTTCTTTCGTTGACAATCCTTGATGAAGTGCCCTTTCAGCCCGCATCGAAGGCATGCACTCTCTTTTCTTCCCTTCTGGTATTCCTGGTTGGACAACCATAGGAATCGCCTGTTCCTTCTTCCTGCCGTGTTCAAGTCCATTGGGTCTCCTGCTGGTGGCAGTTTTGGCGTATTGTTCGGTCGGTAGGTCCTGTTGTTGTTACATGGTAGGGTTGAGTGTTGTATCCCCTTGGTCCTGTTTTGATTGTCTCTAACCAGATTGATTTTGTCATCTTTGTCGACGGCCCATACTGCGAAGTCTTCGGCCGTTCGCTCGGTCTGGTCCAAGTTTATCCAGGCTCCTTGCAGCCTTTCGTTAGTACCACCCAGGAGATGGCTGAACTCCGTCTCGTCGTCATATTCCGCTTCGTCAGATATCACGCGGAATTTGTGCCAGTAGTCAGAAAAGTTGTCCTTTCCTTGTCTCATTTTCTCCAGCTTGAGCCTCGCAGTTTCCTTGTTGTTTCTGTCCCCCAACTGGGTATAGAGGGTTTCTTTAAACTCCTCCTACGAGGCCCATGTCCATTCTCGTTTTCCTTCCACATAGGGCATTATCCATTGCCGTGCCGCTTCTCTTAAGAGGGACTCTGCATAGTCCACCTTAATCATGTCCTTGCCCACTCCGTATCCCTTGACCTTGAAGTACTGTTCCAACTGACTTAAGAACTGTCACAGTTTTTCGCGGTCTCCCTCATAGAGGTCTGATTCCTTTGCTTTCGGTCTTGATTCTGGGTGGGTGTTAATTGCCTCCAGGAACCTCGTCATCTGGTCCTCTGTCATCATCAGAGCCTGTGTCGTAGGTCCTGTCGGAGGTGCTGGTGTTACCACTGCAGCCATCCTTCTTGGTCATGGTATTTCGTCGGGAGAACTATCGTGGGGCGAACTTCATTCATGTGTAACCGGACTTGCTGCTCATGAGGGTTGGCTGGCTGCTTCACCTAAGACGTTTAGTACTTGTCCTAGGTTGAGAGTATCGTCTGCGAGATCGGTGTCTCCTTCATTGTCTGCAGTGAACTCCGAGTTCTCTGAAGTTGCCGTTCTGCCATTCTTAGGTGTTGTAGGAGACGCAACCAAATGTTATGGTTTCCCACTACCTGTGTTACTCGGGACAGGTAACGATCTTGGTTGCTTCTTCCGAACTGCGCTGCACTTTGTCCTAGAGCTTCTCGAGTCTCTAGGCCCTATCTTAGTCTTCTCACATAAGAATCGGTTTCTCACCAGTGCCGAGAGTATCGGTCTTCGATTTGGTTAACACAATCCGCTTAGCGGACAGGTTCTGGACTCTACAGTCGGTCCGTCTAGCTGATGAGATTGGAGCGTAAAGGTTTTTGTATTGTAAAAATCGTAAAGTAGTAGATAGGAAATAATAGTGGATGGTTGCGTGAAGAGCTAACCCATCTGTGAAACCCCGGCCTTTATATAGGCCTCTTTCAACAACCCTAACCCTGCCCTGATTCTCGAGCGAGGTCAGGTGCGAAATCCACCACATAACTTAAACAAGTCATGTGCGCAAACATAAAACATCCCATGACCTCTAAGTGACCTCATGTGCGAAAACATAAATCAAACGCGATATAAATAAACCAACCACATGACCTACTAACGAGGTCATGTGCAAAACAAAAATGAGTCTGCCTTGCCAGTAAGCCTAAGCGGCCAGCCTAGACTCTTCCCATGTCATCAACTGTACGTCATGTGCAAAATACAACCAATATAAATGAGCCCCATGACCTGCTAACGAGGTCATGTGCATAAAACCAATTTAAACAGAAATGAGCCCCATGACCTGCTAA
This sequence comes from Tuber magnatum, assembly GCA_003182015.1. Lineage (NCBI taxonomy): Eukaryota > Fungi > Ascomycota > Pezizomycetes > Pezizales > Tuberaceae > Tuber > Tuber magnatum. The sequence goes on along the minus strand of PYWC01000019.1, from coordinate 195,654 downwards.
CGAGGTCCTGTGCGCGAAAGGATAACCTAACTCTATGACGTCTAAACGACGTCATATGTGAAACCTGTTTCCTTGCTGCCATCACCTGGGTAGCGCTCTTCTAGCCAGATCATGACAGAAACACATAAACGCTACCAAAGCAATTATACTGTATGAAGGAAAGTTTAGGCACCGAGGTGTCGGAGAGCAAAGGAGAGTAGGGTGGAGCATCTCTAGACAGTGGCTCAGGTTGTGCCCTCATCTACAAGGTATCAACGTCATCGGACCGATGGGCCCGAGAGGGGAGGGCAGGAGCCACCTGGGAAGGTGGGCTGCCGGTGCTGAAAAGCACATGTTGGGGCAGTGGGGTGGCCAATAGCCTGTTGAGGGGACCAGAAGAGGAATCCTGAGTGGTAGCGGGATCAAAGAGGGAGCTGTGATGTAGTGTACCTTCTAGGCATCCTGCTAAGCGTATGCGGGGAGGAGTGTGGGCCATCACTGGGAAGGGGGTTCTAGGGCTGTCAGATATTTCCTAGTCCCTGGCGAGGCAGAGGGATTCGCGAATGGCCACCCTGATAGGGTAGCACGCAGACATGGCGAGGTGTTCAGTGTCACAGTTTACACAACATGGGCGGATAGCAATACAGCAGTCGACGACCACTTTGGTATTGTCCGACTTAGGGCAAGAGGCACTGGAGCACCTGTGTTCTGCTCGGGTATGAGCTTTCCCATACACTGGGCAGGAGGGGGTGGTTGCTTTGCATAGGGGCTTAGAGTGGCCAAAGCTATAGCAGTTCTTGCACTGTGTTTCATAAGAGGTAGGGTGAGCTGGGTGCACATTGTGCAACCTGTTGAAAAGACGAAGGCTGGTACCAAAGAGAGGGAGGTCCTGAGGGGAAACTGCCATCAACACAGAGATGGTGAGCTTGGTAGCCTGGACCAAGTGATCCAGTTGCAGGTAATGGGCTGAAAAGATAGGAGCATTGACCGCATTGCAAATCGACTTGTGCATTTGCGTATGAAGTTCGGCAGGGTCTGTGGGCAACATTGAGAGGGGAAGGTTATGAATCAGGATTTCCATGTGAATAGGGGCCGTCCTGAACAACTGGTAGGAGTTCTCACCCACCGGGAAAGCCTGGTTGAGCTTGGTAGTTAGAGCCTCAAAAAAAGGGGCATAGGCACAGGATGGAGTATGTGGGTCTGCTGTAAGGGCAACATCCCCATTCTGGTTAATGGTGGCTGCAAGAGCCAGTGGAAAGCCACACCTGGCCTGCTGAAGGACAGAGACCATGACATCGGGGAGGAAAGCAGACATGCGAAGGGGGTTATCTGGGGGGACTGGAAAGAGGCGAGGGGCGTAGAAATGGCACTGAGCAGGTGGCAGCGGCAGGGGGGCTCTTGGAGCTGCCCCTTTGCTAGACGCGGCGACTTGGGCCGCAGTGGCATATTTCCCAGCCCTTTTGTTAGTTCTGGCCACTTGGGCCAAACTGCCTTGCTAGGTGGGGAGGAGGTAGGAGTCAACCTTGTAGCCAGGAGGAGGACCAGGCGAGAAATGATTCTCAAGCGGGACAGGGTAGCGTTTGCTCTGAGGCACCGTGCCAGCTTCGCCCCGCCTAGGGTTGACAGAATCGCAGTAGATGTCACATTCACAGAAGGAATCGTGGGCATTAGCATACACCTCAGGGTTTCCATACCACTTTATGGCCATGCAGATGGGGAAGTCAGCGGAGGGGACCACACGGGCAGCAGATCCTGAGGGGATGAGTTTCTTCTTAGGAGGAGAGGGGGGGCCTTCTTAGGGAGCGGGGCCAAGAGGACAGCAGAGGGTGGAGCAGGGTATGAAGCCAGCTAAGCCACCTGAGAGGAGAGGTCCCTGATAGTAGCCTGCAGGGGGGCCTCAGAGGAGTGGACTGGTACAACTTTGCCGAGAGCGTCGACTTTAGCGGAGGGGAGGGAAAGACATGTTGTCATGAACTCAATCCTATTAACAAGGTGAGCCACGATAGTGAGAGTAGCCTTTTCAGTGTCTCCAACCTCAAACAAGTCAGACATGATATGGGCAGTAGGGAAGGTATCGAGAGAAACACCAAGAGCGGCAGCCGCCTGAGCAGATACCAGTGCTAAGGCGCTATTTTCTAGGTGATTGGTAGTCGAGGAGGCAGAGGAGGAGGAGGACCAGGTGAGCGGGTTGGTCCTGTAACTGGAACGGCTGGAAGTGCGGTGATCAGGCCCGGGGGCCTGGGCTGCAATAAGGGTAGGATCGGACATCGCATAACGCGATACGAAGTGCACTGAGGCAGTGCCTTCTGATGGAAGCGAGGATGGATAAGCGATGAGGCTTAAGTGAAGCGAAATTTTTTACTTGTGTAATGTTCATGACACTGAAAGCGTGGTGTTTTCAGTGTCCAAAAGGGGTAATGTTTTCTTTAGCGAGGTGAATAGGGGGCACGGAGCGTGAGTGTAGAGTACTCGTACTGTACGAGCACTTGTACTGGTATTTTACCGTCGGGCAGGCACTGGAACGGCCTTGGTCCTCTGCTTGCGCTTGTAGGGCACCCAAGTACGAGTAAGAAGAAGCCCTGATCACCGCTTCTTCGGTACGGGTACTGCACTGCCTACGCTATCTTCGGCCCCCCGTAATCGAGCAGAATCAAGCTTGAACACACTACCAGTATGCTTGAGGCTACCATGTGCAAAGATATCGAGCTGCACTGTACCATAGTCTGCTCGCCCCTGTGGCGAGCAGTACTCCGTACGCTCCCCTTGCCAAGCCCACACTCAGCTACCGTAGCGTGTCACAGATGTCAACTTGCTCTGCGAGAGTGCCATAGCGGTACAGTACAGCATGGCGAGGGGCCTCTGCAGCCGAGCAATGCAGACATTCATCATGGGCTACGAAATAGTATATTAATCTGCCAAGCATCGGGCTTAATACAGGTTAATCGCCTGGCAAGGTCCATTAACCGGCAATGCCAAGGGAATTCACAGTAATTACAATTCTCAGGACATTCCCCTGCACCACCAAAAAATTCACCTAGTTTTGGAGCCCAATATCTCTATTTTTCCCCTATTAATGTGTAGAGAATCACCTACTCTATCGTCTAATAGATATATAACTCTAACTGGAGCTGCCGTTGAAAATCCTTTGCGGCTTGAAGTTGAGCGATATTTTCTTGGAAAAGCACACCGGCCACAAAAGTCCCTCGCCACACGTACGGTCTGTGGCTGGAAATTCCCAACTGTAATGCCTCCCCCGTACTGTACAGTGTTGGAAATTACCCACCACGAAATTGGGACGCTGAGGAAAACATGGCTTAGTGCTCGAGTATCATATACAACAAGCAATTTTCCTTGCCCTGCTCGTCACAGCCCAGTTTCATCCCGGACGGGAAGCACAGCAAAAGGCCAGTTGCTCAGCCCCCCCCCCCACGAGAGACTGAAAAACAGAAAAGCACCAAACATTCCCCGGGGGAAGCCACCACAATTACACAATACCTGGTCCAATCACCCAAACCACCCCCGCACCATGGTTCTCAATTCACACCCCGGGGGATTATTCGCGGGTTGATTGGGGGATCGAGGGAATGGGGAGGGCGAGGGAGCAATGTTTTTCGTGCTTACGGTAGGTGTGAGGGGGCCGGCGACCGCACGCCTCGACATCGAATGGCTACTGCGGAAAATTTCCCGAGTAAACATTACCCGACAGGTACTGTTTTTTGTTTTTTTTTTTGTTAAATCCACGGTTTATTCATAGCTAAGCTACAGGAAAATCCATGGCAAGCACCCTAAGGTATGGCCTAAAAACTCTTAACTTTACTGGAAAATTTATCCTGTTTTGCAATACATATTGGGCAAAGTCCACCATCAATTTCATAGCCCTCTTCCCGCTCTTCCACAACACTGAGTCAGATGCCAAGTTGAAGGTCTTCATGTCTTGTGTCTTTCCCCCTCCATGCCCCTGCCAATGCTGGACACTGGACGGTGTGCTAGAACCTCTCTGAGCTTCCTCGGCAACGCCCACACAGCGGGTCCTGGTCCTGGTTCGACCGGTCCACCTGGGCATTCAGGTAACTCTTATGTGCATGCATCTGATGTATCCGGCCGGCCTGAAACTTCGGGAGAACTATGAAATTCCAGCACGATCTATACGGCGGCCTGTAATCGTACTAGGGGGGGTACTCCCACGCCACCCACTACCCGACAGGTACCGTACTGTACGAGTGCAGTACTTGTACCATACCGCTTTCCCAATCTAAACCCACCCGAATATCCGCACGGTCTAAGCTTAGGAAACGCCGAGCAGCAGCGAGATTTCGGGACTCCCTTGGAAGGGGCATGCAGAACCACCGTTCAATTCCCCGCTAAGTTAGTGAAAATGTGTGACTTCCCGTTGGTGCGGAGCAGGAGTTTTCCAAACCCCGTCTTGCCATCTCTCTTGACCCAAAAAAAGCCTTTATTAAAAATTACACCCGTAGACGTCACCTCCATGCACCGAGATTTGGTTAGGGCTACCCCGAGTGGGCAATAATGGCACTCGGTTTCTCTTCTCTTCTCTTCTTTTTCTCCATTCCTAATTCACTTGATTTCCCCGAGGGCGCACCGGTATGCCGGGACGGGAGTACATCCGCAGGGTCCTCGGGGGGGGGAAGAGTTACCGGTAAAATGGTGCGGGGGAAGTATGATAATATTATGTTATTTCGGGAGGACATATCGCTACGCAGCATCATGATTCCTCAAAAGCTTTGAGATGCCGCAACCCATAGCAACACTGTCTCTGAGACCTTTGCAATCGGGTTTCTACGACTAAATTTACGCGTCGGAGGATGCATCATTCCTCTCTTGGATTTGCTTTGGGTATCGTGCCGGCAGAGGGTTAGCAGGGCCCAAGGCCTCAAGCTTGGTGTGATTTGCGGCTCCCGAAGCCAATTTTGTCCCTATGCTAGTGCTACAAGCAGTGCAGTTCTCTCGATTCCAAGGTTTTTTAGTCGAGATAATAGTCCCCGGGGTCCCGGGTGTGCGGCCTGAAATCCTCTCCGCCGGGTTCCCGGGGGATGTGTGGGGGCTCGCCGGCTGTTTCTTTATCGTGGTGCGGGAAACCGATGTGTTTCTGAAAGGAGCCCCGTACAGCGCTCTCGTACTGTAGATATCCCCAGGGGTAGTCTACTCTAGAGCAACGGATCCTTGGTCCCGATAATGGTACCGTAACCACTGAGTAAATAGAAACCGTTGCCAAGAAGAGCACGCAAGCAAGCGTCATCTAACTACCGTAGAATCTGGCCATATAGAGACCGTTGCCAAGGATGGCGAATGCTAAGCTATACTTATTTGGGAGCTCAGTTAAGACATAAGGGAAACATCAATTGAATTCTCTCAATCTCATGAAAGTAAACAAAAGCCTACCAATTCTTCTCAATATCCTTCACATTATCCTCACCCATATCATTCCAACAATCATGCCTCCAGCTAGAAAACCCCTTCAGAAGCTAAGAGTGAAAGAGGAAAATGAGAGATCACATCGCCTGGGTCCCAAGCCCAAGCCATTAGCAAACCGCATGCAAGTAGTACAGGTATACCAAGAATGTGGTGACACAACATATGCAGGAGTATGCTAATGGAGAGGCTATAGGCAAGGCCAGTTCAGAGAGTTGAGCAGAGCTATTCACGATCGCGAAAAATGAAAGTCCTAATGTGGATTAGATATTACCGTGTCCGAAATGAGGCTGTGAATATGGCAATTAAAATGCAGCCTCCTATGCTAGATGAAGCCTCTGGGTTTTTTAAAATTCCCAAAAGCACGATAGCTCAATGGACCTCATCTGAGGTTACCGAAAGGATCCTACTGCAGAGTAGGAAAGGGTCACGTCCGAATGAACCAGCTACTTTTATTTGTATGTAGCCAGAGATGGAGAAAATGCTATTTGAAGAATTTGTAGCGTGAAGAGAGCAAGGAAAGCCCGTTCGGGATGGGTGGTTCAGGAGAAATGCAAAGGAGCTCTAGAGGATCACATATCCTGGGCTGCAGTCAGAGCAGCAATTATTTGTCTTCTCCCATGGCTGGTTTCACAGGTTCCTTTCATGTTACTGTGTAGTACTGCGGTTCGTTACCAATACAGTACAATCACTTCCAGAAAATTGTAAGGAAGAAATCTTGCAATAGCTGAGGTTTAATTAATGGAATCAAATACTTACCCCACTTGTAACCGGTACGGGTACTAGGTTGTTTTATGTTTGGTTTCACAGTATCGTTTGATACTTGTATTGTTTCGTGTGCTATGGTTTGATACTTGTATTGTTTCGTGTACTATCGTTTGATACACACCTTGTTTTATGTTTGGTTTTACAGTATCGTTTGATACTTGTATTGTTTCATGTGCTATCCGTTGATACACACATTGTTTTGTGTTTGGTTTCACAGTATCATTTGATATGTGAATTGTTTCGTGTGCTATCAGTTGATACACACATTGTTTTGCAATATCGCTCATACTAGAGATAAGCGATATGCTGTATTTAAGACTGCTGATTTCTGCGATGGAAACAGCAGACTTTGACAGACAGTATTCTTACAATATACTTGGTTGAACGGTTACTTCTTTGATCTCCTATTACACCCAGTTCGAAGCCTCCTTTAGCAAGCAGCACTCGCTTCGTGTTGACCACAAAGCCATCTGCTCCTATCGTACCGCTACGTGACTAGGGCCTGGCCCGAACACGTTACACTACTCATGCTACCTACTACGCAACCCTCTCCCATCTCATTACACTATATTTGTAATGACAATCAAGGTGGCATACCAGAACACAGAATCTGCAATGTTGATAAGACATCCCTACCCTGGAAGTACCTAATTGGCCAAACCTATGATATTAAGGGTGTTAAAACAGTTTGGTCAAAGAGTGCAGAGTCAGGAAGTGAAAAGCGCCAGTGCACTCCATTTTTATGCATCTTCGCTGATGGTCTCCCCTGGGTTCCACCTATTCTCATATTTACAGCCACTACTGGTACCAAGATACGGGAAAAAGAAGGTCACCTGTGGGATAAGCGTGTCCATGTTAAATTTTCCTCAACTGAATGGATGAATGAGAAACTATTTATGAAGTTTATTCTTCAGTTTCTTGTGCCTCTCTTTGGGAAAGAGTGATCTGTATTTGTCTTTGATTGATACTGAGCACATTTGACCCCTCCGGTTATCAAGACCTGCCGTGACAAGAATATTATACCCCTTTTAATCCCAGCCGGCACTACACCCATGACACAACCTCTCGATATTTCGCTTAATAAGCCTTTTAAAGGTTTAGTGAAGGAGTTCACTGGAGAACTCCGAGAACAGAAGGTAAAAACAGAGGAAATAGACAAATAGAGTGTTGGTCAATATCGGATTGTCACAACTGAGGCTGTGGGTAGGGCTTGGGAGGAATGGTATCAATGTAATTCACGGTGGAAAATTGTTATCCAAACCTTCCCTAATACAGGAATCTCATTACCAGTTGATAGCTCTCATGACCAGGAGTTGAAGATCAAACGATTTACACAGGATAAATGAGTAATAGGAGATTGGGCTCGCTCTGAGGTTGAAATGGGTTATGGAAAAGCAGAGACAGAAAATACGGAACTTCTTCAAACCAACTCAGAGAATCACCAAGTAGAATTTCAGCTACAGGACGAATAATTTCTCTTGATAAGTTATTTTCTTTTTTTCTTCTGAATATAGAGTAGCTTAATGTCGATCATGTGTGCAACCTTGTAATGTTTGCAGGCCAGGTCCTAGTCATGTAGTGGTATGATAGAAGCAGATGGCTTCGTAATCAACACGAAGCGAGGGCTGCTTGCTAAAGGAGGCTTCGAATGGGGTATAATAGGAGATCAAAAAGTAACCGTTCAACCAAGTGTATTTAAGAATACTGTCTGTCGAAGTCTGCTGTTTCCATCGCGGAAATCAGCAGTCATTAAATACAGCATATCGCTTATCTCCAGTATGAGCGATATTGCAAAACCTTGTGTGTATCAACCGATAGCACACAAAACACTACAAGTATCAAAGGATACTGTGAAACCAAACATAAAACAATGTGTGCATCAAACGATAACACACGAAACACTACAAGTATCAAACGATACTGTGAAACCAAATATAAAACTCTAGTAACCCATACCGGTTACACTCCCAAAATAAAATAACAATTTCACCAAAACAAAACAATCCAAGGATATCCCAATGAACTCCTAACGGCCGGTAGTCCTGGTATTCCCCGGATAGGACCCATCCTCATCGTCATCGCTATCGTGCAACAATCTCAAGTCGTTCTGCAACATCCATTCTGCACCTTCCAACCATCTCTCCAAGCACTCCCCACATGGCGCTCCGCACACAAAGCAACTAGACTCCCAGTAATGTGGCAGGTCCACAAAGATCCGAACTATCTGGTCCTACCATTCCTCCGTCTCGACATCGATTCGTCTGCAATCCTCGCAGTGATCGATGTAGAAAATCCTCCAGTATGCGTCTTCTGGAATAATTTCTTGGTAAAGTGGGTACCCCAAAATGAGGTCTCGTACCTTAATGCTGACTTCTGCATAGGTCGACATTTTTGGTTTTTCTTTCTCGCGTAAGGGTAAGTGTGTAATATGGTGAAGAATTTTTATAAGGGGTTAAAGGTTTGGAGGTTAGGTAGGGTGGTCTGTTTTCTTCGATGGTTTAGGGGGCTGGTGGGTGGTATTTATGTTTCGGTGGTGACCTCGCTTAGGTGTTGGCCTTGCTTAGGTGTTGGCCTCGCTTAGGTCTTCATAGGAAGGGGGTTGCTGCTTAATTTCGGTTTCTTCCGTCTCCATGCAACCATCACATTTTTCTGTGCTCAGGTAGCACCCGCTACCGAAGCAGAAAACATCTGACACTGATTCTCCCCACATTCGTCCCGTCGATTCTGTTGTTATTTCTAAGCATTTGTTGCAGATGTGTATGAATAGTCGGTGGGTAAGGTGTTGTCTAGGGATAATATCACGGTTCACCAACAGTCCCATAAGCTGATGGCGCAGTCTCCAAGGTACTTGCTCATAGTTTGACATCGTAAGGCTGTTGGATGGAGTGTTCTTTCCTTTCGCTATTGCCAGTACTCCGCCTCGGCCAGCCGGGCTAGGTATGCCGCTTCATCTTCCATTACCCGATTCTCATCTTCGCTGCTTTCGAAATCGCTTTCGAAGTGGGCTGACCAGAATCCGTCCTGTATCCCTTGGTCTGTGTCTGGGCGCAGGGGTTGGATTTCTGGTAGGGTTGGGCTTCACGCCACCGTCACATGGTTTATCGTAGGGGGTAGCTCGTCCTTCAGTTTGTTGTCTTCCCACCGTTGATTAACCGCTTCCATCGCATTTTCCAATCCCTCAAGGGGTTCCCAGCTATTTTCTGTTTCTGGGTACCCCACCCATTTCACTAGAAACTGGTCACGGTCATATCATCTTCTGTGGTCTCGTATGGTTTCCACTTCCCATTCCCGTTTCTTGTTTACCACGATTGGGGGTGGTTTTGCATGGCTGCTGGCAGGGAAGGAGACATTATCGTTTGGGCGGTATTTTTTCACCGTGGAAGCATGAAATGTCGCTTCTCGGTTTCTGTACATTCTGCCATCCATTTCTACCGTGTAATTTTGTGTATGCTCATCGTACCCAATTATCTTGAATGGTCCACGCCAGCACGGTTGCAATTTCTTGCTACTTCCTGATTCTGTTTCGAATAAACTTCTGTATACCAGTAACAAATTGCCCTTCCCTATCGGTGTATGGTGTCTCCGTCATTTCGCTGCCGTTCTTGTGCTTCTAAACCATGCCATTTTAATCGCATTGAATGCCACGTTCCGGATTGCTTGGTGCCTGTTTAGTAATTCGTCAGCAGCTGGTACTGCAGAGTTTTTGAAGTTTGCTAGGGGCAGTAGTGGGTAATTCTTTCTGAAAATGGCTTTATATGGTGACATACCGAGAGTCTTTGACCATCCCGCATTCAGGTATGCTGCTCTTTCTGGTATGGCATCAAACTAATTGTTTGGTCTGCCGTTGACTAGGTTTCGGAGAGCTGTTTTCAATTCTCACATTTTTCTTTCGACTTGTCCATTCGTCTCAAGATGGCCTGGGGCCGCCTTGATATGTTCAATGCCTAATGATGGACACTCTTGTTTCCATACACGTGACTCAAACCTTGGGTCTGCGTTGCTTACTATAGATGTTGGGTAGCCATGGGGTGTAGATACTTTGTTGCGTAGAAGTTCTCAGGTTGTTATTGGTGTTACTTGCTTTGTTGTAGGTATAAGCCACATGAATCCTGAAAGTCTATCCATCGCAACCAGCATCGTGTCGTATCCCCATGAATTGTGGAAGGGTCCCGGAAAATCAATGGCTATTGATTCGAAGATTTCTGAGGGCATGGTAATTGTTTGTGCCTTTCCTTTTGGTATTTTTGTAGGTTCCTTATTCACCTGGCATGTGTGGCACTGGGCTACATACGCTCTGAAGTCTTTCCGCATTTCAGGCCAAAATGGGTACTCCATTGCGTACCGTAAGTTTCGTTCAACACTGTGGTGGCCTTTGTTGTGGATTTCGCTAATGACATACTCTCTTAACGTTGTACTTCCATATGCGGGGCCTTTCGGGATGTATAGGCAGTCTTCCCCGTATCTGGTTTTTGCATATAGCATTCCGTTTGTAACCTTGTAAGAGGACAAACCTCCTGTGGAGTCCATATTCTCATTCACCTTCTTCCAAATTGGTTCTTTCTGGTATGCTGCTACCATGTGTGCTCGGAAGGTTCTGATCATTTCATTGACGGTCTGTAAGGTGTCGCGTGTGTCTTCTATCTCGCTTCCTCTGGTTGTCTCAGGTAGGTCATCTTCCTCGTTGTCTTCTAAGACATCGTAAAGCCCGCGCCGATATTCTGTCATTATCGGGGGCATTACTGAGACTATTGTCTCATTGGTAGACCTTTCTAGCCGTTCCGCTCGTCTAACCGGTGTTGAGCTGTCAGGTCCTGGCATTCGGAATGCCACTATTGTTTCGGTCGTAAGGTTTTCTATTGGTTCTGGCTCTGGCATCTGGAATGCCGTGGCCTCCGGGTTTAGCAGTGCCGGAATTGCATAAGACCTGGGCGTTGGCTGGGCTAGGGTGTACTGCCCTTCTCCTGCACTAACTGGTCTTCTGCCGGTGGTTTGTTGCCATTCCCAGTCATTGATTTCGGGAGACTCCGGAGGGCTCGGGTCGATTTCTGTACTTGGGGGGCTTGGTCCTTCACTAAGGAGGTAAGGGGTTGATTTTCCCCATTGTCTAGGATCGTTGTTCGTGAATTTAATCTCGGTTTGATGATATGGGCAATGATCCACATAACAGTGTGAGTAGTGTAGGATACTATGTTGGAGTTCTTCTGGTGGCGTACTTCGCAGAGTACACTGGTCACCCCAATCGTTTCCTGCAGTAATTGAGCGTGGGCTTTCGGAGGGTACAGGGGTCTCGTTGGGGTAGTCCGTATAGGAGAAGGGAGGGGAAGTAGCGGAGAACTCATGCATGGGCTCTATTGTGTTTGATTCTTACTCGTAGACCGTGTTATCCGAGATGTCATCTGAATCCTGCATATAATCCTTGACATAGAGTGGATTTAAGTCTGATTCTCCTTCGTATATCCAGGAAAGGGCATGAGCTAAATAGTTCGTGCTTCCTGGTGCGTAGACTATCTTTGCGTCGTACTTTCCGAAGGCACTTAGCCATCTCACCTGCTTTCTACTAGGGTTCTTCGCCGTTCGCAGGTGTGTTAAGGGTTGGTGGTCTGTGATTATCGTGAAGGAGTTTCCCATTAGTACATTGTTTAACCGATTAAGTGCTTCCACTATTGCTAAGGCCTCTTTATCGGTGGTCCTATAGTTCATTTGAGCGTTGGTGAACTTTCTGCTGTGTAACGCGGCTGCTCGTGCCGTCTCATAAGTGGGTCCTTGTCCTACCCATGCTCCAACTCCTAAATCTGAGGCGTCCGTAACTAACCAAATTGGTTCCTTGCTTCGTATGTCTATTGGTCGCATGACTTGGTGATCAAGTATTCGCTTTCGGACCATCTCGAATGCAGTCTGGTGGGTTGTTGTCCATACGAATTCGGCGTTCCCTGTTAAGTCGGTTAATGGTGCAGTCAGTGTTGCATGGTGTGGGAGAAATTGGGCCACACAATTCACTATTCCTAGGAATCGTTGCAATTCCTTCTTGTTTTTTGGAGTTTCCCATCCTGCAATGGATGATATTTTCTGGGGGGAGGCATGGATTCCTTCATCGTCCACTATGTGTCCCAATACTTCCAGCTTATCTGCAAACAGTACTGACTTCTTTTTGCTCGCGAAGAATTTTG
>PYWC01000019.1:167431-181595 GCA_003182015.1 Tuber magnatum | reverse complement strand
TGTATCAACCGATAGCACACGAAACAATACAAGTATCAAATGATACTGTGAAACCAAACATAAAACAATTTGTGTATCAACCGATAGCACACGAAACAATACAAGTATCAAATGATACTGTGAAACCAAACATAAAATCCTAGTAACCCATACCGGTTACAGTTCAACCAAGTGTATTTAAGAATGCTGTCTGTCGAAGTCTGCTGTTTTCATCGCGGGAATCAGCGGTCTTTAAATACAGCATATCGCTTATCTCCAGTATGAGCAATATTGCAAAACATTGTGTGTATCAACCGGTAGCACACGAAACAATACTGTAAAACCAAACATAAAACAATGTGTGTATCAACCGATAGCACACGAAACACTACCAGTATCGAACGATACTGTGAAACCAAACATAAAACAATGCGTGTATCAAATGATAGCACACGAAACACTACAAGTATCAAATGATACTGTGAAACCAAACATAAAACAATGTGTGTATCAAAAGATAACACACGAAACACTACAATTATCAAACGATACTGTGAAACCAAAGATAAAACCCTAGTAACCCGTACCGGTTACAAACCTCCATGGCAACAGTCTCTATATGGCCAGATTCTATGGTATACTAGATACCGAAAAGGGGAAATCAGAGACACATCAAAATATGCAACTAAAACTATGCATCCAAAAGACTACATTCAACATTAGTATCTGCCACTAGTAAAACCTCAGTATTTTTATTTTCAGATATCCCATATTCCATTTCCTCCTCAGAATGTGCCCAATCACCAATTGTAAGTTCTCATGGAGCAAATCTTTTGATATTGAGCTTATTGTTACAAAAGCTATCAACCAGTAATAAAATTCCAGTATCTCGAAAACTTTGAATAATGATCTTCTGCCATGACTGTGTTTAGTGCCATTCCTCCCATGTCCATTGCACTGTCTCAGTGGTAACAATACAGGGTTGACTTATCGTCCATTTCTCAACATCCTCCGCAACCTTCTTTTGCTCTTGAATTTCCTTTGTAAAGTCGCTAGTAAGAGCCTTAAAAGGTTTATTCAGAGCTATATCAAGAGGCTGGGTTATTGGTGTTGTACTGTCTAGTATGAGGGAGGGTATAACTTTGTACTCATAGTATGTTTGAAAGAGTTGACTGGTAAGATGAGCATGGTAGTGATTATGGACAAATAATAAGTGTTGGCTACCAAAGATTGGTACAAGGAACTGTAGGATAAAATTAATAAATAAAGCCTCATTCATCCATCCAGTTGGTGAAAACTCAATATAAACTTGCTTGTCCCAAAGGTGAGATTCCCTTTTCCATATTCTGATTCCACTTTCGGCTATGAAAAATGAGGATTGGTGGTACTCAAAGTATGCCATCAGCAAAAATGCATAAAAACTAGGTATACTGACACTTTTCTGAACCTGACTCTGCACATTTTGGCTATACTGTTTTCGCTCATTGTATATCATATGTTCAGCCAATCAAATACTCCCAACGGAGTGGTGTTTCATCAATATTGCAAATTCGATGTTTGGGGATTCCATCTTGATCACTATTGCAAATAGAGTTCAGTGATAGGGGATTGTGATAGATGTGTGTATATGATACTAGGGGTGTAAGAATTCAATTTCGGCAATTAAATCTCAACCAGCTTAAGATCTACTTCTTATAGTTTACTGGCAATAACTGTACCATATTGGTCACAAAATGTAACAAAATTCTGTGACATGACAGAAACCCATGAAACTAATCCTGTAAAAAGACAAAAAGTATTGAAGGAAGCTCTGGATAGCTGGTTTTCCACCGCTCTTTAGCATTTCTCCAAAACCAGCCATCTCAGACTGGTCTCCTCTGCTCTTTACATTATATCACAAATCTGTCAAATAGCTTTCTTTCCATTTCTAGCTATAAACACATAAAGATTCTTGTCATGTCCTGTTGGGAACTACCTCCATCAACCTGATGGATAATCTTCTCTGTGACTTCAGGCTTCCTCCATCTTTCAATTGTGCTCTTGGGAATTTTAAAGAACATGGAAGCCTCGTTGGGTGTAGGAGGCCATGTCTTGATTGCTGTATTTGATACTTCATTCATAAGATAATAGTATTTCATTCAGCTTAATACCTCAACCTTTCTCTGCTGAGTATAGCTTTGCTCTATCTGCTGTGTTGACTCTATCTGCACCTCAATGGATTAGTGAATGCATACATATGCTGTGTAACTTGTGTAACTTACTAACCTGTAGTTTTATTTTACACGTCTCAAGAGATTTGGGCAGTGGACCTTGGTGCCGCACACGTTTTTCATTGGTGACTTTCTCTTTTAACTTTTGTAAAGGTTGTCGGACTGGAGGCATCATGGTACTGGAGAAAATCATGTTTTTTTCTGTTCTGATTCCTGTGAAATAGGTACTCGGTATATGCTTTGGTGATGGACTGATGTTGTTTCTCAGAATCTACCCGAGCTCCCAAAGTGGATATCTCTACCAGCCACACCCTTGGCAACGGTCTCTATCTTCTCAGTGGCTACGGTATTTCTATACGATGCTCCTCTAAGCTCCGCCGTCAGCTGATATTCAAGGCTTCATTCCTCCACCATTCCCGCAACCTTAATCTCAGCCACTGCTGCACCATGCCAAACCCTCTCACGGGGGCTTCACGCCTGTTACCCACCGTTACCCATAGCAACTATCCTCTCACACATCGCCGGCCTTCACCCCATTCTCCACCGTCGGACAAACGGACAAATACAGTAAGCACAATCTCCCTGCTTCCCCTTCCTTCCCTCCCGCGCACTCCCCACCGCAACCCATTGAATAAGCGCGAATAAACACCCATCTCCCTCCTCAACCCACCAAACCCCCAGGGCATTCCGCGCTATGAGCAGATGCGCTCCTGGGCGGACGCTGCGGAAGGACTCGTTCCTGCGTTGGGTTGTTTGGCCTTCTGTGCTTTGTCAAAGGTTTTCCGCCCGACCCCCTACATCTTGAGAATAGGGTTGGTGCTTACGTGATACGTCACGGTTTAGGAAAGCACCTGGGGGAGAGGATGGCCCGGCAGTGGTGGTACGGTATAAATACTGGGTCCAAGACGGCAGGTAACTGGAGCTTAAGGATTTTCATAAAATGCCCACTCGTGGAAGGCGGAGAGGAAGAATTATTGAGGTGCAACTTTGGGACGGATATTTTCGGGGTTCATGGGGTTGCATGGAGCGACCCAGAGAACAATTGCGTTGGTATGAGTGCTGTGCAAAGGGGAGGGGAAGTAGGGCAGTAGGCAGGCACCCGATTTTACTTTTTGAGATCATTGGCATGATTCCTCCGTGCTAATCGTGCCTATCTAGCTAGACCTTAGGACACCGACTCTGCAGCAACTCAAACATCCCAACAAAACACCGACTTCCGCTAATTCCGAGAACCCGCCAGGAACCTCTGCACCACCATTCCCGCGCCCATTTACCCACTAAATACAAATCGTCAATGCAGCGCGGTACTTAGGATCCACAGACCCCTAAACCCTCATACCACATTATTCCTGATTCATACCGAACGGGCAGGGCCCACGCACACCCTGAAGCGACCAGATCGAGGCAAAACTATTCAGTAGTTGCCTTCTTGTCCAGCCACTTGTTGGATTGCTCCGGGCAAGGGCAAATTAGCGCCTACGGTATCTGGCCCATCCCCCCGCGCAATTGTCATGCATATAGACGGCGGCATTTCAACTCCTGCTCGGCGGTTCTCCAGGTCAGGCCGGGACGCGCTGGGCCCCGACTTGTTTAGGAGAGGATGTTGGTAGGGCTGGTAGGGCTCCTGGTGGCTCTAGGGCATACAGGATAGAAGGGGGTTTGAAGCTTCTACACTTGCGCTTTGGCCAAGGCTCGATAAACAGGTTTATGTGGAGGAATCGTATGGTGATAATGGTGAGCGAGGACCCCTGGACACCCTTTTTTGGGATGCTGCCGTGGCAAGCGGGCTATTTTGGCATTACCAACAGGTTCGCGGGTGGTTATTAGATGATCGAGGGAACAAACCACTACATCCTCTCTCTGCCCCCCGATGTAGCATGACAATTATAAATTATCCTAGCAGTGACAGCACAAATGATGACAGCACAATTTTATATTCCATCATACTTGACCCGAACCTACTATGAAGCTGATTTGAGCTCTAATGGTGGGATAAGTCAGTTCACGACTCTCCCCGAGCCTATTCCACTGATAAATCTGGCCTTTTACATTCCAACCCGTGCTCCAGGCCATTCAATCCCCCCACTCCCGAAAACAACAAAAACCACCGCGCCATTTAAAATCCCCCCGCTATGATACCACATTGGGAGCCTTACATTTCACAGTTCCGGTGCTTTACACACCGCACTCACCCATTCCGGAACCAATCTTCAAATATGACCACTTTGACTTGAACCCGCACAATCACCACCAAACAGTAACATCCGGACACGGAATAACTTTGCTTCAGCCACCCGCTACGATAAGAACCTCTTCACAGGAACCCATACCAAAATTACCAGCTCTACCGCTATAAACTTATCGCAGTTCTTAGGTTATAGTGCTGACGACGGTCTCTGGACCCTGGGCGTCCTCGTTGAGAGACTGTCAGGAAGGCCGGACCGGGCGGCACGTTTTACTGGAGGACGGCAGGTCTCGACAAGGATCATAGGCCCCGCGAGATGTGGCATTTATTTGCAGTCTCCATAGCTAGGCTATAGGCATGAGTAAGACGTTACGCATCTCCCAAGAATTCAAAGTGCCTGGACTTTCCTACCCCTTCTTTTTCAACTTTGCATTGTTGCTTCACTGCAAGGGTAGCGCCAATGTGGGTAGGTTTGTGTTGGGTTGGGAGACATGCTTCGTGTCTCCCTATATGATCAGATTCGATTAGTGGTATCCTTAGCAGTTTTGGTACTGGGAATGAGCTACTGATGGATATAGTCTTACACATGGTGGCACATAATCCGAGCTTCGAATCAGCGTCTTTGGGCATACCCGTTGGTTTCAAGCTCGCGCGATCCCCCACATTCTAGGACATTAGAGGGGCCGTAGCGGGGCACGCGGCCTTCTCCTGGGAAGCGGCCGCGACCATATCCTCTCCAGGACGAACTAAAATTCGTAGTCTGCTCCCGCCCTATCCTTAGGACAGACGGAATGGGCTTCCCCGTTGCGAACACCCGTCGCGACGGGAGCTATCAGCGTGGGAAGTTCTTATGGTAGTGCACTCCAGATAAATGCCATGCTTCCAACCCCCGCCATCAGCAATAATCCTGTAGGATTCCAAACAGTCTCTATCACCAAAAGGACCTCGAACGGGGAAGGAAAGCCCCAGGCTCACACCTGATTGGAAAGAAAATATCAAGGTTGGTAGAGTGAGCATTGGTGATGATGGGTTGGGACGGAAAGGTGAGATAATGGTTAGATCAGAATATCCCAGTTCTAAGCTACCCAACACATACTTTCTTGCAGTGAATAGTACTGAACTTTCGCCCCTTGGGAACCCGGTACATTGTTCTCTGGTCCGCCTCTGAATCTTTTCCGGGGTCCTGGCGACCGACGAGTAGGAGTGTCTAGTCCACGGGCATGAGTGGGGGTACGGTGCGGACATGGCGAATTCACTGCGGAGATGTGGGGTGAAGGGTGGCAAGAGATATTCGCCGCGGTGGTGGTATTGGGTGGTCAGTTATTTAGGTGGAAGTTTGATGGGGAGTGTGGGGAGATAGAGGCTCTCCGAATGCAATGGGATCCCCACCATGATAGCCCAGGGTTTACGGGGGAATCTCGCAAATAGGGGCTCGGTATTGTACAGCTAATCGTGGAAACAACATGTTAATTTAATCTCTTACTTGTATTCATCTGTCAACGTGGAGAAAAACTCACGACATATCACTCGTCTATGGAATTTCTATGATATTTAGAGAGCGAGGGGTGGTGGATCAACTGAGGCGGTCAGCCCCTTCCCAGTTGAAGTACTTCAGCTTGGATACCATTTAATTCCCAGGCCAGGGGAAAAATCCCCGGAGGATTCACGTTTCTTTTAGGTGCTTATGTATCCCTTATATTTTTTCCACTTACCCAGCACCCATCACTCACATCTTTCATTCGTTCCCCAGCGGTTCCTTACCATGACACATCCCCTTCCTGATCGCAGGGACAGCCACCACACACTATCATTTTTTTGTGACTATTCCTCCTTTCAACCCGGGAATAAGCTACCCTACAAATAATTTGGATAGTCAAAACGTACTTGGCCCGCTAAGTTACCCACTAAGCACAAGCACGCTCCAGTAACCATATTCTTTACACGTGCGACATCCCATTCTGGGACAGGGTTGCACTACTCCCTCCTGCTTCTATTACTCCTGGTTGGGGAGAGTGGTTATGTGAAGTCACTCAGGAAGACTATCACCCAGCTGCCAGCCGCCGATTCTCACCAATGAGTGGGGGGTAGATAAATTAGACGGGGGGCATCAGGGGGTTGGGTTCAAGGGGGTGTCACGGCTACCAACTACGGGGGAGGTGTAATGGGTAACGGGTCGCGGGTGCATTTCCCTGGAGTGGCCGTGGGCGTCGCACGTGGGCACGAATCGAACTTGGGGGGCTCTAAAGAGGTGGAGTTATGGTCCAGAAGATTTCCTGCTCTTCAATATCTCCTCTTTGGGTTCCACGGAATTGTCTTCGGGTGATGGATATCTTGCTCTGGGATAGGAATTCGGAATTTAGCTCCCCTGGAGATCTGCCGGAAACCGAGTGATGTAAAGAGATTACGATCTCCGTGATGCCGGTTTAATCGCCACCCCCTGCTGGCGTCTTTCGAAGATATTGGGGAACCGGAATGCAAGACAAGCAGAGCCAAATAGCGATCTCGGTGTTTGTGGAGCAGTCGGAGGTTTTTGTGTCGCCGGTTTTGGGAAGGAAGGGGGTGGGGGGGGGGAAGAGGAGAAAGGAGGCGGGAGAAAAAGGAACGCGATGCCTTCTGGAAGATGCATAATATTATTGCACATGAGGGGGTGACGCAAGCAGTCATGGGGTATCACCCATGATGATACACGGTGGTATGCAACGGAGGCTCTCACAAATCCCAACACCCCCCACTGTTTTGGCATTCTTTCATGTAGCATTAGAATGAAGAGCCGATATCTTAAGGTATCCAAAGTACCGGAGAAATGTCTGTAACTTCCCTAAACTATACAAACTCGCGATAGGTTCCCCTCGCAGAATGGTGGGTGAGGGAGAGTCTCCCGCCCAGAATACCCGAAAAACCGTGCCCCGAAAGCCAAGGCTATTACGGAATTACCCACTCCCTCTCTGGAATATCCATCGACTCGTCACCTTTGCTCCAAAGCCCATACAGTGCGCTACTTCGGCCGTTATAATCGTCGAATGGCAACAAGGGGGAAGAGCAGTGCTGGATGGTGGGTCAAGTTACAGGGATAACCATGGCAATAGGGATCACGGTGGCGGGGGGCAATTTGGATAATAATTCCCGGCGAAATAGCGAGCCCGTACTGTACATAACTTAAACCTCATCGCGCCCTTCTCCAGCCGGGGGAATAAGGCTCAATTAATCTCCAGGCCATTACCTCCGCCTCTCTACGACTTCCTGTTCCTAACCAAAGTTTTCAGGAACAAGCCTAGCAGGGGAAAGTAGGAATTTCCCCCTTGGACGTATCGTCATTTGTGGCTACCGCTGGCTTTAGGAGATGTGTAGAGCCGGTACTCGATTACTGCCCCCCCGGGGAGGTGGTCGTGGTACAAGTTACTCCTC
Organism: Tuber magnatum; assembly: GCA_003182015.1. NCBI lineage: Eukaryota > Fungi > Ascomycota > Pezizomycetes > Pezizales > Tuberaceae > Tuber > Tuber magnatum. Next base: position 173,816 of record PYWC01000019.1, on the reverse strand, counting down.
TGCAAGGGCTACCGTGAGGTTAGAACGGGGCATGAAAGGTCCTAGGGAGCGTTAGAGAGTAGGATAGGAAGTATGCGGATTCAGGATTATATCTTGGGTTGCATAACCATGGACTTCCGCTGCGTGGTGCTGCATATACTAGAGCATAGCAGGTATACGTAGGTTGTTGGCCATATATACATACTCACATGGGCCCGCGTTGCTTGTGTAACTTGGGGATTCGCAGTCTGTGGTGTTTTTCTCTTTTCCCCAACCCAAACCGCTTTCTGCAGCTCCCTTGACAATCTATCAACATCATCTTCTCCGCTAGCAGTCTGGCTCCTACAACGTAAATCGTGACACGTGGTATATGGGCCAAGCATGGGTAGATGGGAAAGTGCAAATAGTAAGTTCACTCGCACTTTATCCGTTTAATGCCACCCGGACATCTAACTGGTCATGCCAAGACCTCCGGGGTAGACCTAGCAATATCAGGATTGAAACATCGCGAACTCTAAACTATTTTTCATTGGTAGAGTGCAGTACACCCCCCAGGAAATAGCTACGCTATAGACTCCGGACACTTGACCGTCCGTCCCTTGTCGTGCTTTTACTCCCCTATGTGTTAATGCCTCGGCTTTGAAAACCCCGGATCACCTAGAGTACCACTAGGCAGCACGCGTGAAAAACTCACAATGAAGGAGCATGATAGAGTATCGTTATCCCGGAAAGGTACCGCTTTGGATAAGAAACTGCGGCAGCAGGGGTAGGGATATCCGCCCGTTTCTCATTCCCACCAGCTATGAAATTAAACAGTGGGACTCACCACATCTCACTCGCGCAATGGAAGTGTTCTTGCCCACGACCCTGCACCACACTCGACAGCGGTATATATGCAACGCCTAAAACTGCTCCAGCCCCGGCCACGCAGTGCCGCCCCGTCAGAATCACCACCCGCTCTGCATATTCCCCGACACGCAGCCATCCCATTACGTAACATACTTGATGCCTCTTTATTAAACATTTCCCCCTGCGTTTCTCCCTACCTCCCCACATACCCGAGTATATTTAATCACGCTTAAGAAATCTGGGACATGCCCGCACGCGGTGTTTGCCATGGCACAGTGCTTGCATGATTTTTTTTTTCCCAAGGCAAACCAAGAAAGGTCAACTCTCTTCAAAGTTATCCCACTCTGAACCACCCGAGGCATTGGCGAGATTGGGAACTACCGCTGCTACCCGTGGAGGGAATAGGAAGGTGATGCGATTTCTTTGCAGGATTTACTGCACGGAGGGCTAGGAGTCCGGGGCAGGGACATGGTGCATATTATTCGCTGCGCGCGATATTGATTGCTACGAGGGCGGAAGGCAATACCTTCACATGAATCCTCAGAGGGGTTCCAGGAGTTTATCGACGGCTGGAATGGGGAGGGGAGCATCTCACGTTGAGGTTGCTAAAGTATGCTTCTGCGGTCACTATCGACATGTCACGTTCTAATAATCACTCAACATGATTATTTCACAGGCGATTACCACAATCGCCGCAAAGGGAGGGCGGTTCCGTACAACGATGAAAGACTCCCTCCCGCGTCCAACCCAACAGCTGCGGATCCGTGGAATACCGTATTCGAGTGACGAACTATGACCGCTAAACGAGACGTGCTCCCAGAAACCCGGTCCGTGCCCACTTTACTCCCCGCGGTACCGCACTTGCGAGGGGAGAAACGGCAACTAGCTAGAATAGGAGTGTCACCAGAGGGTGATACAAGTACAGGTACTTGCGGTGCCGGCACGTAATTAGATCCGAGCAGGGATGAAATTCCCACCAAACACGAACTCGCCGAGGCTACTGGGATAAAAATGGTGGCTGCTTGGGAAGGGAGAACCTGGGGTATCCGGTGCGAATGACTCGGACCTTATTCTCCCGGCTTCCTGACCAAGATTGGTGGAGAGCGGACTGGTGTCATAGTGGGGGGTTTCGAGTTGAGGACAGCGGGATCGGGGGTGGTGTGGGTTTCTGGAATTCTCTTGGGGCAAAGGTTGGTTAAACAGGGTATCTGCGTCCAAAGTTCATGGCGTCTCTCCTGGATGTTGATTCACGTGCGCCTCCCCGGCTGGCCGGGGCAGGGAGAGTAGTTTGGTCGGATAAACTCTGGGCTGGTAAAACCATTACTACAGCTATCTTGTCAAGAAGAGATTAAATTTAGTAAGGGTGAGGATGAGGGGTTGCCTTACCTCTACTCTGCCCTCGACCTCTGTGCAACAACTCTGGAAAGGAAGGAGGGAAAAACAAACGTCTTATAGCTTTCCTGTGTTCGCTCTATTTTTCTTTTTCACACTTCCACAGCTTATTATCTCATTTCCTGACAGCCATATTTGTCGGGGTTCGCACAGCAAGGGGAAAGTTTCACCGGCGTTCATCAGTTTTTTTCTTCCTTCCCGCTTGGCTAAGGCAAAGTGCGAGATGAATGGGCCGCTATGAAATTGTGACAGGACAAGCCTTCTAAAAGGTGGAGGGATCGGACTTCCAAGGAGGAGCCCTGAAAATCCCCCGTCCGCCTTGCACAGATCCCGAAATCACAAATATCATAACTGAACTGAACAAAGAAGCCTCACCTTGTCCAACTTTATTTGCTTACATGTTTAATCTCCATCCTATCAATGGATCACGCTGTGAGGCTTTTCTTTCTTTCATTCTCTCCCTCTTTTCTTTTTCTCAAACCTTCCCTGACATCTTCAGCTCAACGATGGGGAAAAAAAAAGACTGCGAGTGCTGAAACCCCCCGTTCTCAGGAACCGATGAGGCTCTTTTTGTTGCTTTCCTTCCAGCGGGGCAAACCAATGCCAGGCGTGGGCAGAGGTGAAGAAAAAAGAAAGGAGGAAAAAAGAAAGGATAGTGTGGGGGAAACCATGGTTACGTAATTCCCACCATCCATCCTGGGCGATAGTCTTATCGACGGTTGTGGGAGGAAAGAAGGGAGGGAAGGAAGGAAGGAAGGAACGGGTGGGGAGGGCTGAGGGAGTCTAACTCATAATCCAGGATTGGATTGGAGGTTGTAAACGTGGGCAAGGGGTTTGGCAAGTTGGATGGGGTACCGGTATGGGTGCAAAGTGCTTTGAACCAGATTGCTTTGAGGGTGCCAACAATGTGCTGTGCTGTGGGGATTGGATCGTCAGTGAGGTTCTGCTCTGATCCGCCGTGCGCAATATGTCGCCGGGTTCGGTCGAGGTGAATGACTGTCGTAGAAAATTTAAATATCGTTTTTGTCGTGAGAACCAAGAGACGGTTATTACGGCTCTCTCTATAGATAATAATGTATCATAGAGGCACCGCCATAGAAAGTTAATGTAGAGTTAATTTAGGTTTCCCACAAAATAATCTCTGTCTTGCACGAAAACATGATCCCGGTACGAGTACTGTACGGTATCATACTCGCACTCGAGTACCGTACCGTACAGTACTTTCTAGTGTTAACTGCCTCGGGTAAGGTACAAGGGTGTGGGCCCATTAACTGGAACCGGCAGGGATATATCATACTCGGTTGGTTAACCCCAAATTAACCGTTTCGCACCCTCCTGTCAAAGTCACCTTCAAATCCTGCTGCGATGGGTGGACGGTCCGACCCCGAGAGTTATTGCTGTGCGAGGCTACTACAAGTATAGGCCCTACCTTCATCGTCCCATGCATGATAGCTCCCTGACCATAGGCAAAACCCTTCACCAGAAGAAGCTGAAGAAAAATGGAGAGGAGAAAAAGAAATGTATTATATTATAAGCCAATGATCCTCTTGCCTCAGATGTCCAGAGATAATGTGCTAGGGAGCAGAGCCTCGTAAATGATTGACGGGAAAAGATGACATCTCAGCGGCGGCGCATCATGTTCTACTCGAAGTTTACAACTCATCTAGCCTGACTCGGGCACCGGTATTAGCAAATCATGTCATGTCGAGTCGTGATGGGCACGCCACCCGCTCGCAACGGTACCCGCGGTGGTATCTAAGCTGCAGAGGGAAAATGATCAGGTCTGGTCCTTCCCCGGCCCTTTCGGCGGGCACTTTTCGAGCGCACGAAGCGGTCCTTATGAGTATTGCAAGCGTGGCAAGTCTATCCCGTTTGCTGTTACTGTTCGGTTGGCGATGGGTGGCCCTTTGCTGCGCGGAACGGACTCCGTATTGCGAGTATGATACGGGACACGCTTTAGAGACGCGCACTGCACTCAAGAGAGTCGGCTGGCGGAAAGGATTCGCCGCGGGTATCCACTGCAATAATTATCCCAAGTTATGCGGGCCTTTCACGTCGCTCAATAGTTCCCTCCACGAACGGGCCATCAGAGGACCAAGAAGGGACCAGCCTGAGCACTCCTCTTGTTGGCGATGGGAGGAGAAGTGTATAATACTGTACAAAAAATTATCGGGCCCCGTTCAGCGGGTATCACTCCAACAAAAGCTTTACCGGGGCGGGGAGCCGAAAAATGGCTATGCTGATGAGAAGTACTGTAGTACAGTATTAATTCCTTTTATCAAATTTAATATCCCATTCCGGCAGCCGTGCACACCATTGTGAAAGTTAAAACGCGTGTCATAGAAGATTGTACGAACCCCCCCTGAGAATTTGCACTTGACCCCCAAAACAAATTGAGGCTACAGGTGTTGAAATCTAAGCTGCTAGTATTGTAGAGAACTGTATCATACCGGTGTTCGTAGTACAGGTATCCAGTTGCGATAATAATCCTGATCAAGGTAATTATGACTAAATGGATTTTTCACTTTAGCCCTAAAACCAAATACCGGCGATGGGGGTATAATGTTATTATTACAGCATAAAAAGTATCATATGTATGGTATGATAAAAAGGTTCTTATCGCCGTGAGGATATGCTGTAAAAGTGATTTGTTGAGGGGGGGAGTGAAAAATCAAATAAAAAAAGAATAAAAAAGAGAGAGACAAGAAAACTGTGCCCTGTGTCCACCATCCAGTTGGGCAGGAAGGGGTATTGCACCCACGAGCTAACCCACTTGAAGATGGCATTCTTCAAAGGGATTCAATAACTCGGCGTGTTAAGATACACAGTCAACTGCTCAGTAAAAGTGGAGCGCAGAAAATTTAACCCAAAACAAGTGCCTGGGGAGATGTTTTCGTAAGTACCAGCACAGGACTGGGATTATTTTGCGGGTTAACCTGGATTAACCGTCCGCTAACTTTGTACTGAGTATGATACTTGTGAATCCTGGCGCGAGTTGTGGGTTGTTGGGTTGATACGGCCGCCGGCGGTAAGAGCCTTCCTTTTCTTCCAAAATACGGTAGTGGATGCGCCGCGGGCTATGGTTCAGTGTTGTCCATACAGTAAGCAGGCTGCCGGAGTCACGACATGTTCGTCTTGTCCACAATCACAGTGGTTTCCAGGTTAACTTCATCTCATGATATCGCCGTCCGCACAGCCGCGATACCGGCATGGACCACCCGCGTATCATCCGAACATTTCTACTCGTGCATGGAGAAGAGCCTTCTTTTGGGCCAGCCTACCGTGATTAGAGCCAGTGGGTGTACCTTTCCAACCCAAATCACCTGCCTTGCGCCCTCTCTCAACCGCCAACATTTCAACAGACTCTTTTTGTTCCTTAACTTTTGTCTCACGCAGTCCGCCAGTCAGGGCGTGGTTTGTGCTCTTACGGCGACATAATTTTGATCCCGAATCCTAACAAGGCAAGAGGAAGCCAGCCGGTCAGCCCGCCAAGAAAGATGAAAGCATCACCTACTCGAGTACTAGTACAGTGCTGCGTCGGGTGTCCCATCTTAGATCTCACTCGCACGGAAAACCCCCCCCTCCCCCCAAATACCGGTGCGGTATCTCCCCGAACACAACAGTGCTGTGACCAGCGGGCGCGAGGGGCGGCAAGGACTTTTTGGACGGGAAAAAGGAGTTCCTCTCGAGGGAGACGAGAAGTGATTCACAGGAGATCCATGATGGACAATGTAAAGGAAAAACACTCTGCTGTGCTGGAAGTTTATGATACTTGTACGAGCACAATAATTTCGACATGTTAGTCTAATCTAATAATAATAGGGGATCGTAAGTTAAGATAACACAATCCTTGTGCATCGCAATCTGATTAATCCATTTCTTTTTCTTTTTCACCATCGAACAAACGCTGCTCACACAGACGGTACAAGGTATGATATAGGGATAAAGTATCCGAACAGTTAATTTAGGTTAACCCGCAAAATAAACCCTGTTCTGTACGAAAACTTTATCCCTGGCACTTGTACTCTACAGTACTTTGCGGTACGAGTGCTCGTACCCACGCCCTACAGTTAATACTTTGATCCCCAACAGGAATCATATGGGAAGGTGCAGCCAGAGTGGAGGGTTTCACCCTCCCAACAGGCTAAGTTTCCCACCCAGCTGA
>PYWC01000019.1:149054-166404 GCA_003182015.1 Tuber magnatum | reverse complement strand
GCTTCGGGAATCTCCTTCGCGAGAGTTGTGTTCGCCGCCGTAAAGAGTAGCGCCCCCGGGGCGGGTGGTGATCAAAATGGGGCGGGTGGCGAGGGCGGGTCATCGGGGCCTAGGCGATTCCGGCCGAGGATTGGGTCAAGCACAAGGATCAAGGGCGCTCGAGGGCTGGGGATCGGAGGGCCAAAGGAGGAATTGGTCCCAGATGGCGACGAAGACACACAGATGGGCGGCTCGTTTTTCGGGTTGCACACTAAACCCTCCATCATCCCTGCGCCCTTTCCGAGTAGGGTGTTGGCCGAGAGGCTTGTAAATCTGTATTTCGAGTATGCGAACCCCCAAATACCAATTTTGCACAGGGGGGAGTTCGCTGGTGTTATAGATAAGATTTACGGAAGTGAGGAGGTGGACGCCATGTCCAATGGCGCTAACGGAAGCCCACTCGGCGGGACTCATAAAGAAAGGTACCTACTAAATATTGTGTGCGCTATCGGCGCGGGGATATTCTTGACAGGGCCGGACGACGGGGACGGTGAGGGCCACGACCATCACGAGGCGGCGGGAAGGAATCCCGATGGATCGCCAAAGGTCAAGACCGAAGGGGGGAGGAAATCCAGAAGGAGTCCCAAGCAATTCGAACCAGAATCCTATCACGCTACGGCCATGGTGCATCTGGAAGCCTTCTTGAGCCAGAGCAAGGGCGGCCTTGAGGAGCTCCAAGCTGTCCTCTTACTGGCTGGGTATGCTTTGCTTAGACCTGTTTCCCCTGGGCTGTGGTATATAGTTGGCGTAGCTTTGAGGCTAGCCGTGGATCTGGGGCTGCACTACGAGGACGCAGAGGCGATAGCGGCAAAAAGCGCAAAGAAGGACGGCAAGAGGGGGAAGCGACAATGGTCCAGGGAGCTGAGAAGACGCCTTTGGTGGTGCGTCTATAGCCTCGATAGACTGGTCAGCACCTGCGTTGGCCGGCCATTTGGAATTTCAGACGAAGTAGTCAGTACGCAGGTGGGCGGTTCCAACATCCCTTCCCCTTGAATTTAATGCCCTGCGGGGAGAAGGAGGTGTTGTCTTATTTCTGTGTTGATGTGCCAACATGGGGATTTCTTGTTGCGCTTAGTTTCCGTCACTCCTGGACGATCAGTATATTCACCCAACGGCTGGAATAACCCCTCCTCCTCCGGGGAAGGAGTTGCCTTCTTACAAGACAATATCTCACCACTACTTCCGCCTCCGCTTGCTTCAGTCAGAGATATTACAAGTTCTGCAGCAACAGTCTCATTCCCTTGCTTTCACCAGCACATCCGGCGATCCCCGTGCCGAGCCCGCCGTGCCCAAGCCTTCAAGGAGCGATATCTATCCTCCCCACCATCCCTACCATTTGCAAACCCCTTTCCTCCGCAATTTTGAGACGGTACAGTGCTGGCACAAGGACGTGGACCGCCGGCTAAAAGAATGGATCGATACAGCCCCGCAATCTAAAGAGCAGACTGGAGTCTCGTTCTCCCTCGAGTTCTTACAGCTAAACTATTGGCAGGCCAAGATAATGCTCTATCGGCCGTGTCTTTCCGTGCCGGTCTTGCTCGCGGGAGAGTTGGGGCCCAATGGGAATTCTGCTCGAGGTAGGGCGGCCGAGCGAGCATTTGGAGGAAGAAAGGTCAGTCCGGAAGAGGAAGAGAGGGTTTATTTGACTGTTGCAGAGGCGGGAAGCAAGGTCCTCAGGCTATACAGGCAGCTCCACCGGGTTCACCAAGTGAACTATACGTTCCTCGCTACCCACCACTTATTCATGGCTGGTAATTGTTCCCCCCCCCCCTATCATGCTCCACTTTCCCGTCTTTGGTTTGACTCTAATGCTCGTGATTAGGGATCTCCTTCCTTTACACGATCTGGCATTCTCCATTGGTTCGTTCACGCCTGAGTATGGACGACGTAGATTTTACCATATTGGCTGCTACCTCTGTCCTTGGTGATTTGGTTGACAAATGCCCTCCTGCTGAAGCTTGTCGTGATGCGTTCGAGCGTATGTCGCGTGCAACTGTTCAAATGTGCTTAGCAGGTGGTCAGGGGCCAATGAGCAAAATTGTACCATCGGGAACATTTGCACAAAGTGCTGGAGTCACTGGAGCAGTAGGGATGAATCGCGCGGGGATGGCACAGTCAAGGCAACACCCAGTGACAGTAAAAGAAGAGGACGACGATGACGATGACGATGATGACGATGAAGAAGGAGGAATAGAAGAAGTTGCACCGGGCTTCACCAAAGACTTTGAGAGCATGACGAGAACATTCGCCGGATCCCGACAACACGATGACTATGAACCCATGTCCGCAACCCCGCCTCCCACAACACGGGAACAGCAGGAGGAGGATCAACTGGTGCAGGAGCTAAAGCAACAAGAACAACGCCAACAATTGCAACGGCGGCAGCAACGACAGCAGCAGCAGCAGCAGCAGCAGCAAGCAGAACAACCTAAACGTCAACCCCACTTTGACGAAGACTTTCGCGAGCTCTTTACTCCCGCCGCAGGAGGGGCGAGCAACACCGTCCCAAGCCTTCGTTTCAATCAACAGCAGCTCCACCCCGGGAATCCCCTTCACATTCTCTTCTCCAACACACACGCATAACCAACTTCCACCCTCTCTGCAACAACACTTTCCATCTCCGCCCGTGGATCAGGACGGAATGATCATCGACCCGCAACTCGCACAACCGGTAGATTGGGGAAACCTGGATATGTCCGCGTTTGGCCTTGGTGGCCTAGACTGGGAGGGCGATGCATGGAGCGATAGTGGAAGCACAGGAGGCGTGGCCGGGAGCGGGAACGCCGCGGGGCAGGGAATGGATCTTTTCGACGGATTCTTTTTTGGCCCCGGTGGGGCCTGAATCGGTGGAATAAATTCTTTCGCATCATTTCCTTGTTTTCCTTGGCCCGTTTTGTGTGAGAGTATGGCGCCGGTCGGATCGGATGGGAATCAGTTTTGTGTATTATTATGGAGCGTTCTTTCTCTCTTTAGTCTCATCTATCGCATATCGTTCTTCTGCCAATTGGTTGCCCACGTTAGTGTATTGTTTTAGGGCACGGGACTTTTTTTCTTTTTTCTTTTTTCGTTTTTCTTTCTTCTTTTCCCTTTGGTTAGCTACTGTACCCTCTCTTGCATCTTTATCCCCCCTACACCCCTCCTGTAACAGTACTACCCGCTATACCCAACCAAGCATACCGGATTCTATCAACCAAGGGGGGGGGTTTTTTTCTTCCAAAAAAAAAAGGTCGGGAGGTTCAGTCCTTGCTTTCACAACCTTAGTTTCTTCGCTTTGCGGTGGGGTTATCATACTAGTAAATTCTGGATGGATGGATGGATGGATGAATGAATGAATGCATGAATGGACGCTTCATGGTGGTCGGAACCAAGGGCGAGAGAAGAACTGCGATACGAGTCCAGTGATGTTTCATGAAGGGGTGGTCGAGTCTGGATTGGATTTCTTCCGGCGTAAAAGACGGAGTGGAGGTGTGGATGTCGTACTGATTGCACTTGTGCTAGCGGGATTGGGAGTTGCAATGGCCGGTAGTAGGTCGGTGCTTTTTTTTTTTCCCCCTTCGGGGAAATGTGGGCCGCTGCCCGGCAGTGAGTTGATGGTATGCTATGGTAATCCCCCGCTCCGGTGAGGGCTAGTCGGTAGGCGCAGCAGATTGCGGGGCGGGTGTATGTATGTATGACAGTATCATACTTTTGGCCTGTAGCAAACGAGTCCCGCAATCTTGCGGCCGGGGGAGGGAGGTGTACAGTGCGGTACAGTACAGTACACTACTACATGTTCCGTATTATCGCACGGGAAATTTGGAAAAATAGTAGATAAAATACGGGGTGAAGTAAAGTGGCGTTTTGGTGGAAACATTTACTACGCGCGGTATTGTAAACCCCTGGAATAGGGGCTCAGAGAAGGGGGGTGCCCGTGGATGCGGAGCGGTAAGAGAGAGCCGAGGGATATGATTAGACGTTGGAAATGAGAATCCGCCGGCGTCAATCCGGAAGGGAGGAAGCCGCGGTGGTCTTCACGGTATATCCTCATCGCGATATGGGACCTGGGTAACTCTATCGAGATGTTTCAGGCTATAATTTTCGTTGGTCGGGTGCTAGCGGTAGTGGTCTGGTTTTTGGGCATGTGAAGTCGATATTGGATCTGCGAAGGCTGTTTAGAAGCATGAGTGATAGGTGGTGATGTGATGCATTTGGAAAGACCCCACACTGAGAGGGATTAGTACTATAGTATCTACTATACTGGTCACGGATCAAGTGGGGGCGCTGTCAAGAGGTGAGGGGATAATTTGTAAAGTCGGTCGAGGGGGGAATGAAAGCTATGTGGTGGGGCCTCCGCTGACCAGAGATTCCGTTTCTAGAGTACAAGTTGTTGTCATCTATCGCGGATTTGTGATTTTTGGAGTGGGGAATGTAACGTGTTGCGAGTACTAGACATAGAGTTTTTTGGTTTTTGCGAACTCTGTGGGGTCCACGGGTAAAGGCTATGTTGTTTCCTGACCGTAACGCGAGAATAGCGATCGACTGCCGAGTCGAGGAGGTCATTTATATTGGAAGCGAAGCGTGGTGTTCTTGGATCGGGAGTTCCGGAAATGGGATAGGTGGATGCCAAACCTTCTGGTGGAGCTGGGATCTGAGGATGCCTCTTGCTGGAGTGCTTGTGAGAGAAGGGTGATAAGGAGGATTTACATCATCTCGGGCGATCAGGGAATAAACTCCCTTCAGAAACAGTTCCCTGAATACCCGGTGTACATACTGGAAAGTATGAGAGAACACAGTTAAGCTCCTGAGACCCCGCGTGTAGGGACTGATGCCCTCCACCGTTTTGCAACGTCCGTCGGGCTCCCTTCCCTTCCTCCTATAACGTGACGCGAACATGAGTAGTATTAAGCCATACTTTCTCATACCTGTCGCGGCCAGAACGCTCCAGTTAGGGCAATAGGGGTTTTTTTGATTTCACGAACACTCCCGGCGGGTAGTGAGTGTAGCGCCGAAGTCACATTGGTCTTCAACTCCTATGCTTAGTATCCACTGACTCCAGTGGAGCCCCCATGACACCCTCATTTCCTTATCTGGGTCAGCGCAGGTAAGTTATGGGATAGTCTGTAGAATCAGAACCTATAAGGTCCCGTTCCTCTGTCTCGTTAACCTGCACTTTATACCCCCACCTGCTCAACCTGATGGGCTGTGAAGCCTACGAAATCTCTCAAACAAGCTTCACGATTTAAACTCTGGATTCCAGATGTGATAGCCACGCCAGGAGCTCAATGTAGTGCTTACTCAAGGGTTCTCGACGGGGCAGTCCGTCCATCCCCAAGGCGGGGCAACGGCCGATGACATTGTGCCGTCTCGTCCGGTCCTTGTCAGAACTTTGACCAATAACTTGGGGGAAAGGACTACTACCCTGCCGTCCCCACCCCACAAGAGATGTCTCCCATGGGAAATGTGGGCCCGGTTATCTTTCCCGGTCTAATCTATCATACTCTGAGCGCGGCGATGGTGAGGACGGTAAGTAAGGAAGCTCGCAATCGTAGAAGGAATTGTTCGACAAGACAGATGAAGCTATCGTCCGGGACCCCGGGGGTTTTCCTTGCTCTTGGTATACCGAGCTCCCAATACGGAGTATATACCTGGTATTGGTAAACCGAGTAACAGAATCGATGCCCAAATCCTGTAAAGGTTCCTAGGGGGGGGGGGCCTCCCGCGTTCGGGCGACTCATTCCCGGTGCCCGGGATTTAATTCTGTCAAGAGAAGGGATAGAAATAGCAAGGGAAGCCAATCCATGCTGGGCTTGGTGTGTTGATAATTTTCAAGTCCCTGTTTGGCGCCCCAATATATAATTTCTTTTGTTTTTTTACTATTTTCTAGAAATAATAGTATTTGGTAGTATACTCCTGTCAAATAAGTTCTCATACCGACTAGAAAAATCATCATTACTAGAGTATCACTTTATGACTGATTCTATCACCTAGTACTAAAACTCAGATGAATCAAAGCAATGAAATTTGTGACCCTATACCAGTACAAGCAGACAGATATAGTATAGAGTGGGATTTCAAAATTTGTAAAGTCTTCAACATCTACTATATAATCAGGTAAAAAGGAAAATTTAGGTATTACTATAGAAATACCAATAATACCCTGAGATCTAACAGGCTTTTAATAATTACTGATACCAAAAAGTAGGTATTATAATTCTTGATATAATTACAGCTACTTGGTAGAAGTGTTCATGAATTATATCTCATATTAATAAGCAGTAGTCTTACCAAAATGCCACTATACCTTCAGGTTGTACCCATAGTTATTATAATTATTTATACCTTTACTGAAGTCTACACTCTACTCATCTATATGATAATTTAATACATCTTTTGTTATTTAATCATAGTTTGCCAATTTTGAAATGCAAAATATACAGCAAAGAAATAAGTCTCCTAAAACCTCCTATACTGAAAAGGGCCAATATTCAAATATGTATAATAATTGCTCTTTTCCAGTATCTAGGAAATAATGCTCTGGTAGCTAAAATTGTGGGCCAGTCTTAGACAACTATTAAGAGCTTTCTTATCTGAGCCTGTGAGTGACAATTATTGGAAAACCTTTCACATTCTGGTTAAATACTAATCCAGCACTAGTAGTAGTATTGTATAATTATCTTAGCTGCCAAACCCAATTGCAAAATGACCAGAGGTGAGTTTAGGGATAAATATGTAACTGGAGTCTTTTGTGTACTGGTAACATAAATTCTGTGTACCTGTCTAGGCGATAGGTCATAATTTTCTAATAAATTTGTCTATAAAATAGTTGACAGAGTGCTCAGGGAAGCCAATATCAAGAAATGGCTAGCCAAATTCAGATATAAGATTAGGTCAAAGCATGTTGCTAAGAGATTGAAATGTGCTATAGTTTATAAGGATTGGACAGCAGAGGATTTTGAGAAGATCATTTGGAGTGATAAGTGTAGTATTAAAAGTCCAAAGATTTACAGTAGTAGTAGGTTTTTAGAGAGCTAGGACAGAAGTGACTAGGTCATTCTATATACCTAAAGGAGAAGGATAAGAGAATATCTCGCATGGTTTGGGGGTGCCTTTGGGGTAAGGGAAAAGGTCTTCTTACTTCAATAACTCAAAATATTACTAAGAACAGGTATATTACATGTATGAGGAGGCATTTTTTTCCTGTAATTTATCAAATAATTTCTTTTAGTATGGATAACATTCTGGTTTAGCAAGATAATACTTCTATTCTTAAGGCTTAAAATATTATAGATTAATTGGGAAGAGACTGTATTGAAGTTGCAGAACAATCTCCTTATTTTCTGCATTTAAATTCTGTTGAGCATATATGGATTGAGCTTAAAAAGTGATTTCACCAAGAGTATCCAAGGATTTGAGATATTCTAGAAGAAAAGAAGGTTGTTAGAAGGAGGCTTGCATATATATTACTATTAGTTTGGAAACAATTCTGGAGGAGTTTTTGGAGGAGTTTTTGGAGAAGTTGTAGAAATCAATACCTAAGACTCTGTTTGGTTGTGATGGTCCTATTTGGGACTATTCTATTGTAAAATAAATTGACTGGTAGAAATGGTTGCCAATTTGGCACTATTTGCTACTGGCAAACTTATCAAAAATTTTCACCTTAGAGCTACTTGAAGAAATTTTACTAGTACTTCAAATTCTTGAATTTGAATTCTCAATACTCTACAAACAATCTTTCTGAATTTATACCTGCTTCAGGCTCCTGCTTCCACTTTCTCTCCCTAGCTTCAGCTCTGGCTGTTACTTTTACTTCTACTCTGGGCTTCTACTCCCAACCACTCTATCTAGCTTCTACTTCTACATCTACTTCTACCTCTAGCTTTCATATTTAGCTTCTGGCTTCTACTTATAGTGCTTGTACTCAGCTTTCTCTGCAAGCTCCAGTGACTTATCTGGACCTATTGCTTTCTCTCGAGACTTGTATGCCTGGTTTTACCCTGAGCTATACTCCCAACCATTGCCCCTGATTTCTGCTCAGCCTACATGCACTTACTCTTATCGTCTGGCTCCCTACTTTCCCTTAATACTCAATAATAGTGTTGAAGGAAAGCCTTCTACTTATATAAATGTTGATTCCTATTTTTATTAATGTTTTACTGCAGGTATTATATCTCTAAATTAGATGGATACTTGATACTTAGACTCTGAGCTTATTTTTGATGAAAATGTTCCGCCTTCTTCTAATGCACAATTTCTATAAGATAGTAGTGAGGAAAATCAAGTAGTCATTGCCAAGAGAAAAATATACCTTTGTCATTTACAAACAGAATATCTAGAGATTGGAACCTCTGTAGGTAAGGACTGGAATAGGCATGCAAGATGACTACAGATTTATTAAGGTAGTTTGTCTATACAATTAGAGCTGGTAAAAGGTTAGACAATAGGTTTAAAATTGAAATTTGGAATGCTATTATATAAAAGGTGCAAACTTGTAACCAGTATAGGTACTAGATTATATTGTATGTTTGGCTTCACAGTATTGATTGATACTTGTATTGTTTCGGATGCACCACTTGATGCAAGCAGTGTTTCCTATTTGGTTTTTACAGTATTGTTTGATACTTGTATTGTTTCATGTACATCACTTGATACACAGAATATTTTACGTTTGGTTTCACAATATTACTTGATACTTGTATTCTTTGTTATGCTATGGCTTGATACATACAAGATTTTGTAAAATTGCACATACTGGCTATAAGTGGTAGGTTGAATTTAAAGACCATTGATTTCGATGATAGAAACAGCAGACTTCAACTGACAGTATTTCTAATATACTTGGTTAAACAGTTACTTCTTTGATTTGCTACTTCCCCCTCTTGAAATATTTTTTAGAAAGCAGTACTGGCCTCTTGTCAATTAAGGGGCCACCTGCTTCTATTGTAACACAAGGTGAATAGAACCACAGTTTGAATATGTTACATTTTTTTAACATCAGCAAGTGGTTAGAAAGATATCAGGACGAGACCTGATCAACCTATGAAAGTCCAGTTAGAAGATAGCAGCAGGAAGTGACAGAACCTAGATGTGTTCTGCTCCACTAGCAAATCACGATTGAGTCATTACAGACTCAAAATGGGAAGCAAGTCCCTTGAGAAAACTTAACCAAGAAAAGGCTACTCAAGAAATTAAAAGAACCCAAGAGTAATTTCACAAGTAATAAGGTAGCCTGACAGCTCACATGGGATGAATCCACAAGAACTCTGAGCAAATCTATTGAGAAATTAATAAAGAAGGTATCCAGTACCACAGGAGGCTTTCCCCCACAGTTCTGACAACAGAAAGGGCCCTGTGCAAGTACTTAAGTGAGAGAGTTCTACCCTGTATACCCCATGGAAAGAAAAGGCAGAAACTGCAAAACAGACCTCACTACCTCAGTCAGCAGATAACTCACCAGGTGACTTATCAGACTACAGGTCAAGAAGTGAAGACTCAGAACACAACATATTAGAAAGCAGTTCTACTACACTGTCAGGCATATTGGACAGTCAACAAGGGCCAAAAGTCAAACTCCTACTGCCTCCCACATTTTTGGGCGAAAAAGAAGAGCAGAAACCTGTAGTGTTTGACCAATGGGATATGACTACGTCTCAGTATCTCGTGCTACATGATAGGGATAAGCTGAAGGAAGGAAGCAGAGCATGCTATAGGAGTTGCTGGACTGAGAAAGTAGAGGAGGTATACTATCAAGAAATAAAGAACTATGAAAGTGTAGAAAAAATACAAGCGACAATGGTGATAAAATAGCTAAGAGACAGGTTTCAGTCCTCAAGTAATACCAAAAAACTTTATACGAAGTTCAAAGACATTTAGCAAGTGTGCAATAAAAAAAGTAGAATAAATACTACTGGTAGCCACAGACTTACTAATGTATTATAGGTGGCTGCTGAGTGGAACAGTATCCCAATATATACTAAGGCAATAATTGTATAAGGCAATGTACCTGAGATTATGGCAGGAGCTGGAACTCATAGCAGAGTAAGAGGATAGCTTCCACAAGATAGCTAAGTGAGCAGAGTGGAAGTATGTGATCTTATATGAAACTGGAGTTTAGTGAACAAACTGACTCAAATGACAAACAAACAAGAGTTCTTCCTCATAAGACTCCAAAGATAAGTGCAAGACAACCCAAAAGAAAAGAAAGGACAGGAAGAAAAGAAACAAAAAAGGTAGAATAAGGGCACATGTTTCAAATATGGGAAAAAGTAGTACCATGTAAAGGATTGTTATGCTAATAAAGGAAAAGGCAAATTGGCAAAGAAGAAGGCTAGCAGAAACGAATTGGAATAAAGCATGCATGATGAGATTGAGATAAACTTGGTTGAAGTGGAAAGTTTCCAGACAAAGATGTTGTCTATGATAATTTCCCTTAATGTATGGGAAGTCAAAATCCATATAAATAGCCACTCCATCAAGGTGTTATTTGACATGTCGACAATTGGTTGCGACAAAATCAGTACTACTTTTATTGTGATACATGGAATACTGACAGACCCTTTTCTGTAACCAACAACAGTCAACATAGTAATAAAAGATTCCTACACTTCAAGCTACAAGAAATGTGGTTGAACCATAAGAGTTGGGAAGAAGAAATAGCCAAACCAGGAGATACTGATTGAAAACTACACTAAATACGAGACTGTTATCAAATGCCTTTTCTGAAAAGGTACAATGTCTATATTAAGTGTGGGGCCATGGCACTGGAGTTTTCTAATAACAAATTTTATATACTATGCAGATGAGTAAGTGAAGAAATGTGAGCTGCTCTGTTGAATGCCATTCCTGCCATCTGGTTGGAAGAATACAACAATGTATTCTCAGACAAAGTCCTAGAAACTCTACGGCCTGTGTAAAAAAATAAAGCACCATATTGGGTCAAAGGATTCAAGGAACCTGAGAAACCAACTAACATATTGGATGCCGTAAGCACATGAAGAAAAACTGATGCATGGGAAAAATAAGAAATTGTATGCTAGAAGAATCATATGACTGGAAGTGCTAGCAGCGGCACAAATGTTGTTACAACCCAAGTCAAAGAGAAGGATATGCCCCCTAGTAGACCTCAAAATCTGAAATGACAACACCATCCGGGAGAGTCACCCAATCCCCAATAAATAACAAATTTGGAACCAAATTGGCGGAGCAAAATACGGAAAGAGGATGGATCTAAGTGATGATTATTTCCAAACATGGGTGGACTGGGAGGATATTCAATTCAACCCATTCAAAACTCCGTTTGGAGGATTTGAGAGCTAGGTGATGCTACAAAGGGATAGGAATGCACCTGCTACTTGGATAGGAATCATGAACGATTTGTTAAGTGAATATCTGCACCTTTGGGTATACACTGATAATATTCTCATGTTCTCAGATATGTCTGAAGAATATGAGAGAGATATCGGGCAGGTATGTGACCGACTTCAGGAAGCAAAGCTTAACACAAGCAAGCTAAAATCAGTACCATTCGCAGACAAATTGGAAGTACTTGTACATATAGTAGATAAGAACAGAATCCATATCTTACCGGAGAAGATATTATCTATTGCAATATGGGACACATCTCAAACTAAGAAGAAATTACAACAATGCCTTAAAATAGTGAGTTATGTGGTACAATTCAGCTTGTACTATGCCACTCTGACTACAGTCTTGATAGACCTGATGGGCAATGCCAAGTTTGTGTGGACCAACACCTAGCAGACAGCGTTTGACATGATCAGGAAACAGATCCTTATATATAAGGTCATATAGCCTATGAACATAAGAGAGAAGGAACCAATTTGGTTGATCACAGATGCCTCAGATTTGGGCATTGGAGCATGGGGAGGACAAGGGCCTACCTATAAGGTAGCTCAGCTGGCTGCCCTGTATAGTAGGAAATTCACCAAGGTACAGGCAAACTATGAAACAACAAATACAGAGGTTCTAGTAGTAGTTGACGCACTAAACCAGTTCTACAACATACTAATAGGAAATACCTTTACAATAGTTACTAACCATTAACCCCTGATGTATATGCAAACATCATAGAACCCTGGCAGAAAGCAAGTTACATGGTTCAGTGCCCTAGGAAAGAATGATGCTAAGATAGTCTATGCTCTAGGAATATTGAACAATTTAGCTGATACCCTTTTCTGAGTATATAAAGGAAACATGAATCTAAATCTATTCAAGGTTAAAGACTACACAAAGGAAGCCCATGATATCTCAGATAAGACGATATATGAACAAGAATCCAATACAGTTGAAAGTGAGTGAACCTCTTCCCATAGAGGTTCTTCTTTCTTTTATAAAATATATCAGAACAAGGAACCTGTGCCCTCCTAAATCCCCTACTTGAATATTGCAGGAAATGATTGAGGTAATCTTGGTACATTGCCAAGTATACTACTCGAAGAACTCCAGTATGACAAATTGTACTACTGGTACTGTAGGGTAAATCATTGCTCTTACCACCAAACTGAAATCAAGTTTCTAAACAACTACTCCAGGCCATGAAGCCAATTATATATCAGACCTCCAAGTAAAGGCCTGAGCCCCACGAGTACCATACCAGACCACAGACCCACTGTAGCTCCATTTTACATTAGCTGGGAATGGTAGCAGCTAAACAGTGGAAGACTGATCAGTGTGGGAGATGAGCCATCCACTTTTATTCAGCCTATGCCATAGTCTTGTGCGATACATGCTCTATTGAACCCCAAAGCAGCTGAGTTCAAAATACCTGACAGCCCTCTCCCCAGTTAACTGAGCATATCTACTAGGTAGTTATGTAAATAAAATAATCATATAAGTCATACCCCCACTATGGATTACTACTACCATAGACTTTATACTTTTTTGGAAGAGGAAAAGAAAGATGATCTGCCTGAGACAATCTAAGGAAGAAGGATAGAGGATGAAAGAGATATTAGACAAACAGTGAATGAGAAGGGAGGTACTTGTGGTACATATATGGTAGTGTCATATTGCAAGGAACTAATGTGGGCAAAGGTAAACAAGAATATAGATGCAGGAGGAGATTGTCATCCTACAGAGTTGTAAATGGGGTATTATTCACTAAAACGGATTGCGGGGTAAATGCTTGTATATCATAAAAGGCCTAGCATTTGGAAACAGTACTTGTAGAGAGTATGTTGCAGTTGAAATTCATAACAAAGAATACGACAATGCAGAATGAAATCTATACTATGCAAGGGAATACCTCTTGTGCCCAGAGATCGGAAAGGATTTCAGGGCATAGGTTGCAGAAGACCATATGTGCCAAACCATCAAAGAACCTATGAGATTGCCAGAAGAAAGAGTGCAGCCAATAATCCTTGCCACAGGTGTTTTTGAGTCAATAGCTAATGACCTTGCATGATGCTATAACAGCTCATGGGAATATGACTCAGTGCTAGTAGCCATGGATAGGCTATTGAGATACACAGAGTTGATACCAATACAACAGGAAAAAATAGTGCTAGCAGCATGGGAACTACTGCGGCATTACATATTAATACCCAATAGATACCCCATGTCAATAGTAAGTGACATGAGCTCACGTTTCGAGTCCCACCTATGGAAACAAATTTGCTGATTACTAGAAATTGAATAAAACAAAGCAGAACCTGGTCATCAGGAAACCAGTAGATAAGTGGAACAAAAGGTTTGGGAACTGAAAACAGGTCTTCACAACCTAGTAAATGTGATGTAGAACAATTTGTTTAATACAATTATGAAAACGGCAGCATATCTGAATGAGCAATGGTTGGAAACCATAGAGATGTCCTCTGACAATGCAGTTTTTAGAAAGAATTACCCACTGCTCCCCCTGGTAAACTTGAAGAATTTCATAGTATCTATAGCTGGTAAACTTCTAAACAGATACCAGTCTATCTAAAATACCAGGTTTAATGCAATAAAATTAGCATGCTTTAGAAGTAGTAGAATGGTGGCAAAATAATACAGGCACCAGAGGCTAATAGGAGTAGGGAACCAACTATTGGTACATGAAAAGCTTTTCACAAGCAGAGCTGGAAGAAGTAAAAAATTTCAACCCCACTTGGAGGGACCATTCAAGATAATTGGATATGGTAATTATCTAGAGAACTACACCCTGGAAATAGGTCCAAAGATGTACTGACACTGAACTGGAACCTTTCACGTATTTCCGGTAAAGTCATATATAATAAATAAGGATATTACCTTTTTAGAAAAAGGCCATCTGAAACCTGCCCCGATTGTAGTAAATGAAAAACTAGGCTAGGAATTGGGAAGGATATGGGACCATAGAAAACAATATGATTGGGACCAATTTTTGGTAAAATAGTCTGAACACACCGAACCTAAAAGCACTGTGGAGCTGCTGGAAGGATTGGAAAATATGATAAAATTGGTGAACAAATAGTAGGCATACAACAAATCTGACGATGAATTACTATCTACAATAAACCATATAATGGCAGTATAGAGCCCAATACTACTGGCGATTCAAAGACTATGACCTGACATGAATGCAGAAATACAGTATGTATTCTGGTTCACGCATTTTGAGAGTAATTTCGATAGCTGTGAAGATAGAAACAAGGAAATAGAGAATGAAGGCACATACCCAGTACCGCTGGAAGAGGGCAAGTACTGGCCTGAACTGAGAAAAAACTTTCCATCCAACAGCCTTACAATGTCAAACTATGAGCAGGTATCTTGAAGACTGTACTATCAGCTAATGAGACTATGGGTGAATAGTAATATTATCTTTAGATGATTTCTTATAAACTGATTATTCATACACAGCTATGTTAAATAAAATGAAATGACTGGTGAAGCGAGGTAATGAATGTGGGGTAGTAGTATACTGGATATATATCGAATAGTGATATTATCTGTAGATGATTTCTTACAAACTGATTATTCATACACAGCTGTGTTAAATAAAACAAAATGACTGGTGAACTGAGGTAATGAATATGGGGTACTAGCATACTGGACATAGATCAATTTGGTGGTGGATGTTACCTGAGTATGAAAATATATGAAATATGCAAATGGACTAAGGAAAATGAAGATGAATACCAACTCTGGCTTCCTGAACCCCTAAGTGAAAACAAAGAAAATACCTTCCTCGAACTAACTATATTACATAGAAATAACACTCCTGCAGCTGAAATACCTTGATGATGTCAAACTATGAGGAAATCAGTATTTGACTATAGTAGCACATTGTGGAACTCCTGGTGTACTGTAAAATGATTCCACTAACCACTGCTTGGAAAATATTTTATATTCACTACTGTTAGGTATGTGGCTAGATCAATATTGAGACAGAGGATTGGGAGGATCAATGAGTACAAGACTATATCCACCTACTACACTATTAGAAGTCTGGTTGTTTTGTGCATGAGGTACTGTGTATGGGGTATTCAGAGAGATGGTTGGAGAGTGTGGACTAGATTTTGCAGGATGACAAGAGGATGTTGCAAGATAGTGATAACAATAAGTAAAGGTCCTATAGGGATTTTGAGGAACATAGTAGATTTACTAACCATTAGGATTTCCTGATGTTATGTGGTTGGTGAAATTGTTATTTTGTTTTGAGAATGTAATTAGTACAGATACTAGATTAAGTTTTATGTTTTATGTTTGATGTTTGGTTTCGCAATATAGTTTGATACTAGTATTGTTTTGTGTACTATTGGTTGATACACCAAATATTTTATATTTTATTTCGCTGTATTATTTGTTACTTGTATTGTTTTATATACATTACTGGACAAAGGGAATATTTTATATTTGGCTTTATAGTGTTACTTGATTCTGGTATTATTTTGTCTGCTATTACTTGATACATACAAGATTTTATGAAATCGCACATACTGGCTATGAGTGAGAAGTGGTATTTAAAGACCACAGATTGCTGCGATGAAAACAGCAGACTTTGACCAATAGTATTTCTAATATAGTTTGTTGAATGGTTACTTCTTTGATTCCCTACTTGACACTTACGGAACCTTCTTTAGAAAGCAGTACTCGACTCTTGTTGACCAAGAGGCCACCTGCTTCTCTTGTAATGCTATGCAAATAGAACCATGGTGTGAACACATTAACTATGTGCTGGTGTAACGACCCAGCATACATGAGCTATGGCAAGCGGAACCTATACCCATACAGGTATCCAGGAGGCGAACTGGTAGGAACCGGCAGGCAAGTAAGTACTTGACCTATGGAGACACGATGGCCCGGGCTCCGAGAATGAACAGAATTGGCTGGTCAGGGACTTAGGTACTTGGATATACGCGGGAGCGGTGTCAGCGTACTTAGGGACTTCTGAAGGGACAGTTGCTCAGCTAGGCCGGGTAACTGGAGACAGGTCAGAAAGGTCTATCGCCGGCGACGGGATAGACAGGGTAACAGGGAAAAGTTAACTTGTCCGCTGGATAAGGTTACCCTACCCTCGGGATCAGGTTACCCTGCCTTGGGGCTTGGGTTACCCTGCCCAGAGTTCTGAGTTACCCTACCTTTCAATACGAAGTCCCTCGGGGAGTTCGGGAAAATTGACTGGAATGTTTGTCACGGGAAGCCATGCATGATACTGGAGTCTGGGGTTCCGGGGGATGCTATTGGGCGAGCTATGTAGCTTCGATGAAGCTGTAAATTGAAGACATTATTCCTATCATACCCCTCCGGCCCCGCCTTGAGGCCCGGACGTCATGGGCAAACGGTTGTATAGTTGTGTGCAGTCTAGCAAAGAGGGATCTTTGGAGACATGCTTACAACACCATATACGTCACTACCGTCTGGTCGACCGTAAGCTGTTCGCAGGATATATAAGGGAGCATGGGGTGGAAGGTGGAGTACCTCCTCCAAGGTGTTCGGAGTAAAACGGACCAAAACTGACGGAGTCAACGAGTGTTAACCGTGGGGGTCCCGAAGGTAGTCCCGGGTGGTGCCGGGGCGACTGGGAGAGTTTTACAAGAACCAAGC
Organism: Tuber magnatum; assembly: GCA_003182015.1. Lineage (NCBI taxonomy): Eukaryota > Fungi > Ascomycota > Pezizomycetes > Pezizales > Tuberaceae > Tuber > Tuber magnatum. Next base: position 149,367 of record PYWC01000019.1, on the reverse strand, counting down.
CCAAACGTGCTCCCAACGCTATAGGCTCTGAAAGGGAAGTGCAGAGACACTAAAAGCATGATTCCTACCACAGGTAAGGTAGATCTGAGTTAGTGGTCATGGGTAGTGCCCATTGGATCACTCCCGGACTACCGTACCCTGCGGAAGACACCAGAAGCCCGAGACCCGTAAATAGTAAATAGATAAAACCGCTCACGGTAGCCTCCGGAGTCAAGTAGGGATCAATGCATATGGGAAGAGTGTCATAGATAGTCTAGTTCATGAGGTGCCTTGACTGTTAGCCACTGGCAAGACACCGATGTGCAGAAGTTTT
>PYWC01000019.1:90801-129888 GCA_003182015.1 Tuber magnatum | reverse complement strand
ACGCAACCGTTTGCCCATGACGTCCGGGCCTCAAGGCGGGGCCGGAGGGGCATGATAGGAATAATGTCTTCAATTTACAGCTTCTTCGTAGCTGCGTAGCTCGCCCAATAGCATCTCCCGGAACTCCAGATTCCAGTATTCTGCATGGCTTCCTGTGACAAACATTCCAGTCATTTTTCCCAAACTCCCCGAGGGACTTTGTGTTGAAAGGTAGGGTAACTCAGATCCGTGAACAGGGTAACCCAGGCCTCAAGCCAGGGTAACCCCGTCCTAAGGGTAGGGTAGTCTTGTCTGGTGGACAAGTGGACTCCCTCCTGTTACCCTATTCTATCCCCCATCATAGGTCCCTAAGTATGCCCACACCAATCTCAGGTGTAGCCATGTACCTAAATACTTGTGCCCACTAAGTCTGCTCATCTCGGAGCCCGGGCCATCGGGTCTTCTTAGGTTAAGTACTCACTTGCCTGCCGGTTCCTACCAGTTCGCCTCCGGGCTACCTGTATGGGTGTAGGTTCCGGCTGCCATAGCTCATGTATGCTGGGTCGTTACAGTTTAGTTGATGGGGAGAGTGGTTTGCCTGACTTGCTGCTAAGTAAGACGGAATCTAAAGGCTTGGTAAGCCTTTGGGCCTTGGTTGCTGCTTTCGCGCTATCTAAGCACTTCCGATTCTCTCTTAGACTAATAACAGTCTCTGTAGTAACTACAGTAGTCTCTGTAAGCTTCCGGTGGTCTAAGGTTTTGATTCCTTGACCGTTGCCAACCAGTTCCTGATATTGGCGATAACGCTCTTCCTCCAATACCCTATCTGCAATTCCTTGCAGGAAGCCTTCTGACAGGCCTGATAAAAGTTCTTTGAGCTCCTTGGAACTGGGAGTATTGCCTGAGACTACCTCGATCGCTGACTGATTTGTCACAACTCACTATATGAGGAGTCTTAGAAACACGGCAGGGGGCTAATGGTTGTGAAGATGTTGGCTGTAAGACACCTTTACTATTTTTCTGTATCTCGGACTTTAGAACACAGTACAGGTACAGGGGAATTGCCATGGCTACTTCTAAAGCACTTCAAATATTCTTTATAGTAAATGTAAGTTTACAAGCTGGTATCAGAACCCTATTCATTACAAATTAGTAGAAATAAATGAACATCAGCAATTTTGAGAGGGAAAGTGAAGATAAATACATATGGCAGAAAGTCACCCTTTGTAAAACATGGCCTATGATTGCTACGGCGGATCCATACATCTAAGCCATTAGAATAATGTCTCTGAAGAGTAGAGAAAAGACCCACATCCAAAGGCTGAAGCAAATGCATTGAATGTGCAGAAAGGCATAGGGGAATAATTTTGTTTGCTAGGCAAAAGTCAAAGAACTTGCACTTGAAGTGCAAAGCATGGCCGTCAGGTAGCACAAGATATAAGCCACTGCCTGCTCTACTAGTACTCAACCAGTATTCCAGGTCAGTAATCTGCAAGTGCAGTAGAAAGAGCTATAAAACCTCAGATATAACAAGCTTGCCTGACCTAGTTGTGCAGCAGTTCTCATTTCTTTGAATGGCCCAAGAAAATATCTGCAGACTCTTCTTTTGGTGATTCAGGATACCCAACGTTTGTTACTTGGAGAGGAGTACAATGGGGCAAGAAGGGTATTCGAGCAGCCTCTGGGAAGTGCCTACCATTCTCTAGTCCCAATATTGAAAGTGTTTTTAACCAAATTAGTGCAGTTTTTTCTATATTGCGACCCTTCTCTAAGATTCCGAAGCGAACCAAATCCTTTTTCTCAAGTCATGCATAGCAACCTATATAGTGGATGGTACGTTTGTTGAGGATCATGGGCCGCAGAACACGCCTATCGCCACTTACCATTTCTATAACAGTAACCTACTCAGGAATCCCATCCTGAGTCAATTTCAGTGATCGCCTTCTCTACTTACAGATCATCTTGCATCTAAGAGCCACACCCATCATGAATCCCATCTCATCCATGTTACACATATTGCATGGCCCAATGGCATAATCCTTGATTGTTTTTTGTAACTACCGAATTGATATCAGCATCTCTTTACTAGTAGAGACAAGTCCAACACCTTTGCTTGAGGTTCCATCGCTGGAGTTCTTAGGGTATAGTGAAGCTTTGTAGCACTGCATCCAGGGGTCTATAGGTGTAATGGGGGCACCACTAGGAAGATGGATCCCAAGGTTGCGACTGCACCGAACAACTTCAAACTTATTGCCAAAAGTTCACACCGATGTAGAAGTGAAGTAAACCGTAAAACTTAATATCATTAAGCCTGATGCTTCACTCAATTAAGGTCTTGAGAGTATTGATTGTTAGAGTTAGAGAGTTCTGGCATAGACTTTCAGGTAGTTTTATCTTATGCCTGAAACTCCCACAACAGTTTACTCTAACCATTCGAGCACACCCTTCTCTGCTAATGGTGGTCCGACACATCTTGTGGCACACCCTGCGGGCATGCATGTGTCGACGCACTCTAGGCAGCATTCATCTCATGCGCTTATCATTTGTGCAGTGCATTCCCATTTAGCCAGCCAGAGTATAAACTTGTGCATATCAGCATCTTGCCAGTGACTAATAGTCGAGATGCTACATTCACTAGACTATCTAGAACACCCTTCCCATATGCATTAATCTCTTCTTGGCCCCAGAACCTACTTTGAGTGATTTATCTGTATACTATTTGCGGTTCTCGGGCTTCCGGTGTCTTTGGTAGGATGCTGTGATCCGGGAGGGGTCCCATGGGTGCTACCCATGACTCCTATCCAGGATCCACCTTACCTGTGGTAGGAATCATGCTTTCAATGTCTCTGCACTTTCCTTTCAGCGCCTATGATGTGGGGGACACTTACGGGCTTGGTAGGTGTAGAAGTCTCCTGGCCGCCCCCACACCACCTGGGACTACCTTCGCGACCGTCACGGTTAACACCCACTAACTCTCCCATCTTTGGTCAGTTTTACACCGAACAACATGGAGGAGGTGCTTCACCTGCAACCCTACGTCACGTTGTATGTCCTGCGATGAGCTGGTGGTTGACGGGACGGCAGCGACATATATGGTGTTGCACGCAGGTCTCCAAAAATCCTTCTTTGCCCGACTGCAGACAACTACGCAACCGTTTGCCCCTGACATCCAGGCCGTAAGGCAGGGCCGCAGCGGTATGATAGGAATAATGTCGCATGTTTATGGCTTCCTCGGAGCTGTGTAGCGCGGCCAATACCATTTCCCGGAACCCCAGAGTCCAGTATTATACATGGCTTCATATGACAAACATTCCGCTAATTCTTCCAGAACTCCATGAGGGACTTCGTATTGAAAGGTAGAGTAACTCAGGACTTTGGGCAGGGTAACCTGATCTTGACAGTATCGTATACCTTTCCAGTGGACAAGAAAACTTTTCCCTGTGACTCCGTCTATCCCATTGCCGTTGATAGCCATTTCAGACCTTGCCCAGATACCCTGCCTAGCTGAGTAACTGCCCCTGCTGAGGTCCCTAAGTATGCTGACACTACTTCCCGGGTATACCCAGGTACCTGAATACCTGGCCAGCTAACTCTGTTCATCCCGTAGCCCAGGCCATCGGGTCTCCCTGGGTCCAGTACTTACCTGCCTGTCAGTTCCTACCAGTTCACCTCCTGGCTACCGGTATGGGTGAAGGTTCTGACTGCAATAGCTCATATATGCTGGGTGGTTACAATGGGTATCTTCCTGGTGGACAGGATCCTTGGGAACTTGGAGGTTTAATGGACTGGAGTGGTGGGGCTAGCCTTCTGAAAATAGTTTTTGCTAACTTTAGCATCGTCGGCACGGGCTCACTGCCTGCCTAAATGATTGCTGAGTTTTGGAACCAGAGTTGGATTACGATTCAGAAACCTTGAAAGCAAGTATCTCACAAGTGTATACTCCTTAACACATCGTTGCACGAGTCCCTGGGCACTTGATTTCACCAGCTCCAACGATGGAGCATGTCCGCACTTGTCCAGTTTCCCACACCATCGGGCAGTAGAACTTTCATTAAAGACTGTCAACGCCTCCATGATATAATGTCCAGTAATCTATTCTTTCATCGCACCAATCCTTGCATGCAAGGTGGGGTATGGGACTCCAACGTACTCTACCGTTCCTTTGATTGATGGTTGATCACCATGCTGGTAGGCCTTTAGGGCTGCTTGGATGTTCGCTTTTCTTGCATTGTGCTGGCATTCATTTCAGTGAGATATTCTGATGATTGAAGTAAGCGCTAGTGTTTCTTTTTGTCTTTTACAGCACATATTTTTGGACTGCAGTGGTGTCTTGGCACCTAGTAGGATACCTGTTATGAACAGGACCCCTGTCCTGTAACTTATGCCTCTTGCTACACTTTTATGCATTCCACCTCCGCCATAGTAATCTGTTTCTGGAACTCCTACCGGTGCTCGTTGTTCCAGTTCCTGCTTTCCCACTTGGCTTGGTCGATCGACCAGGATACCTCAGGAACAATAGAAGTTCCTATAAACTCACACGAGAACTGACCAAAGGAGACTCCTCCAGGTGGGGGAGGGCCCATGCTTTAGATAGGGGTAGAATCTTGAAAAAATGAATGCGCCGCAGGGCCAGTGTCTTTAATCATAAGATCCATATGTTCATCAGGTAATTAAATCGGGGTGCACTCTAAGAGCAACAGGCGAGGGGTCTATTCAATACTACCAACATCTGCGACAACCAGTGCCTGAAATATCTGAGGGGTCCATTTTTCAAAGTCATAACCAAGGTGTGGATCCAAGTCAGGTTCCACTCAAGTTCGAAGTGCAAGACTAACCATCACGCTTTCCACCATGAGCTACTTGTTCCAGGCACGGTTGCCAGCATTCACGCAACGTCAGTATGGAAGGTCGATAAACACTTAATCAAGAGAGGGGTTAGCTGTGGGGTCCCCCAATGATATAATGTAAGGAGGGCAGCACTGGGAAGCTAAATCCCCCCCAGTTACGATGGCACTGAAAAACCTCCCATTTATAGCCCAAAGTTAACACAAATATGAGTCTAAAGTGAACGGTGCAACTCAACATTATTAAGCCTGACCCTGCACTCAATTAAGGTCTAGACAGGATTGATTGTTGGAGTAGGAGAGTTTTCGCATGGTGTTTCAAGTAGTTTCATCTTATGCCAGAAACTCCTCAATCAATTTGATCCAACTGTTCAAGCACACCCTTCGCCATTAAGGGTGGTCCAACAGGTCTTTTTGCACACCATCCAGGCATGTATATGTCAACACACCCGAGTCACCATTCACCTCACGCAGTTATCGTTTCTACAGTGCATCTCCATTTTCTCCACTGCAGTGAAAACTCTTTGCATTGGTTCCCTGCAAGTGGTTAATAGTCAAGATACGGGATGAACTGGACTATCTACTTCACTTTTCCCACATGCCTTGGTCCCTAGATAATCCTAGAAGCTACTATGCATCGTTTGTCTATCTACTATTTACAACCCTCAGAATGCTGTTGTCTTCCACTGAAGATGTAAGAAATGTAGTGCTCCAATCAGTGCTCCGCATGACCACTGTCGTGGATACCCCTTACCGGTGGTAGAAATCAGGCTTTTGGTACCTTTAGGCTTCCCTTGCAGAGCCTATAGCATTCTGAACACGTTCGTGCTTGGTAGGCATAAAACTCTTCCCGTCACTCCGGCACCACTTGTACCCACCTGTAAAACCTCTACAGTCATTTCCTATTAACTGCATCAGTTTTAGTCCATTTTACTCAGAACAACTTAGAGGAGCAACTCCACCTTCCACCCTATGCCCTCTTATACAACCCGCAAACAGCTTACGGTTGACCAGCCAGCAGCGATAGACATAGTGTTACATGCAGGTGCCCAACAGGTCCCTTGTGCTAGACTGTGCACAACTACACCACCATTTCCCCATGAGGTCCAGGCCTCAAGGCGGGCGCGGAGGGGCATGATGGAAATGATGTCTCCAATTTACAGCTTCTTCAGAACTGCATAGCTCATCCTGTAGCATCTCCTAGAACCCCAGATTCTACCATTATACATCGTTTTGCATAACAAACATTCCAGTCATTTGCCCAACACCCAGAGAGCCACTTCCTATTACCAGGTAGGGTAGCCCAGGTTCTTGACAGGCTAACCAGAGTTCCAGAGGAGGGTAACTGTGCTCCCTGAGTAGGGTAACCTACTCGGGAGTTCAGAGTAACTTTACCCTATTACTTAGTCTATTCTTATAGCTGTGATAGACTTCTTTCCCTTTTGCCAGCCCGGTTACCCAGCCAAGATGAGTAACTAGTTCCCATACAATCCTTGAGTATGCTAATACCTCCCCAGGGTGCTCACCTCACTGTTGATAATAGAGCCTGGACCATCGAGCTTCCCAGGGTGAACTCTTGCTTGCCCTCCTGGTTCTACCAAGCGGCCTCGGAGTCGCCTGTATTGGTGTAGGTCTATTCAGCCATACCCCTTGTTTGGTGGGTCATTATGGGTGCCACAAGGGTGGTAGGACTGGGGCAACTTTGGTAGCAGAAGGTACTTCCTGTCCTTCCTACCTTGGGCTTTACCAGTAGTGGCTAACTGATAAAACAGTTACGCAAAACTGGTAATATAGTCACTAACATGTGCAAATCCTGAAGCTGCTCAGCGTGCGCACCATATCAGGCCCACAGATAGCCCATGGGCACGCACTCCACCTATTGCTGTTATCGTTCTGAGAAAGAAGCCCAGGACATGCACCTGCTGGGAGCGAGTTCTTTGATGCGACACAGCAGGCTTCTCCTGCCGGTAATGGGTTCAGGCAGGGCCCTAGTCATGTAGCAGTACGATAGCAGTAGATTGCTTGTGGATCAACAAGAAGCGAATGCTACTTACTAAAGGAGTCTTTGAATGGGGTGTAATAGGAGATCAATAAAGTAACCCTAGAATCAAGTATATTAAGAGTACTGTTTGTCGAAGTCTGCTGTTTCCCTGGCGGAAATCAGAGGTCTTTAAATAGTGTATATTGCTTATATCCAGTATGAGTGATATTTTAAAACTTGGTGTGTATCAACCGATATCACATGAAACAATTCACATATCAAACGATACGGTGAAACCAAACATAAAACAAGGTATGCATCAACCGATAGCTGTCAAAACAATACAAGTATCAAACGATACTGTGACACCAAACATAAACTAACCTAGTGGCCGTACCGGTTACACTCCCAAAATAAAATGACCGTTTCACCAAATAAAATAACCTAATGAAATACTAATAGTCAGTAAATACACTATTCTCCTGAAAGTGCCTATAGGACCCATCCTCAACATCATCGCTATCCTGTAACAATCGCATGTCATCCCCCAACATCCATTCCGCATCTTCCAACCATTCCTTCAAGCACTCCTGACAGGGCGCTTCGCGCACAAAGCAACCTGATTACTGGTACTGGGGTAAACCGGTGTAGTTCCAGACCAGCCAGTCTTCCAAATCCTTGGTTTCGGTATTGATCCGTCTACAATCGTAGCAGTAATCGATGTAAAACACCTTCCAGTATACCGGGAGTGGAATGGTTCCACTCTGCACTAGTTCTCCAACAATGATGTGTTGTCCCTTAATGCTTATTTCACCATAGGTTGATATTTGTTAGCTTTGTAAATAGGGTAAGGGTTTTTAAGAGTAGTGTGTCATGTAAGGGTTTCTTTTGATTAGTAGGTTTGATAGTAAGTGTTGTTCTCATGAGAAGGGTTCGAGGGAAGGTGGGTGGTATTTACATTTCGGTATTGACATCGCTTGGGTGTTGACCTCACTTAGGCGTTCAGGGGAAGTTGGGATGGTACTTAATTACGGTTTCTTCCATCTCCACGCACATCTCACATTTTTCCGTACTCAGGTAACACCCACTTCCCAAGCAGAATGTGTCTGCTATTGTTTCTCCCCACATTCATCCCGTTAACTCAGTTGTTGTTTCTAGGCATTTCTTGCAAATATGTCAGAATAATCGCTGTGTAAGGTATCGTCCAGGGATAATTTCATGGTTCACCTACAGTCCTAGTAGTTGGTAGCGCAATGTACACGGTACCTGCTCATAGTTTGACCTTGTAAGGCTATTGATGGTGTGTTTCTTTCTTCGCTATTCACAGTACTCCATTTCGGCCAGCCATTCTGGGTACGCAGCTTCATCTTCCATTACCCAATTCTCGTCTTCCCTGCTTTCGAACGCACTTTCAAAATAGGTTGACCAAAACCCATCTTGTATTCCTTGATCTGAACCTGGGCAGAAGTGTTGGATTTCGAGCAAGGTTGGGCTCCAAGCCACCATCACATGGTTTATCATAGGGGGTAGCTCCCCCTGCGGTTTGTTGTCTTCCTACTATTGATTCATTAGTTCTATCGCGTTTGCTAATCCTTGGAGGGGTTCCCAGCTGTTTTCCACTTTTTGGGTATCCCACCCATTTCCCTAGGGACTGTTCAGGTTCATATCACCTTCTGTGGTATAACGTGTTCGGGCCAGGCCCTTATCACGTGGCGGTACAATAGGAGCAGATAGCTTTTTGGTCAACAAGAGGCGGGCACTGCTTGCTAAAGGAGGCTCCGAATGGGGTGTAATAGGAGATCAAAGAAGTAACTGTTCAACCAAGTATATTAAGAATACTGTCAGTCGAAGTCTGCTGTTCCTATCGCAGAAATCAGCGGTCTTTAAATACAGCATATCGCTTATCTCTAGTATGAGCGATATTGCAAAACAAGGTGTGTATCAAGCAATAGCACACGAAACAATTCAAGTATGAAATGATACCGTAAAAGCAAACATAAAACAAGGTGTGCATCAACCCATAGTACATGAAACAATACCAGTATCAAACGATACGGTGAAACCAAACATAAAACAAGGTGTGTATCAACTGGGAGTACACGAAACAATACCAGTATCAAACGATACCATGAGACCAAACATACAACAATGTCTGTATCAACTGATAGCACACGAAACAACCTAGTACCTGTACCGGTTACATGTGGTGTCCCATTGCCTCCACTTCCCATTCTGGCTTCTCGTTAACCATGATCGCTGGTGGCTTTGTGTGGCTTCTTTTAGGAAATGAGGTATCATCATTAGGCAGGTATCGCTTCACAGTGGATGCCTGGAATGTCGCTTGTAACTTTCTGTACATTCTGCCATCCATTTCCACTGTGCAATTTTTCATATATTCATAACATTCAATTATCTTAAAGGGTCCTCGCCAGTGCAGTTGCAATTTCTTGCTTTAACCCGATTCCGTTCTCAAAAGGCTTCCATAAACCAGTAACCAGTGCCCTTTCCCTACCGGTGTACAATGTCTGCATTATTTTGCTGCTGTCCTTGTACTCCTGAATCACACTAACTTAATAGCATTAAATGCCATATTCCGGATTGCTCAGTGTCTGTTTAACAATTCTGCGGCTGCTGGAACAGCGGAATTCACGACATTGGCTAGAGGAAGGGGCTGGTAGTTTTTTCCAAATATGGTTTTTTTATGGTAACATAGGGAGGGTCTCTGACCATCCTGCATTTGGTTATGCTGCCATTTCTGGTATTGCACGGACCCAATTTTTCTCTCTTGTATGGACTAGAATTCGAAGCGCGGTTTTCAATTCTCAAATTTTTCTTTCAGCCTGTCCATTTGACTCATGGTGGCCTGGTACTGCCTTGATCTGCTGAAGTCCTAGCGATGGACACTTCTGTCTCCACACATGTGACTCAAATCCCCGGTCCAAATCGCTAACTAGTAATGCTAGGTAACCATGTGGTGTAAATATTCTGTTGCACAGTAGTTTCCAGGTTGTTATTGCCATCACTTGCTTGGTTGTAGGTATGAGCCATGCGAATGCTGAAACCCTATCTGTCACAACTAGGATTGTGTCATATCCTCCTGATTTATAGAAGAGTCATACGAAATCGATGGCTATTGATTCGAAAATTTCAGATGGTAGAATAATTGTCGGGGCTCTTCCATCTGGTAACTTCACAGGTTCTTCGCTTGTTTGGCAGGTATGACATTGTGTCACATACACTCTGAAATCCTTTGTCATTTCAGGCCAGAATAGGTACTCAGTAGTGTGGCACAAGTTTCGTTCAGAACTGTGATGGCCTTTGTTGTGGATTTTGCTAATGGTGTAGTCCTTCAAGGTGGTATTTCCATATGCAGGGCCTTTTGGAATATGCATGCATTCTTCTCCGTATCTGGTTTTTGCGTATAGCAATCCTTTTGCAATTGTGTAGAAGGATAAATCTCGTGGGAACTTCATTTTCTTATTGACTTTTTTCCATATTGGTTCTCCTCGGTATGCTGCAACCATCATTGCTCAGAATGTCCAAATCATTTCATTGATTGTTTGTAAGGTGTCACGCTCGTCATCCATTTCGCTTCCTCTGGTTGTTTCAGGTCGGTCATCCTCGTGATCATCTTTCAAGGTATCATATAGTCTCCACCGATATTTACTCATTGTTGGGGGTATTACTGAAACTATTGTTTCATTGCGGAGGCTTTCTAATCATTCTGTTCATCTAATCTGTGGTGGGCTGTCTGGTCCTGGCATTCGGAATGCTGCTATTGTCTTGTGGGTAAGATTTTCTATTAGTTTTAGATGTCCGGTAGGTGGCGGACTGTCTGGTTCTGGCATTTGGAATGCCAGCACTTTGGGGTTCAGAATTGCTGGGATGGTGTAGGACCTGGGCATTGGTTGAATCAGGGTAGTCGTCCCTTTTCCAGCACTACTTGGTATGCCACCAATCCATTGTTGCCATTCCCAGTCATTTGTCTCAGGGGACTCCGGAGGGCTTGTGTCAATTTCTGTGCTTGGAGGCCTCGGTGCTTCACCAGGAGGGAGAGGAGTTGGATTTCCCCGCTGTCTGGGGTGGTTGTTTCTGAATTTAATCTCGGTTTGGTGGTATGAGCAATTGTCCATGTAACTGTGTGAGTAATGGAGTTTGCTATGTTGGAGTTCCTAGGGTGGTGTTCCGCAGGTGGCACTTGTCGCCCCAATCATTTTCCGCAGTGAGTGAGCAAGGGCTGTCAGGGGGTGCTGGGGCCTCATTGGGGCAATCAGTGCATGGGTCAGGAGGGGAAGTAGTGGATATGTCTCGTTCGGGCTCCCTCCTCCTTGATTCTTCCTTACAGACAGTGTTATCCCAGATGTCATCAACTTACTTTGTATAATCGTGGACATAGAATGGATTGAAGCCTGATCCGGACTTGTATATCTAGGAAAGGGCATCAGCTAAACAGTTCGTGCTTCCCGGTGCATATACTATCTTTGCTTCGTACTTTCCTAAGGCACTGAGCCAGCTAACTTGCTTCGTGCTTGGGTTCTTTCCAGTCAGTAGATGCGTCAAGGGTTGGTGGTCCGCTTCTGTTGTGAAGGTATTTTCGATTAGTACATTGTGGAACCAGTTAAGTGCCTCAACCATCGCTAAGGCCGCTTTGTTAGTGGTTCTATAATTTGTTCGTGCATTGTTGAATTGTCTACGGTGTAATGTGGCTGGTCGAGCTATCTTATTTGTGGGTCCCTGTCCTACCCATACCCCTATTCCTAAGTCTGAGGCATCCATCACTAGCCACATTGGTTCCTCACTCTTTATGTCCCTTGGCCGCATGACTTGATGATTGACAATTCGCTGTTTTACTATTTTGAACAGGGTCTGATTGGTGGTTGTCGATACAAATTCGGCATTCCCCATTAAATCCGTTAATGGTGCTGTTAGGGTCACATGCTGTGGCAGAAACTGGGCCATATAGCTTACTCTGCCTAGAAAGCATAGCAATCCTTTCTTGTTTGGAGGTGTTTCTCAACGTACAATAGAAGATATTTTCTGGTGAGACGCATGGATTCCTTTGTTGTCCACGATGTATCCTAGTGCTTCTAGCTTGTCTGCGAAGAGTACTGACCTTTTCTTGGTCGCATAGAACTTAGCCTTTCTGAGTCTGTCACAGACTTGGCATATGTGAATTTCACGTTCCTCAGGTTTATCTGAGGATATGAAAACATTAGCAATGTATAGCCATACAAAATGATGACGAATTCACTCTGACTGGAGCACCTCTAGGAAGATGGATCCCAAGGTTGTACCGCACTGAACAACTTCAAACTTATTGCCAAAAGTTCACACCAATGTAAGAGTAAAGGAAGTGGTAAAACTTACGATTGTTAAGACTGATACTTCACTCAATTAAGGTCCCGCGAGGTTTGATTGTTGGAGTAGGAGAGCTCTCACATAGACCTTTTAGTAGTTTTATCTTCTGCCAGAAACTCTGCTATCGGTTTGCTCCAACTATTCGAGCACACCCTTCTCCACTAAGGGTGGTCTGACTGGGCTCCTGTCACACCCTTCTGGCATGCATGTGTCGACACACTCTAGACGGCGTTCACCTTATGTGCTTATCCTTGTTGCGGTGCATTCCCATTTAGCCCGCTGGAGTGAAAACTTCCACATATCGGTATCTTGCCAGTGGCTAACAGTCATGACACCGGTTGAACTAGATCACCTATGATACCTATCCCATATGCATTGATCTCTACCTGGCCCAGGAAGCTACTGTGAGATGTTTATCTCTCAGCTCTTAATGGTTCTTGGGCTTCCACTGTCTGCTGCAGGATCCGGTGATCCGGGAGGTATCCAATTGGTGCTACCCATGACCCCTACCTCGAATCCACCTTACCAGTGGCAGGAATCATACTCTCAGTGTCTCTGCACTTCCCTTGCAGAGCCTATGGCATTGAGGACACTTTCGGGTTTGGTAGGTGTAACTCTCTCCCAACTGTGCCACCACCACCCTGGACTACCTTCAGAACCCCCATGGTTAACTACCATTAACTCCGCCAGTTTTGGTCCGTTTTACTGTGAACAACTTGGAGCAGGTGCTCCACCTGCTATCCTATGCCCCCTTGTATATTCTGTGAACTGCCTATAGTACACCAGCCCACAGCGCTGTATGTGGTGTTGCAAGCAGGTCTCCAAACGTCATTCTTTGATAGACTGCACACAACTACGCAACCTGTTGCCCATGACGTCCAGGCCTTAAGGCGTTGATGTAGGGGTATGATAGGAATAATGTCGCCAGTTCATAGCTTCTTCGGAGCTGTGTAGCTTGCCCAATAGCATCGCTCTGAACCCTCGCTTCCTGTATTATACATGGCTTCGCATGACAAACATTGTGGTAATTATTCCCAAACTCCCCAGGTGACTGGGTCCTGGAAGGTAGGCTAACCCAGGACCTTGAGCAGGTAACCCAAGCCCCATGGCAGGGTAACCTGATCCTGAGAGTAGGGTAACCTTGTCTAGCAGACAAGATAACTTTTCCCTGTTACCCTGCCTATCCCGTTGCCGTAGATACACATTCCAAACCTTTCTCCAGTTACCAGGCCTAGGTGGGTCCTGCCCCTTCTGAGGTCCCTAACAATGCTGACACCACTTCCCGGCTGTACCCAGGTACCTAATTACCTGCCGAGCTGACTCAGTTCCTCTCGCAGCCCAGGCCATCGGGTCTCCATTGGTCAAGTACTTACTTGCCTGTCAGTTCCTACCAGTTCACCCCCTGTCTACCTGTATGGGTGAAGGTTCCGACTGCTATAGGTCATGTATGCTGGGTCCTTACATTCACTTAGGAGGTCTTCCATTATTCGCATAAAGGTTGCGGGTGCGTTCACATCCCCTTGTAGTATTACTTTGCTGTCAAACACTTCGAATGGGGTTTTGAATGAGTTGAACTTAAGGCTACCATTACCCACCCATGTCTGGAAGTATGCCTCGCTCAAATCAATCTTACTAGTAAATTTTGGTTGTCCAATGTGGTTAAGGATCTGCTGTTGGTTGGGGATCGACGGAACATCCATGCTTGTATTCTTGTTTCGAATTTTCAAGTCCACCAGGGGCCGGATCTTTCCATCTGACTTTGCTTGTACAAACATGTGTGCTGCTCCGGAGACTTCCTGTCACATGATTACTCCAGCTCATAAAGTTTCCTTTATCAAGTTCATGAGTTTCTCCTGGTATGCGTCCGGGATTGAGTAGGTTAGTTGGTTCTTTAGATTCCTTGGATCCTCTAGCCCAATGTGATGGTTGATTTTTCATATAGGGGGCAGTGTTTCAGTGACCTTGTCCCGGAATACATCCTTGTATTCTTTCAACAGTGTTGTTCAGGTTGCATCTCAATCAGTGGCTCGGAACTCCCTGCTTGATGGTTTGTATAGCCCGTGCAGTTTGTTATCGGGAAACTTCACAGCTGTGACCCCACACCTGATAAGAGCATTGTGTCTTTCTAGGAATGGCATTCCAATCAGGGCGTTGTACTTTGCCAAGTTTCCTACCCACATCTCCTGTTTTGTCCAATTCTTTTTCCCTATTCCTATTGTCAGCCCACATTCCTTGTGGCTTAAAGAGCGGGAACCTTTTATTGCCATGTTAACTGTTTTTAGTTGGGGTAGGGGTACTGTCGGTATGCCGTGGGTACAGATAAGGTAGTGCTGATAATGTCACAACCAATTGTTCCTGTGTCAAATAGTACCTTTCCTGGGTGGCCCTCAATATGGATTGTTCCTTCCCCTGTGTCTCGGGGCCTAAGCCTCAGTGCTGGCTGCGTTCGGAGGCCATCCATTTCTACCAAGTTAATTTCCACTTTGTCGTATTCGATTGCTTCCATGTAGTTTGAGCTCGCATCTCTCACTTAGCTGTTTTTCCTTTCCCCTTTTGGCATAGCCGTCCCTTGCATTGTGCCCCTTTTTTCTGCATTCAAAACATCTCCATTTATCTCGTCGTTTTTGCTTTTTATCTTTCTTATCCTTTGAACCTTTGCCTTTTGGTTCTTCCTTCCTGGTGTTGTTGCATGATGACGATCCTCTACTGCTCCACTGCTGGGATGTGTGCATTCGGTAAACTCCTGTTGTATACAGGATGGCGTCCTTCCTTTCAGCTCATTTCACCATCCTGTCCAAGGAGTCTCCTTCTTCTTCTATCGGTTCCACCCCCTGCCGGAGCCTGGAGTGCCTTTCTTCATATAGCCTTTGCCGCCGGGTGTACTGAGATGCTGTTCTGCTGGGCAATCGTCCATGGTACATTAGCAGGTCCATTGCCACCAGTGTTATTCTGTCGGTCCTTTCATTTCGCACGTGTTGGATTTCCTTCGACTTCTTATACAGTTCTTCCGTGTTTCGTGAGGATTGGAATCTGTCCCGCAGGTATTTTATGAGAGTTGTGTCTTGTATCTTTTCCTTGGTGTCATAATAGTTTATTGCTTGGTAATAGGCTTCTTCTGCCTGTCCAATACAGAAACTTCCGAAGTATGCTCCACTTCCTTCCTTTGCCTTATCAATGCCAGGCAAGGCAAGGTGTTTAGAGGTAGTCGTTACCCATGGATCAAATACTGCGGGTTTTAGGTCTTCCTTTTCACCCGAGAACATGGGCAACAGTGGGCCTTGATCTTGGGTCCTGTTCACCTGGCCCCGCAACCGCGCACCGCGGCGGATTCTCCTTTAGACATATCCCATTCAGACTTTTCGCTGGTGGAACTGTCATCTGACGAGCTCTCTGAAGAGGTGCTCGGTGTTCTTCTGCAGGTTCTGTCACTACCGTGTGATCCAATTCCTCTTTGTTGTCATCTTCTTCCTTTGCAGTCTGTCCAGGTGGGCTGCCTTTCTCGGGTGGTTGTGCCGATGCCTTTTCTTTGCTGGGGCTGGGGGGAAAGATCACAGGAAGGCTTGTTGCTGCTTTTGCTAACTCGGCGGTTGATGTGCTAAAGATCTGCTTGACCAAATCTTGCACCAACTCTCTTTCAGCTTCATCAATTGAAAAGTCACTGTTTGGCCCCTTCAGCTTCTCGGGTTGCCTGCTTTTGGTAGGACCTTCTTTTGGGATCTACGTCACACTTGGAGTCTCTAGTGACCCAATGGTGTCATATTGGCAGAGCCAAATGTTTCGTAGTTCTGTGACTCCCCACTGCTACCTTTGATGTTGAACTTTTGTAGATTAATCAGGACTCATACATGCAGGTTTCTGACCACTTGCGGAAGTTAGAAAAATGTAACGTGTTCAGGCTGGGTCCTAGTCACATAGCGGTATGATAGGAGCAGATGGCTTCTTGATCAACAAGAAGTGAGTACTGCTTACTAAAGAAGTGTACGAACAGGGTGTAATAGGAGATCAATGAAGTAACCCTTCAAGCAAGTATATTAAGAATACTGTCTGTCGAAGTCTGCTGTTTCCATCGCGGAAATCAGCACTCTTTGAATACAGTATATCGCTTATCTCCAGTATGCGTGATATTTAAAACTTTGTCTGTGTCAACTAATATTACGCCAAACATTACACGTGTCAAACGATACTGTGAAACTAAACATAAAACAAGATGTGCGTCAAACGATAGGACACGAAACAATACAAGTATCAAACAATGCTGTAAAACCAAATATAAAAGAATCTTTGTGTCAACCGATAGTCCACGAAACAATACTACTATCAAACCATACTGTGACACCAAATATAAACTAACCTAGTACCAGCACCGGTTACATAAACGATACTGTAAAACCAAACATCAAACATTGCATGCATCCAGCAATACCAAACATAACAATAACCTAGTACCCACACTTGTTACACCCTCTCTCACTTAAAGTTACTCTAAGGATCCCAGGATTTTTCTACTAATATAATTATTAATCACATAATACTCAAGAAAGTGTTATAGGTTATAAAATAAAAAGTCGTTTGCCTAAATTCTAAGAACCGGCTCCTACAAAGTGAGAGCAACTCATACAAACACAAATAATCAGATAGATAAGAAGTTATAAGGTGCCAAAGGCAACCAAAAACTATTGCACAACTATTGCACTAAGTGCATGCATATCCCTCTATTCTCACAAAGTACAAGCTATATGAAAACCTACTCAATTAACACTTAGCTTTGATAGAAGCTACTCACATTTTAAATATTATAAAAAGGGATACTTGGAATCAGTCAGTAATGAGATATAACCGCTCTGAGCACTACTGCAGCAATCATAAAAGGAAATCTCTTATGCTTAAGCAAATACAAGAGAATAAAAAATCCACCTGTATTGATAAAGTCTCTCAATACAGCTAATGGCAGCAGTTTCATAGAAGAAAACAAAGGGACTGTTTAATGAAATACACTATAAGAAGCATGATAATGGTGTCAGAAGCTTCCACAGGAGAGGTGGTAACTGTAATGTGTGCGGGCCGGGCCCTAGTTATACAGCGGTATGATAGGAGCAGATGGCTTCTTAATTCACAACAAGCGAGCGCTGCTTACTGAAGTAGCTTTCGTGACAATGCAATAGGAGATGTAAAGAAGTAAGCATTCAACTAAGTATATTGAGAATACTGTCAGTTGAAGTTGGCTGTTTCCATCATAGAAATCAGAGGTCCTCAAATACAACATATTACTTAACGTATTGTACATAGTTGTGGGTCAACCACTAGTAAGGGTCAGTTTTGGCCTACTTGTAAAAACATTAAAGATTGCCACCACCAACTCAATATTTACTCTCCAGGCCTCAAACCTTGAAATATAACTGCTTTCAATTGTCATATGACGTACAAAAAGAATTGTTTTGTAATAATACAAATTGCAAGATTGAGACCCCAAAGTGATAGTTCATGATTTAATCACTATTATCCTCAGAATCACAGCTTAAAATGACCTGATAGCTAACCTTTTTGCATGAGGAGTGATGGGGACAGATGGTGCTTGGAGCCATCTTGTTAGAAATCGCATTTTCCTCCTAGAAAATGCGAGCGATTAATTTCAAAACATGATAAAATAGGTGAATATCTACTTACTGATTCAGTGGACTCATCACAGTCTATCTCATCCTCCTCCACATCAATCATCTCCGGATTTTCAACAGCCCTCAGCTGTGACCTAACCTTCCTTCTGGAGGTAACCGCTTACAATCTGGTCTTTGGTTGCTGTCTTGAGATCCTCTTCTTTGCAACCAAATCTTTTTTGCGTATATCATCACTCTTACGCTTTTTATAGAGCCTAGAAAGAACTGAGGTATGAAGAATGAGGCCACCCTTGAGCTGGCGGTGGTCTGTAGTACTGGGCTTGATAGCTTGGAGTCTGGTAATAGTTGCAGCAGCGAGAACAGACTGGGCATTTGCCTTGCTACACATGTTCAAAGCTTTGTTGAAAAGAGTACGACTTGGATCATTGAATTCGAGTTGGTTGGCTTCCTGCCGGATCTTATCGAGTTCTGCGGATGTCTCTGCATGGGTAGGGAGGGAGCGAAGGCCAGAACAGTGCTTATTCACCGGTCTGGACAGTGGGGTACTCAATTGAAGCCCAGACTGGCTCAAAACTCTCTGCCGATTGAATGGGATCATGCCACTGGCCCTCCAAGCTGACAGAATATTCCTCACACTCATGGTCTTTGCCGTTGCCTTGTGGTACATTGGATAAAGGTTGCCTTTATGCATTGCCCAACTGGGTCCATGATTACGGCGAAAGTCTTCCAACTCCTTTCGATAACTGGTTCCTATAGGGGAGAAGATTCCAATGTCCAAGGGTTGAAGAACATGGGTTGTATGAGCAGGAAGACACATCGGGTGGATATTCATCTTAATACAGTGCTCAATGAACTCGATATTTTTCACATCAGGGCTGTGTCCATCTAAACCCAACATTTGATGAACCTTGATTGCATTATGTGGCCTCGTATTTGGTTCGAAGATGTTCACCAACCAGTCCAATGTAATCTCAGTCATGCTGTAACCAGCCACTGAGTGTGTGAAATGGGCATCTGTATTCTTCTCATAGTTGATGTTACTATAATGCCCCATGAGGTAGGCATTCGAGGCGTGAATAATAAGAGGCGGAATCGACTTTCCCTTGCCGAAATGGCTTCCACAACTGTAACCCAAGACTCCTTTCCATCCTGCATAATCCTTGGATTCTTCCTACCAGCACGGCATAAGATAGTCCTACCACCTCCCAGACCCATTGCAAATCCCTTCTTATCAGTATTCTAAGTATCTTCTGGCTTAATATGATATTTGCAGCACATAGTGTAGTAGTGATTGAGGTCTTCTTTGAAGATTTCTGGATCAGTGGCAAGGGATCGCTGCTTATCCAAGGTCTTCCCAACCTTGGATTGAATCCGTGGATGTCTTGTAATGAACCGATCCACCCAATGCATCCCAATTTCCACCGTTTTTCTTTTCATCTTTTGCAACTGGTATACCATATCCAAAACATGTCTCTGGCGAAGAGGAATCCCTCTATCATCACAGTCCTTGATCCCCTCAATAATAACACTATCTTCAACCTTGGTAAGCAGGTGACAAGGCTCATGAGCTTCTGAGGCAGGTCTTGTCTTGCATCGAAGACCGCTTTACCAAGCCGTATTGGAAAGACTAAAGAGTCTGGCAATTTTGCATACTGAGAGCTCAGGATGGTCAATTCTGTGCTGCAAAGCATCTCAAATGATGCTCTCCTTATCAGCCTTCTTGGGAGCCATGAAAGATCAAATTTGGATAACTTGGTATTCAAAGTTTGTATGATATAGAACTATTATATGGTGACTCAAATCTTTGTGGAAAATAAGGAAGATAGAACAGAATAGCCTGCCTTAAATACTTGCTGCTTTGACCTGATATTTTGCCTAGATCAACCTGAGACCTATAGCCTAACTGCTGGGTATTAATTCTCACAGCTTTACCTACTCTGAGCTCCAATAACAAGCATCTCTACCTGAGTGATATAGGATGATTATAGGATGTCAATGGTTTATCTTTAGATATTTTTGCATAATACTTTGCAGTTACAAGAACTATGTATATAGCTTTTATTATGTGAAATATTGGGTCCTAAGAGCAAAGGTTGGGTTGGTGGTTTCAATTTTTAATGTTTTTACAAGTAGGCCGAAACTGACCCATTACTAGAAGTTGTCCCCCCCTTAACTAGGTACAATACGTTATGCCCAATCTGAGCAATATTACAAAATATTGTTTGTATCAACTAATAGCACAAAAAATAATACAACCATCAAACAATACTGTGAAACCAAACATGAAACATTCTGTATATCAACTGATAGTACGCGAAATAATACTAGTATCAAATGATACAGTGAAACCAAATATAAAATATCATGTATATCAACTGATAGCACACGAAACAATACAAGTATCAAACGATACTATGAAACCAAGCATAAAACATTGCGTGTATCAACTGACAGCACACGAAACAATACAAGTATCAAATAATACTATGAAACCAAACATAAAACATTTTGTGTATCAACTGAGAGCACACCAAACACTACAGGTGTCAAATGATACTATAAAACCAAACATAAAACATGATCTAGTACCTGCACTGGTTACAGTAACTGCTATACTCAAATCAGTTCAAGACCACTAGACACCAGAGGCAGGTAGGGATAAAGTTACATAATCAAAGAGTATTCATATTGAAGAAACAAAAAAAGTATGGCAGAATTAGTTTAGCTTGTAAATGCCCAGATATGAAATTAAAATACTGAAGTACCTCACAAGCTTTTCGAGATTATTATCACTACAGAAGTGATTCCCTAGTATATTCACTATAGTATATATATATACAAGATACTAGCCAATTGTTTATAAAGTTAGCCTTTCTGAACATACTCTATTACTGAATACCTCAGCCTTAGGCTGTCTTGCTTGCTTCTAGAGTCAGCTACCCTATAATACAATCTCCTTACTTTTCTCCCTCTGTTCTTTATTGAAGAAAGGTTTTTTCCTGAAAATCTAAAACTTAAAACTAGTCTCTAATATGATCTTATCAATAGTAGTCTTAATAATACCCATATTTACATTTTTGCTAATGTTATATAATAGTAAATGAGACTCGGCATCAATAATAGACTCCCCTATCTTTCTCTTTTGAGAGGTAATTGTCGACCTTCTGCACCTTGTAGTCTTCTAGTTGTTTCTACTCCTTTCTTTAGCTCTTTCGACTACAGATTGCATTGTTGCTTTGGAGTTACCCATAATCTTAGAAATCTTTTCCTACCACATATCTGTATATGTATAATATTATAGAGTATAAACATCTGTTTTAGTCATCTCTTACTCTTTGAATATATGAGAAAGTTATGGTAGAGTATATTATTGTAGGAATGAGAGTTAAATATATTACATTACAGCAGTATAAAGACTTGATAGATAAGGCTCTATTATCAGGTACTCTATATTACTATTGCACCACCTTCTTTGAAGGTATTATTTGTTGACAAAAATAATTGAATACAGTAATAAGAGACTTAATCCTTTACCCAAAAGTATATATCTTAACAATGAACCTCTCATAGTAATACTAAATAGTATAATTAAACTTGTTAATAATATTCTGATAATTAATAGCATGGTTAGAAGAAAATACATACAAATAATTTTATTCTAGAAGTTCTTCTCATTGTACATCTTTTATAGATATAGCAATAGGAATCTCTCAATTAATGGACATTTCTTAATAATATCAGAAGTTTACTCACAACTCATAGTGGAAGTCTTATATTACTATAGTTATAACATATCAATATCACTTAACTATCACTAAAAATCAAATATGAATTGAAAAGAGAAGCAGTAGAATAGGTTTTTAACATTCCAGCTTGCCTGGTTATTTTATTACTTTAAATATGTGATATATAAAAAGATTTCAGGAAAACATGTATGGTTCCGGCCGTCTATACTGAGCACCTCAGATTTTGCAACAGGGGACGCCTTGGCATTCAGCCACAAATTAAAAATGTAGAGCTTAGTTCAATTCCCCATGGATTCAGAGTTATTTTTCATATATTCAAGCCACACTGGTTTTATTGAGAGATAATAATAGAGTATTGAATAATACTAGAATACATTAAGTGTCTGAGACTCGTCTATGGGATTTATATCTATAATCATTTATTGCTTTCAAAAATTACTGTGGCTGAAGAAATGCTCTAAAAACTAAGAACTTGAGAGGAGTTGAACCTATGTACATAATCCTTAGTGCCAAGCCGTCCCCTGTTGCAAAATCTGAGGTGCTCAGTATAGACGGCCGGAACCATAGAACAACTTTGAGATTGCTTAGCCACCCAGTTTGTAATTTTATTATTATTTTTCAGTAATTTTGTATTGAGTAAATAAAATTAGTTGAAATAATTCTTTGCAATTCCAATAATGGCATCGCTACAATGTTCGGTTATTTTTGTCCACGAACAATATCATGCCTAGCGTCCTTCGAAGGGGTGGGAACTTTGGCACGGGTACAGGTCTTTCTGAGCTCCCTAGACCCTATGTAGGTTACAAGTATCTTGAATGATTGATGCTTGAAGCAGGGGTCTTTTGTAAAGCGCCAGCATACCGGTAGTATCATGTCTTCTCTACAAAATCGCTATCTTGTCGGGCACCTCAAATTCATAGCTTCCGATGTCATGCTACCGTACAGCACACCAATGGAGGAATCTCCTGAAATTTGTTCGTGGTATGTCGCATGAGTTGTCATTAATTCACTCCCCGTGGATTGGGGCTCGGGCTCGTTGGGTAACTATGGATCAGGAACCACTGATTTTGGTGAGGTGTGCCTACAAAACCGTCCCCTCTCCCGGATTCCTCTCTCGGGGGAGGTGAGTTGAGGGGTATTCTGTACGATAATTAGAACGGCCCACTGTTCGTGTCTTCTGATATGGTATGCAGAATTCGAAGCTCCCGTGCGTATAACATCAAGAATTTGTAGCGACAGAAGACAGGAGAAGAATAGAGAGTGTTCTGAAGAACAATGAAAATGGAAAAAAAGGAGGAGAAATAGGGTGCTTTTCGGCAAGAGAAAGAGAAATAGGGAATAAATAAAAACCCCTCGCCAACCAACCTTCATAACGCACTCCAGAAATACTGAGAGGTATCATATGAGGAGGAATCACCTCAGCGTAAATACAAAAAAAGGAAAAAGAAAACAAAAACAGAGACAGTATCAAAGACAATTGACTAATCATGACAAACGATAATGGCTCTTGCAGTATTCTGCAAGCCCCCAAACCCGGGGCCTTAGCCAGAAGTTTCCCCATTAATTTTGGCATTCAGCCTCGCCTGATCAGCAGCTTGTCTGGTCCGTAACCTCATGTGAAGATCTGCTCCGATGCGGAAATGAGGTGATGACGGCTTGTTGGTAACCCAGGGCAGCTTCAAGCATTCCTCAGCTGTCGGTCGGGTCTTCGGATCTGGTTGTAGAACTGCGGCCAAGAAGCCAATAGCATCTTGGCTGAGCCCTATGTTCTCAACGCCTGCAGGTGGAAATTTGACCCCAATGGAGTACCGCCAGACAGCTTGTCTGCTGTTGAAAGGGACATTTCCGGTGACGGCTCTGTACAGAACACAGCCCACTGACCACACGTCGACCTTTCTTGTGTAGATCGTTTGACCTTCGTTCCCGTCGACCTCTGGGGCCATGTACGAGCACGTACCTGTGGTCGTGTTGAGGAATGTCGAGTTGTTGTTCACAGGGACTCGTTTCGAAGTGCCAAAGTCGCCGATTTTTACACGGAGGACCGATTGGGCGGGGTCTGGTAGCGAGAGAAATACGTTCTGATCGAAAGGGTGGTTAATAAATTAGCGCTGCCGGCTGGATAAGACAAGAACGTGACCACTGTCTTAGGGAATAACAGACCTCTGGCTTGAGATCGCGATGGGCAATTCCCTCCTTGTGCATTACAGCTACCCCCATTAGTAGCTGCTCCATTACGACGTGCACATCGTCTTCGCCCCATTTGTAACCATCTGCGAAAGTTTTTGACATATCCCCTAGCGTTAGATATTCCATCGCAATGTAGACATTATGGCTGTCTTCGGTATGTTTAATAAACTTTACAAATAATTCGTTCTGCAGGATGTTAATAATTGGATCTTAAAGATATCCCTCTACTAAGACTTTCGATAGAACCCCTGTTCACTTACCTGCTTTAGCGCCCCCAAAAGTGCAATCTCCTCCATATATCGATCGGCAGGGAAGCTTTGAACACCCTTCGGGATTCTCTTAACGGCCCATAGTTCGGATTCGATAGTTCCGTGGCGGTTCACCTCCACCTGTTCCAAAAACACCGCCCCGAAAGTTCCGTGTCCGATCCCCACATTCATTTTCCACTCCGGCTCCACAGCATTACTTGGGCCGCCAGGGACCAAAACACCATTAATGATGTTCTGCGTCCAGGCCGGAATGTGTTTCCCGAAATTACCGCTACTCAAGGCACCTATTCCCCCAAGTTGGCTCACTTGTTTGATGGAATCGAAGGCACCCGGTGGAAATGGAAAGCCCGGGGGCATATGCATTGGCCCTGCTGATTTGCCATCTCTTCGGAATGTCGCTGGGTCATTGTAACTATTGCTCACGTTAAAGCTGTTGGTGTTCCCGCTGAAGTATAGGTTCTGATTTTCGTCGGTCATTACGAACGGATTAGAGGATCGGTACATGTAGTGGGTGAAGCTGAGCGGTGAGAAGTTGAGTGGTGGCGGTAGGGCAGAGTGAAGGGGAATAACGAGAGCTGGGTCAGGAAATATAACCAACAGGGGCGATCGTAGGCCATTTTGTAATAATGTCTACGCAGGCATGCAGGACAGGTAATTCAATCCCCAATTACAGCCGCACCCGAGCTCTGTGGGGTCTTGGCGCCTATCAGCGGCAAAAAACGTGGAGCAAGATAATCGGGGTCGCGCTGGATGGTGCACATCTTGCGGGCCCTAAGAATTAATGCACTCGAGTACGAGTATAGCAAGGAGGTGGGGCCTGAAGCTACGGTGAAGGTATGATATGATAGGTTCCAAGCGTAATGCCCCCAGTGCATATTGGCAATATCGTACTTGGCGATTCATAAAGTATTCGGATGGTTTTTTTCCTTGGCGCCAAGCCATTTAGGCGCCACGAGTGATCGGCCATGATATAGAGAAACACTATATCGTTCAACTATCAATATGAATAAACATGCAAAAAGTGAATGGTAAAGAAGAAGGAAAGCAAGGAGAGAAGCCTAATAGTATCTATAGGAGCCGGAGAAGAGAGAAATATATCCAGAAAAGAAAAAAAAAAACTGATAAGACTATGTAAATAGAAAACAACAATAAAGAAAAGTACTAGGCTTTATATCTATTGCCACCAGCCTGCTCAATACATTGTATCATGATTTTAGGGAGCTTAGAAATCTCGTGGTTTATTTCATCAATTGTGATTTTTACGTATTCCTTCGGAGGAACTTCAGCCATAGTAGTAGGTGTTAGAATTCACTCACACCTCGAATGGCGTAAAATGCGATGCTTCATAACCCACCAAATTCGCTCAATTGGGTTAAAGTCAGGCAAATTTGGTGGCCAGTGTACCTTTCTTGTACCAACTTTCTCACTTTCACGGTTGGTAAAGTGAGTATCATGAGCGGGCACATTATCCTCGATGAGTAGAAAGCTAGGATTGATGAGCAACCACTTCTGACATGTCGGCCAGAGGAGAGGAACACACAGCCGGTGGACATACTGCCAGGTATCCACTCCTCTTCCATCTCCGCGCTTAACTTTTTTTTATTTGATATTTTTTCCCCCTCCATGATTGGGTTGTTTTCACTGTTTTTCCAGCTGCCTTTGCCTCTGCTCTAGCCTGTTGTGTCTACCTTGGCTCTCGCTCCCACAAGAGCTTCCATTCTTCTGAACTCTGCCATTAAGTATTTAGCCTTTCATCCTCCTCTTCTGAATCATTATTCAGTCTTGCAACCTCCTGAGTTGCATGCTCTCTCTGCTCCGGAGTCTCAGCTGCTCAGACAAAAAACAGGCCGCTCCATCCCCACATCACTATTCCCCAGCACACAATCGCTTCCACTGGTTTCTTTTTTTGCTCCCATACAGTCATCATGTGATTTCTCACTTGTATCCCACCAGACATAATTGAGGCCAAATACTGCCCCACTCGCTACAGACATTTCATCCGTAAAAGCATAGTTCGGTCAATTTCGTTCCATCTCCCAGTTCTTTCTTTCTGTACAATAGATCTATAAACTAGAATAATAATTGATTAGTATATCTTTTCTCCTTATCCCTTAGTCTGTCACTGCACCCAAGATATCCTCGCTAGAGGTCTTAGTTGAAAAGCTAAGAAAGTCACTACTGGTCAGGGAAGTATGCTTTTTAGATCTCGTTAATTTATTTACAGTGAAGGAGGATTGCCTTGCAGATCTCGCTCCTTTCTTAAAACGACATATCGAGCACCTGTTTTGACAGACTAAGGGATAGTATCCCATAGGATCATGAGATTCTTCAGTTGTGAGAGTGGCTGCGCAAAAACAGGGACTGTTGAATACAATGCGGAAGTCTGCTTGTACTGAAAACAAGACTTAGACTAAAATAGAAGCTATAACCCTTAGACAAATTGTAAAAGTAAATATAAATATATCCTGAAGCTCAAGACTAATGGTAGAATTAATAAAATCCTCAGGAAGACTGGTGGGGTCAGGAAAGGACTCCTTGAGGAGTGAGCAACGCTGCCACTCATGCAACTCAAGAATCTTGCAATATACCAGGATTCTGTCAGGTTTTCTTCCTCTTTGATCTGGGGACATACCAAGGACTTGGCTTTGCATTCTGGACTTAGAATGAATTTAAATCCCTCCCGGGAAGCCCCAAGTCCACGCTCTACCAAAGGGTCAAACACTGTCCTATTGCATACATGGGACAGTTGTGCCTCCTGCTAGATATCAACAACCTTCATCCGACTTGTCATAAAATTCCTTTTTACAAAGGAAATAAGCTGATCATTTTAATTTTCTGCAAGTGCAGCCGGTCTTCTACTTCAAACGTTTGGATCTAAAACCTTTGCTGATATCAACTCTAGTAAGGAGAATGGCCAGCTAAGATCATCCTCATCCTTGTGAATTTGCTGTTTCTGGGCATTGTGAAGGGCATGTCACCAGGTATCGTTCGCTGTGGATGTTGAGACTGTGGTTAATTTGTGGATCTTTTGGTAACCAACCGCCCTTTTGAAGGTGCGAAATGCGATTATTGCAGCCAATCCACATGGCGTGATTTCTTTGCCTTCAACTCTGTAAATTAGTGATACCTTCCCCTAAGGAAGTCAGACTCTCCTCACCTCGCACTATTGTTTCTTTTTTGTTATTTGGTACTACAAAACATTTGAAGCACACACGTACAGGTCTCCTGGTAGCTTCGATATACGTGGCCTAAATTTCCCCAGACAGGCTTGGCACCAAGGAAACAACCATCCGAATACTTTATAAATCGCCAAGTAGCCCTTCGTCGGCGGAGGTGAAAAGGCTTGTTCAGAGCAGCAGGCAGTCCCGTTCCAGGCATTCCATACTGTTATGATATCATACCTTTGGAATACTTTACCCGGTATTTAGCAGGGCAGCATCTCCGACACAAATACAACCGGCTCTTCCCTACATCAGCTAAAGTTGGCTTTTCTCTCCAGGTAATATCAGGAGCCAGGCGTGGCCGTCAAGGGAGAGTTTCTAGGGTTATCCGAGTGTAGTGGCCCGCTCGTATGGCACTTTGGTCTAAGGAAAGCTATCGCTCAGCCATATCTTTGCCTTAAATTTGTTATCATACCAATGTTAAACACTTATCTCACTCCCAAGACTGAGAACCCACTGAGCACAACGCAAAGGTAGTATGTCCCGACTTCTTCAAAATCTTATTTCCTTAGATAGACCGTTTCAGTGCCTGTTTGACGCTACTTCTTTTAGCCAACAAGGAATTTTCCAAGGACTGTAGATAATATGAGGGGATTTTAGAGCCGTTAGTAGTGATAGTGGGTGATAAAAAATAAGAAGTATGGCCATTTTACATGAAAAAACCCATTTTCGGACTGCCACTCAAGGTCCCTTGGGTGAGAAATTTCAAGAAGCTGTAAGAATCATGAGGACAACTCTACTGGTGTGGGTTCAGAAAGCAATAGAGGGGGCAGGCATCTCCCTTGAAGGAGACATTTTGTTTTACGTAGGTGAAAAGCTTGCACTTATCTGAAGTGGGCGGTGGTTCTCGCTAGGCAATCGGTCTTAGTACGCTAAGCAAGGAGAATACTCCTTTCTATGGTATGAGGAGTAAGTCTGCAACCTTTTGCCAGAATCTTCTTCTTTAATTGAATAAAGTCTGATTAAATTAAAATTTATTTATTTATTTAGCTACCAATATGTATAGGGCTGCTAAAATCTAATTCCAATAAATAAATAAAAATTAAATTTCCATCTATATGCCACATAGCGTTTATGGCTTTAGAAAACTAAATGGTAAGCAAACCTTTTTACAAAAGATAACAATTTTGCATACAATATAAAGTATAAGATTTACAGAAGATTTTGTACAATTTTAATACCTTGTCTATGGACTCTAATATTGTAATTATATCTATCTCAATACTATATATAATAGTATTATATAATACTTTTATTATTATATAACTCCCTTGCTTCATTGATATAACAATTCTCATTTTATATTATAACTCATGAAGGGGTTTCACTACTTTTGGAAAGTTTTCTACCCATTAGTGTACTTCTTAACATAGGTGATGATACCTGAGTCTTGTTAGTCTAAGACTCTGCTTCTACTTCCCAGTTGAATAGCGAAGTCTACAAGGCTCTTATCCTGTGATCCACTCATCAGAGTAAGTTTATAATATTGGAATACAGGCAAAGTGTAGAGTAGTAAAGTCAGAGAGAGGAAGATACAAAGCCGATTGCATAAAGAGTGCGGGTGCCTAGTATCCTCTTTTATACTAGCTGTTCATGGCAAGCATAATACTGTGACCCATAGCCATGGGTTACCTGCTATAGCCATTGATGCTACTCATATCATATTGGTGAAACCTATAACTCAATATCTGAGCCATGTGCTAAAGTCATAATATTATATGAGTTACAAGTATAAGCCACTTCAAGCATATCAACTAATAATAACATACTAAGAACTCACCAGGATGAGTCATCGAAGACCCCATGACCTCAATGTGAGTCATGGTGTAAAAGCTTAACTAATCTGTCTTACATGTAAGTCAAACTAAAACCTTCTGCCAAGGTATTCTGAGTCTTCTGTGACCTAACCAATCTTCTACCCCTGTCACTATTGGTAACATTAGCTCCTCTTTCTCTCCCGCCTAAGTCCTATTAGACTTTACTTTACTTCGTCTGCCTTTACTTTTCTTCAATTACCATGGCTATCACATACAGTGACAGGGGAGGAAGGTTTCTTGCGTCATAGAAGACTCACAACAGAATGTTGGGAGAATAAAGTAAGGCTTTCTGGCAAGGCAGATTGGTTAGGCTTTTACACCATGACTCACATTACGGTTATGGGGTCTTATATGACCAACAGTTGTGAGTGGCTACTGTATTACAATTGGTTAATCTGGATGGATAACTCACAATTGTAAGGTCATGTGATGTAATGACGTTCGCACGTGACTCAGTTAGTGAGTCATGGGTCCCATGCATGTGATGCACTTGGCGTACGTGACCATGGCATGTGACTCAGAGGTACAAGTCACACGGTTAGGAATGGCATGAAGAGCGAGTATAAAAGGGGTTACAAGGATACAGGAGGATGAGCTCTTCGCGCTATCCGCTTTGTATCTTCTTACCTATAACTTTACCACTCTACTTTTTATCTATATGCCGCGCTGCACCACCACTCTTATAAGTGAGTCATAAGATTAGAGCCTGGAGTGTTTAGCTATCCAACTAAGAAGAAGATGCAGTGTTTTGTATATGTGAGGTTCAGGTATCGTTGCCCATGTAAAAGAAACACTGACCGGTAGAAATTGTTATGTTTCATAGCATCACAACAAAACACGCCTGGCGATATGAGACAACCAGGGGAAAGCAGAGGCAACTACAATGAAATCACCGATCTCTGGGAAGATCCAGGCCTAGGACAGGAGCTAGAGAGTGTAGTCTGCTCACAAGGAATGGACAGACCTGTGAGCCCGGTTATATCAGAAGTACACCAATACCGGGAAACTTCACCGATGGACAAGGAAATGGAAATAAGGTTGTCAGGAACAGGTGTAGCCACCCACCAGATCAGCCAGTAGGGATTATACCAGAACAACTTACAGCCCTGTTAGTGACGCTACAGACAGGGTAACCCAGCCGAGGAAATACGCCAAAGACTAAGGAACCTGACCTTTTGGGAGAGGAAAGGCCGAAGATCTGAGAAATTCTCTGCCAGCTCGAACAATACTACACAATCAAGGACTGGAGGAATGATCGGAATACTACTAAGATAGGCTATTATGAATCGCCACTATGTGATACTGCGAGTCAATGGACAATCCCTTATGTCGTAGGTTGCAAAGAACGAGAATGGGAAACAGGGGAAAGCCTCAAGGAGGTCCTAAAGAAAGGGTTCAGAGACATCAATGCAAAACTGGCAGCCCAGGACAAGAGGGAAGTTATGCAACAAGAGAGAAAGACTATGATGGGTTTTGGGAATGAAATCCAATACCTAGCCATCCAGGCCGAATAGGATGATGAGACACTGTATGGATACTTCCTGTAAGCATGTACCACCAAGCTGCAAGAAGCATGGAGAATGGCAGAGATCGAATGTATGACATCGACGGATTATGCAACGTGGGCAATTGAAAGAGAACAAGAGTTGGCAATGACAGGACAAATCCAGAACAGGAGGTCCAGTAGGAATAAATATACTACCACACCAAGTAACCAGGATGGAACGTTGCGGCAAATACCCTTAACAATGATACAGGACAGTGACGCAATGGACCTGGATAGGACCAGAAGAAGACCAAACCTAAACCTGTCATAACAAGAATACGAACAGAGAATAAATGGTGGGCTAAGCTGGGGATATGGAAAGAGTGGCCATATACTCTGTAACTACTGACTACCGAGGAATGGAAGAGAGAGAAGACTATCAGAAAGAATAGGCCGGTTAGACTCGGAAGTCCAGCACCAGCCAGGACCAAGCTGCGCAAAATGAATGTCGAGAATGAGGATGAAGAGCTGGAAAAAGACAACTGTCCCCAGTAATAGGTGGTCTGAGGGACAGAACACTACTAAAACCAATCACCCTCGCCAATTACTACATGACATCGAAAGCAGAATCATTGGAACATGAAGGAGACCACATTATGGTTAAGACACTACTGGTCCGAAAGGATAAAACAGTCATGATAGATATGATGGTCAACTCAGGACCAACCGAAAACTATGTTGATAAAGATATATGTGAGAAATGCGACCTCTCCACCTTTAAGGCAAAGAAACTAAGAGACATACATACAGCAGATAGAATGAAAAGAGTCTTGGGACTAATTATGCACACGGCCCAAGTACCCATGGATATCAGTAGCTATAGGGAACTGGCAACCTTTCAGGGGGCCAACCTGTATGGCTATAAAGGAGTCTTAGGAAGGCCATAGCGGAGAAAATATAGTCCCACCATGAAGTGGGAAACCAACAAAATCATGCTTGAGAATGAACTATGTGCAGTAGAATGTCTACACTGTTCACCGGTAGTGTATATCAGCCCCCAAGCCGAAGCCCTGGAAGAGAACTTAATTGCGGAGTTCGCCCCATTGCAGGCCCAGAAAGAACACACGGTACAGGAGTCTATGAGGACCAATAGATCCGGGTCAAGAAGTGGAATGATGAGACAAACGTGCCTACTGACAGTTTCCCCGGAGTGGTAGGACATTACTTGTACAACAATGAACAACAAAAGATACCAGCCAGCGGGCAGATAACAATGGCTACCAGGATAGCTATTCGACTATCATCAGGCATTGGTGAGCAGAGTGCCCGGTGCCGCAGTTTAGCTGTCAAAGATAGGCTTATAACAAATGTATGGATAATAGATGTCGACTCTACAGGTGAAGTAAAGGTAGTCTTGGCAAACCTGGGTGATAAGGAATTCCAACAGGAAAAGGGTGATAGGATTGTCCAGTTAATTATCGAGACTATCAACAGTGAGAAACTTCATGGAGTGGGAACAGTTGGTTAAACCGCTCAAGGAATAAAAGCATTTGGAAGTGCAGATCGATCGATGGATGAAGAGCAACAACGGAAGAGTAAAATCTAAATTTGAGAAATAATGGCCTTCATACTCAGGAATTTCTACTGATGAGCAGAAAACACCGGAATTCCCAACCTGCGATGGAACCAAGACCTGGTCAGGTGAGCCAAACTTAACATAAGCATAGAACTTGTGATCCAGCACAAAAAGGGCAAGGGAGAACAAACTCTGGAACAAGGAAATCCGCCAGAAATACCACCAGTGTTGGGAATTGTTCCAGGAAGAAGACGTAACAAAAGTACCACTACACCTGAAGCGCGTGGACTTGGAAATAAAACTCAAGAAGGATATGGGATTCTCAATGCACAGGATCTACCTACTGGGAGAAAAGGAACTGCAGGTACTGAGGACCTACATCATAGAAAACTGGCAACAAGAATGCATTAGGGACTCTTTCGCAGAGGAAAGTTTGCCAATCCTATCTCTATGAAAAAACGGTAGGAAACCAAGACTCTGCGTCAATTAGGAAACCATTAACAAAATACCCAAAGAAGACCTATATCTGCTACTATGGATATCTGGGGCCCTAGATTGGCTGGGATCAGTGAAGCACTTCACCAAACTGGATATCACTGAAGCATACCATAATATCAGAATCAAACTAGGGGATGAATAGAAGACCACTTTCACTATACGATATGGGACATTTGGGAATCTGGTCCCGCTATTCGGGTTAAGCAATACTCCCGCCACCTTTCAGGGTTGGATCAACGACATACTGAGAGGCTAGGTAGATGTATGTTGCATTGTCTATTTAGGCCATATACTCATATATTCTACAAATATGGAACAATACCCAAAGGATGTAAATAACATTATAGAGGCACTACAGAAATCAGGGATGAAGGTCAAATCAAACAAAGACAAGTTCCATAGACAGGAAGTGGAATATCTTGGCTTCATCATCAACCAGGAAGGAGTTCAAATGGACCCAGTTAAGACCCTGGTGGTATGGAAGTGAGAGGCACCAAGAACCTGCGGGGATGGCCAGTGTTTCATGAGATTTTGGAACTTCTATTGTCGTTTTGTCAAAGGGTTCAGTTGAACAGCAAAACCAATATACCACGGCCTCCAAAAGGGTATCAAAGGGAACTAGGGAGAAGAACAAGGCAAGGCATTAGAAGAGGTAAGGATGGAAATGAGCACAGCACCCATATTGGTGTGTTTCTACCCCAAAGGAAGAACATTTATTGAAACCGATGGATCAAAATACATATGCATGGGCATACCATCAGAACTGTGGGAAGAGAGACAATGGAGACCGGTTGCATATCTGACTAAAATCTTGACACTTGCTGAATGCACCTGTGACGTGTATGACCAGGAACTACATACGATAGTTCACGCTCTCGAAGTGTAGAGACCTGATGTTCTCAACACCAACCAGATCACCAAGGTCCCAACGGACCAAAACAACTTGTTACCATTCATGGAATCCAAGCAACTCAAGGACTGCCAAATACGTTGTATGGATAAGGTAACACAGTACAACTTCAAAATCGGAAATCGACCAGGAAAGGAAGGAGGGAAGCGAGACCTGCTTACATGACAAGGAAAGGACTGATCCAAAAGCAATGAAGATGAAGAGATCTCCAGGAGATGGCGGATACCACTCGCAAGGGAAAAATACTTTCAGGCAAGGGAAGTAGTAGAAATCCACAATAATATACAGGACACCATCAAGAAGATGGGTGGAAAAGACGGGAAGATTCAATAGGTATAACAAGCTGGGGAAAAAAGAAGATAGGGAAATGGAAAACATCGTACTAGGTGTTACGGTTTCCAACTACTCGTGTTACTCGTGACAGGTAACAACCTTCGTTAAACTTGCGAGCTGCGCTGTGCTGTGTCCTAGAGCACTGCGAGTCTGCGGGCCCTATCTTAGTAGTCGCATGTAAGAATCAGTTTCTCACCAGCACCAAGGGGATGGCTTTTTGTTCTGTCAACACGATCCGAGTAGCGGATGGGTTCTTGATGCTATGGTGGATCTGTCTAGCAGATAGGTTTGGAGCGTAAGGTATTTTTATTCATAAGGATTGTAAAGTAGTAGATAGGAGATAATAGTAGATGGTTGCATGAACAGCTAATCCATCTGTGAAAACCCAGCCTTTATTCAGGCCTCTTCCCGCAACCCTAACCCAGCCCTGATCCTCAATCGAGGTCAGGCGCGAAATCCATCACCTGACTCAAACGAGTCATGTTCCCAAACATAAAACATCCCATGAGGTCTAAACAACGTCATGTTGGAAAACTTAAATCAAACACCATATAAACCGAGTGGATAAACAAACGACATGACCTACTAATGAGGCCACACTGGAAACATAAATGGGTCTTCCTTGCCTGTAAGCCTTACCGGCTAGCCTTGACTCTCCCCATAACGTGAATCGTATGTCATATGCGAAATGCAATCAAACCTAACAAGCCTCATGACCTGCTAACGAGATTATGTGCGTAAAACCAATTTAAATATAAACAAGCCCCATGACCTGCTAACCAAGTCATATGCATGAAAGAATAACTTAACTGCATGACGTCAAAACAACGTCATGTGCGAAACCTGTTCCTTGCTGCCATCGTCTGGCTAGCGTTCCTCTAGCCAGATCGTGAGGTTAGCTCCCCTATCCCCCCAGCCTGGGCCCCATCAGATTAGCTCGAGCCTTTGTCTCCTACCGCCTCCAACATCCGTTGTGCCATCTTGCTCATCCACCGCTTTGTTTCTCGCAAGAGCATTTCCATGGACTTGATTCTCTTCTCCTTCTTCCTCATCTCCTCCCGCAGGGACCTGACCTGCTGTTCCGCCAGTCCCGCCCTCAGCCTCTCTGCGATTGCCTCTTGTTCTAGTCGCACTTGTTTGATCTCCACCTTCCTCCTTTCTTTTTGTAGTCCCCTGACCTCCGCCTTCTGGGCCTCTTCCCGATCTGCACTCTCTGCCGCCATCCCCTGCAGGCCCTCCCTGAAGTTGGCTTCAGTTGTGGGCGGGCCTGGTTGTTCGCTTCCGCTGCGGCTTTGCGGGAGTTATTGTTGCTTTATCGGGGTTTTTGTTTTTTCTGCCCCCCCCTATCTCTTCCCTTCATCCAAGGAGCGGCTGCTGGGTATTCGACAAGTGCTACTGGTTAGGGTTCTGTTGAGCTTCGTGGGTTGGTCCCTTGTGAGCCCGTGGGCTGGTCTTGGATGGTGTGTAGCGGCTTTCTCGTAGCCAGTGGCACAAGCCGAACTTGTCGCTTATGTGCACTTGGCACTCGTCATTGAAGCATCTTGTGAAGGATGCGCGGTTGTGTACTTTCTGTTCTTCTGTACGGTATGGAAGTACTCGGTCCATCGTCTTGGCCCATTCGTCGTCCTTCGGTTCTGTCTTAACAGTGGTTTCATACCCCAGGCCTGTTCGGGTAATATTCATAGAATTGTTGAATTGCTTCGGGTGCATTGGGGAGGTTTGTGGCGAGGTTCCACTCTTGGCCATATTCAGGCGGGCAATCTCTGCACTTAGCATGGTACTGGAGTTTACTGTAGTGTTGGCGGGAGTCGATCATCCCGCGGAGTTCATATTCATCTTCTCCGTCTATGTGAAAAGGTGGAGGGGGAAGTTTCTTCTGTGAGGGGAAAAGAGTTTTCTTGGTAGGGTTCGAGAAGGCTGGTATGGAATGGTGGATGGGTCTGTTTCATCGAGGTAGGTGTAACGACCAAACAGACATGAGCTATGGCAGGCAGAACCTATACCCATACAGGTAGCCAGGAGGCAAACTGGTAGAAACCGGCAGGCAAGTAAGTACTTGACCTACGGAGACCCGATGGCCCGGGCTCCGAGAATGAACTGAATTGGCTGGGCTGGGACTTAGGTACCTGAATAAACCTGGGAGCGGTGTCAGTGTACTTACGGACTTCTGACGGGGCAGTCGGTCACCTAGGCTGGGTAACTGGAGACAGGTCAGAAATGTCTATCGCCGGCGATGAGATAGACAGGGTAACAGGGAAATGTTATTGGGTCCGCTGGACAAGGTTACCCTACCCTGGAGCTTGGGTTACCCTGCCCAAAGTCCTGAGTTACCCTACCTGTTAATATGAAGTCTCAGGAAGAGTTCGAGAAAATTGAAGGGAATGTTTGTTACGCGAAGCCATGCATGATACTGGAATCTGGGGTTCCGGGGGATGCTATTGGGCAAGCTACGTAACTTTGAGGAAGCTGTCAATTGGAGAGATTATTCTTATCATACCCCTCCGGCCCCGCTTTGAGGCCCGGACGTCATGGGCAAACAGTTGGGTGGTTGTGTCCAGTCTAACAAAGAGGAAACTTGGGCGACATGCTTGCAACACCGTAAACGTCGCTGCGGTCCAGTCGACCATAGGCTGTTCACAGGATATGTAAGGGGGTATAGGGTGGAAGGTGGAGTACCTCCTCCAAGTTCTTCGCAGTAACATGGACCAAAGCTGACGGAGTTAACCAGTGTTAACCATTGGGGTCCCAAAGGTAGTCCCGGGTGGTGCTGGGGCGACTGGGAGAGTTTTACACCTACCAAGCCCGGAGGTTCTCTCGACGCTACAGGCTCTGAAAAAGAAGTGCCGAGATACTAAAAGCATGATTCCAACCACAGGTGAGGTAGATCCGCGGTCGTGGTCATGGGTAGTGCCCATTGGATCACTCAGGGCCTACCGTGACATGCGGAAGACTCCAGAAGCCTGAGACCCGTAATTAGTAAAGAGATAAACCGCTCACGGTAGCCTCAGGAGTCAAGTAGAGATCAATGCATATGGGAAGGTCTCATAGATAGTCTAGTTCATGAGGTGCCTTGACTGTTAGCTACTGGGAAGACACAAATGTGCAGAGGTTTTCACTCCGGCAGGCAAAATGGAAATATACCGCAGAAATGATAACCACATAAGTTAAACAGTGACCAGAGTCTGTCGACACATGCATGCCTGAAGAGTCTGCTAGGAGACGTGTCGGACCACCCTTAGTGGAGAAGGGTGTGCTCGAATGGTTGTAGTAAACTGATGGGGGAGTTGCGGGCATAAGGTAAAACTACCTAAAAGTCTATGCGAGAACTCTCCCACTCTAAGAATCAATCCTCTCGGGACCTTAATTGAGTGAAGTGTCAGGCTTAACAATATTAAGTTTTACCCTTTACTTTACTCTTACATCCGTGTGAACTTTTGGCGATAAGTTTGAACTTGTTCGGTGCGGTCACAACCTTGGGATCCATCTTCCTAGGGGTGCCCCCGTTACACTATATGGTTAAGCGAGCTCCTCGCTTAACTCCTCTCCCGATTAATCATTTGCGACCTTTGGCACTGACCTTGCGTGAATACTGGTAACCTTGTCTAGAACAAGTAGCCCAGGGTGGAAAGCGCAATGGCTAGTACCGAAATTCAAACCAGAATGGAATCCAACACGGATTCAGAGCTTGACCTGGACGAGAACACCGCCAATACGTTTTGTGTGTTGGTTTTTGCGGATGTTTGTGGTATCGACTGGGACAGCCACCAGCCGCTCATGGAGGCCGCTCCTATTCAGTTACCTGCTTAATGTCTTGACCTCCTGATTGCAGACCCTGGCACCGCGGCGCCCTCAGTTTTCCAAGACCCTACCCTAGTTCACAACATGCCCTTTCCCCTACCGCACGGAGTTCCTTTTAGTGAGGTCTGGCGCGCATTTGTCGCACCTTACATCGTACAGGAAGGTAATGACCCAGCATATATGAGCTATGGCAAACGGAACCTATACCCATACAGGTAGCCAGGAGGTGAACTGATAGGTACTGGCAGGCAAGTAAGTACTTGACCTATGGAGACCCAATGACCTGGACTCCGAGAATGAACAGAATTGGCTGGTCAGCGTACTTAGGGACTTATGAAGGGGCAGTTGCCCAGCTAGGTCGGGTAACTGAAGACTGGTCAGAAAGGTCTATCACCGGCGACGGAATAGGGAGGGTAACAGGGAAAAGTTAACTTGTCCGCTGGACAAGGTTACCCTACTCTCGGGATTGGGTTAGCCTGCCTTGGGTCTTGGGTCTTGGGTTACCCTGCCCGGAGTCCTGAGTTACCCTACCTTTCAATATGAAGTCCCTTGAGGAGTTCGGGAAAATTGGCTGGAATGTTTGTCACGCGAAGCCATGCATGATACTGGAATCTGGGGTTCCGGGGGATGCTATTGGGCGCGCTGGGTAGCTTCGAGGAAGCTGTAAATTGACGACATTATTCCCATCATACCCCTCCGGCTCCGCCTTGAGGCCCGGACGTCATGGGCAAATGGTTCTGTAGTTCTGTGCAGTCTAGCAAAGAGGAATCTTTGGAGACATGCTTGCAACACCGTATATGTCGCTGCTTTCCGGTCGACTTTATGCTGTTCGCAGGATATATAAGGGGGCATAGGGTGGAAGGTGGAGTACCTCCTCCAAGTTGTTCGGAGTAAAACGGACCAGGACTGAGGGAGTTAACAGGTGTTAACCATGGGGGTCCCGAAGGTAGTCCTGGGTGGTGCCAGGGGGACTGGGAGAGTTTTACACCTACCAAGCCCGAACGTGCTCCCAACGCTATAGGCTCTGAAAGGGAAGTGCAGAGACAGTAAAAGCATGATTCCCACCACAGGAAAGATAGATCCGAGGTAGTGGTCATGGGTAGCGCCCATTGGTTCACTCGCAGACTATCGTGCCCTCCGGAAGACCCCGGAAGCCCGCGACCCATAAAAGAGTAACCAGAGAAACCGCTCTCGGTAGCCTCCGGAGTCAAGTAGAGATCAATGCATATGGGAAGGGTGTCATAGATAGTCTAGCTCATGAGGTGTCTTGACTGTTAGCCACTGGCAAGACACCGGTGCGCAGAAGTTTTCACTGCGGCGGGCAAAATGGAAATGCACCGCAGAAACGATAACCGTATAAGGTGAATGCCGACTACAGTCTGTGGGCATATGTATGCCCGAAGGGTGTGCCAGGAGACGTGTCGGACCACCCTGAGCGGAGAAGGGTCTACACAAATAGTTGGAGTAAAGAA
>PYWC01000019.1:48755-83888 GCA_003182015.1 Tuber magnatum | reverse complement strand
CCAGAAAAGGTTGCCATCACCGGACTATGGCACCCTGGAGGATCTGGCTGCTGGGCGGGCAAAGAAAGCGGACCGCC
Organism: Tuber magnatum; assembly: GCA_003182015.1. Taxonomy (NCBI): domain Eukaryota; kingdom Fungi; phylum Ascomycota; class Pezizomycetes; order Pezizales; family Tuberaceae; genus Tuber; species Tuber magnatum. Next base: position 83,811 of record PYWC01000019.1, on the reverse strand, counting down.
TGATGTTGATCCCGAAAAACATCCGCACGAAGCATCCAATAGAGAAGCTGGACCACTGGATGTTTGGGTCTTTCGTGGTCAAACGTCGGGTGGGTAACCGACCTTATAAACTCCAACTCCCCACCAGACAGAGAATCCACGCGGTTTTCAATGTCAAGTTGCTCGCACCCTAACGCGAGGATCCGGAAGCAGGTAGGGTAAAGCAACCCCTACTCCGGAACTTATAGACAACAAGCCCAGTTACATTATCGAAGCTGTTGTGGAGACCCAAGGGTACGGAGGACCGAAGGCGAAGTTTCCATCGCGCTTTGTCCAGTACCTGGTTTCATGGGAATGCTATGGGGCTCAGGAGAACTCAGGGGAGCCCTATGAGCTGCTGGAAGGGACAGGCTTGCAGGCCATTCAGGATTTCCACCAAAGATATCCATCCAAGCCCAGGGACCATAAATTCTGGGGGGAATCAAGTTGTGGGAATAAGAGATGAGGCTAACGGTCCGGGAGCACCGTAGAGAAGAGGGGAGTGATGTAACGACCCAGCATACATGAGCTATGGCAAACGGAACCTATACCCATACAGGTTGCCAGGAGGCGAACCGATAGGAACTGGCAGGCAAGTAAGTACTGCAGCTATGGAGACCTGATGACCTGGGCTCCGAGAATGAACAGAATTGGCTGGTCAGCGTACTTAGGGACTTATGAGGTGGCAGTTGCTCAGCTAGGCCGGGCAACTGAAGACCAGTCAGAAAGGTCTATCACCGGTGACGGGATAGGCAGGGTAACAGGGAAAAGTTAACTTGTGGGCTGGACAAGGTTACCCTACTCTGGGGATCAGGTTACCCTGCCCAGAGTCCTGAGTTACCCTACCTTTCAATGCGAAGTCCCTTGGGGAGTTCGGGAAAATTGACTGAAATGTTTGTCACACGAAGCCATGCATGATACTGGAATCTGGGGTTCCGGGGGATGCTATTGGGCGAGCTGCGTAGCTGCGAGGAAGCTATAAATTGAAGACATTATTCCCATCATACCCCTCCGGCCCCGCCTTGAGGCCCGGACGTCATGGGGAAACGGTTGTGTAGTTGTGTGCAGTCTAGCAAAGAGGAATCTTTGGAGACATGCTTGCAACACCATATACGTTGCTGCCGTACGGTCGACCGTAAGCTGTTCGCAGAATATACAAGGGGGCATGGTATGGAAGGTGGACTACCTCCTGCAAGTTGCTCGGAGCAAAACGGACCAGAACTGAGCGAGTAAACGGGTGTTAACCGTGGGGGTCCCGAAGGTAGTCCCGGGTGGTGCCACGGCGACTGGGAGAGTTTTACACCTACCAAGCCCGAACGTGCTCCCAACGCTATAGGCTCTGAAAGGGAAGTGCGGAGACACTAAAAGCATGATTCCTGCAAGTGGAAAGGTAGATCCGAGGTAGTAGTCATGGGTAGCGCCCACTAGATCACTCGCGCACTATCGTGCCCTGCGGAGGACACCGGAAGCCCACGACCCGTAAAAGAGTAACCAGATAAACCCCTCTCAGTAGTCTCCGTAGTCAAGTAGAGATCAATGCATATGGGAAGGGTGTCATAGATAGTCTAGCTCATGAGGTGTCTTGACTGCTAGCCACTGGCAAGCCACCGATGCGCAGAAGTTTTCACTACGGCGGGCAAAATGGAAATGCACCGCAGAACCAATGACCGTATAAGGTCAACGCCGACTAGACTGTGTCCGCATATGCATGCCCGAAGGGTGTGCCAAGGGACGTGTCGGACCACCCTTAGCGGAGAAGGGTGTACTCAAATGGTAGGAGTAAACTGATGCGGCAGTTTGTGGCATAAGATAAAACTACCTGAAAGTCTATGCGAGAGCTCTGCTACTCCAGCAATCAATTCCCTGGAGATCTCAATTGAGTGAAGCATCAGGCTTAACGATATTAAGTTTTACCGCCTACTTTACTCTTACATCTGTGTGAAGTTTTGGTGATAAGTTTGAAGTTGTTTGGCGCAGTCATAACCTTGGGATCCATCTTCCTAGAGGTGCCCCCGTTACAGGGAAGTGGCCAAGTGGATTGAGGAAGCGAAGTGGGAACTGAAGAACTGGAACAACCAACAGCAGTAGGTGTTCCAAACACAGATCACCATGGCAGCGGTGGAATGGATGAAGATGCAGCAGGAGGCATACCTGTGGATGATAAGGGATCAGCAGGCATGGAAGACTGGGATGGCAGCCTTGGAAAACACTTTTGAAGGAGGCTACAGTATTGATGCTGAGAATGATGTGCTGGTGTAAGAGGCCGCGCCCCCACTCCCGCTCGTCCATACTAAGGCCGCGAACTTCGGCATGGAGTTGGCCATGACAGCCAGAAATGACAAGTGGAGGGCATACTTGAGCCCAATCTGTAACTGGTACAGGTTACTAGCGCTTTATGTTTTATGTTTTATCTTTGGTTTCACAGTATCGTTTGATACTGGTATTGTTTTGTGTGCTATCGGTTGATACACACCTTGTTTTATGTTTGGTTTCACTGTATCGTTTGATACTGGTATTGTTTCGTGTGCTATCGGTTGATATACACATTGTTTTATGTTTAGTTTCACAGTATCGGTTGATACTTGTATTGTCTTGTGTGCTATCGGTTGAGACACGAATTGTTTCATGTTTGGTTTTACAGTATCATTCGATACTTGTATCGTTCCTGTGCTATCGGTTGATACAGACAACGTTTGGCAATATCGCTCATACTGGAGAGAAGTGATATGCTGTATTTAAAGACCACTGATTGCCGCTATGGAAACAGCAGACTTCGACAGACAGTATTCTTAAATACACTTGGTTGCACGGTTACTTCTTTGATCTCCTACTACACCCCGTTCGAAGCCTCCTTTAGCAAGCAGCGCTCGCTTCGTGTTGATTGTGAGCCCATCTGCTCCTATCGTACCGCCACATGACTAGGGCCTGGCCCAAACACGTTACATTTTTTTAACCTCAGTAAGTTGTTTAGAAACTTGTAGGGACCTTTTCTGATCAACCTACGAAAAGTCCAATAAGCGATGCTAGCATCGGGGCGTGGTAGAACCGCGGGAAGTTCGGCTCCGTCAAACGACACGATTGAGTCATTACAGACTCGAAGTGGGAATCAGGTCCCACGAGAGGGCCTTACCAAGAAAAGGCAGCCTAAGAAACGGATAGGGCACAAGAGTCAATTTTTGATCCACGAAGCAGAACGACAATTAGCGTGAGATTTGGCCAAGCAGACCTTTAGCAAGTCGACCGACGAATTAGCAAAGGCAGCAATCACCCTCCCTGGGCAATTTCCCCGCAGCCCCAGTAAAGGAAAGGGACTGGCGTAACCACCAAAGAAAGACAGCATACCTATCGGGACACCTAACAAGGAAGAAAGCGAAGAAGAAGGATCAGATCACACGGTAGTAAGGCAGCTACCAGACGATAACCCTAGAGATTTTCCAGAAAGCTCCTCAGACGACAATTCAAGTAACGACGAGTCTGAACACGAAATGTCTGAAGGTGAATCTGCCGGACCGCCCGGCCCAGGAGCCGGGAAAGCAGGACCTAAAATCACACTTCCACTGCCACCACCATTCTCGGACGAAAAGGATGACCTAAAATCTGCAGTATTTGACCGGTGGGTCATAACAACTTCGCAATACCTTACCCTACATGGAGTGGACAAAACCAAGGATGGAAGTGGAGCATACTTCGGAAGCTTCTGTACCGGGAAGGCAGAGGAAGCATACCACGAAGCAATGAATCACTATGAGGGTGGGGAAAAAATCTGAGGAACAACCCTGATAAAGTACTTGAGGGATAGATTCCAATCCTCGTATAACACGGAACAACTATACAAAAGGTTCAAGGATGTCTAGCAAGCACGAAATGGCAAAACAGAAAGCATAACCATGGTCGCGACGGATCTCTTGATGTATCATGGATGATTGCCTACCGGAACGGTGTCTCAGTATACGCTGAAACAAAGATTGTATGAAGCAATGCATCCCGGACTAAGTCAGGACGTAGCACCCATGGAGGAGGATGGTGATTCCTTTGACAAGATGGTCAAGCGAGCCGAACCGAAGGATGCTATCCTGTATGAAACAGGAGTTTACCGAACCCATGTGCCACAGCAAAGGAATAGCAAAGGGTCACCATCGCAGGACAACACAAAGAAGGATAAACCATACCGCAAGGATTCAAAGAACAAGAAGGACAAGAAACAGAAACGATGTTAGGAAGGTACATGTTTTGTATGCTGGAAAAAGGGACACTACGCAAAGGATTGCTATGCCAAGAAAGGAAAAGGAAAGGCCGCTAAGCGAGAGACAAGCACGAATCACATGGAAGCAACTGAATACGACGAAGTGAAAATTAACTTAGTGGAAATGGAAAGCCTGCGAACACAACCAACGCTGGCAATGAGACCCCGTGTCGCTCTTGAAGGAACGATTTATATAGAAGGCCACCCAGCAAAGGTACTATTTGACACAGGAACAATCGGCTGTGACATAATTGGTGCCAGCTTTATCTCCACCCATGGAATCCCAACGGAGCCTCTACCCCAACCAACAACAGTCAATATGGCAATGAAAGGATCCCGCTCCTCAAGCCACAAGAAATGTGGACTGACCGTAGGAATTGGCAAAAAGAAATGAACATATCACCAGATGTTGGTGGGGAACTTGGCAAAGTACGACACCCTGATTGGAATGCCCTTCCTGAAAAGACATAATGCTCTTATCAGGTGTGGGGATAGAGCAGTGGAATTCCCCGATGACAGATTATGGGTACTATGCAAACCAACAAGCGGGGAAATCCGAGCTGCTGTGTCCAACGCCACCTCAAAAAGATTGTCAGAAGAATACAGGGATGCATTCCCGGACAAGGTCCCTGAAACACTACCCCCAGTACGTGAGATTAGCCACCACATTTGGCTAAAGGATCCAACTGACCTACGAAACCAACCAACATACCCAATCCCAGAAGCCTAAAAGGAAAAACTTATGAACTGGATAAACGAGAAATTACGAAGTGGAATAATTGTACAACAGGAGGTTCCCGGAGCGGCGCCTATGTTTGTACAACCCAAATCAGATGGAAGGAACCGCCCCTGGGTGGACCTGAAAGTGAGAAATGACAACACCCATCATGGATAGTCCTTCAATTCCAAATCAACCGCAGATCCTTAACCGAATAGGTTGAGCACAATTCAGGAGCAAGTTCGACCTAAGCGACTCATACTTCCAGACATGAATGGACAAGGACAGTGTTAAGTTCAACTCATTCAAAACCCCATTTGGAGGCTTTGTGAGCAAAGTCATGCTCCAAGGAGACATGAATGCACCAGCAATATTTATGCGAATAATGGAGGACCTTCTAAGCGAATATTTACACCATTTTGTATCGGTATACATTGATGCTATTCTCGTATTTTCAGACACGTCAGAGGAACACGAACAACACATACGCTAAGTACGTGATCGACTCAGGAAGGCAAAATTCTACGCGAGCAAGAGGCAATCAGTACTGCTTGCAGACAAACTGGAAGTATTAGGACACATAGTGGACAACGAGGGAATCCATGCTTCCCTCCAGAAAATATTACCCATTGCAGAATGGGAAACGCCAAAAAACAAGAAGGAGTTGCAAAGATTCCTAGGAATAGTGAACTATGTGGCCCAATTTCTCCCACAACATGCTACATTGACGGCACCACTAACCGACATAACGGGAAACGCGGAATTTGTATGGACAACAACCCACCAGACGGCATTTGATATGGTCCGGAAGAGGATTATCGATCACCAAGTCATGCGACCAATAGACATACGGAGCAAGGAACCAATTTGGTTGGTTACAGACGCCTCAGATTTAGGAGTTGGAGCATGAGTGGGACAAGGACCCACTTGTGAGAGGGCATGACTAGCTGCGCTACATAGCAGAAAGTTCACCAATGCTCAGATGAACTATGCGACCACCGATAAAGAGTCCTTAGCGATAGTGGAAGCGCTTAATCGGTTCCACAGTGTACTAATGGGAAATTCGTTCATGATGGTTATGGACCACCAACCCTTAACACAGCTGCGAACGGCCAAAAAGCCCAGCAGGAAACAGGTGAGATGGTTAAGTGCCTGGGGAAGATATGATGCGAACGTAGTGTACGCACCAGGAGGCACGAACTATTTAGCTGACGCCCTTTGCCGAATTTACGAGGGAGAACCAGACTTGAATCAACTCTATGTCTACGATCATACGAAAGAATCGGATGACATCTCAGATAACATAGTCTGCAAGCAAGAATCAAACACAATGGAGCCTACGCTGGAGTTCTCCTCTGCTTCCCCTCCTTGGTTCTATACTGAGTACCCCAACGAGGCCCCTGTACCTCCTGAAAGCCCCTGCTCGATTGTTGCAGGAAACGATTAGGGTGACACCTGTACTCTGCGCAGTATGCTACCAGAAGGACTCCAACATAGTGCCCTACACTACTCACACTGTTACGTGGATCATTGCCCATATCATCAAACCAAGATGAAATTTATGAACAACCATCCCAGACGACGGTGTAGGTCGACCCCTTACCCAACTAGTGAAGGACCGAGCCCCCCAAGTACAGAAATCGACCTGAGCCCTCTGGAGTCTCCCGAAATCAATGACTGGGAATGGGAACAAACCACCGGCGGAAGACCAATGAGTGCCAGAGAAGGCCATCCACCCTTGCCCAGCCAACGCCCAGGTCTTATGCAATTCCGGCACTGCGAAACCCGGAGGCCCCGGCATTCCAGATCCCGGAGGCAGAACCAATAGAAAACCTTACGACCGAGACAATAGCGACATTCCGAATGCCAGGACCTGATAGCCTAAGACCGCTTAGACGCGCAGAACGGCGAGACTGTCTTACCAATGAGACAGTAGTCTCAGTAATGCCCCCGACAATGACAGAATACGGGCGCGCGCTTTAGATGTCTTAGAAGACAAAGAGGAGGATGACCTACCTGAGACAACCGGAGGAAGCGAGATAGAAGAGGAACGCGATAATTTACAAACAATCAATAAAATGATCGCATCTTTCCGAGCACACATGATAACAGCATACCGAAAGGAACCAATTTGGAAGAAGGTAAACGAGAATCTGGACTCCACAGGAGACTTGTCGTCTTACAAGGTTGCAAACTGAAGGTTATATGCAAAAACCAGATACAGGGAAGACTGCCTGTATATCCCGAAAGGCCCAGCATATGGAAATAGGACGTTAAGAGAATATGTCATTAGCGAAATCCACAACAAAGGCCACCACAATGTTGAAAGAAACTTGCGGTATGCAACAGAGGACCTATTTTGGCCTGAAATGCGGAAAGACTTTAGAGCGTAAGTAGTCTAGTGCCACACATGCCAGGTGAATAAGGAGCCTACAAAATTGTCTGAGTGAAAGGCTCAAACAATTGCCCTGCCATCAGAAATCTTCGAATCAATAGCCATTGATTTTGCAGGACCCTTCTACAACTCATAGGGATACAATACGATTGTGGTTGCGATGGATAGATTTTCAGGATTGACGTGGCTTATACCGACAACAAAGCAAGTAACCGCAATAGCAACCTGGGAACTGCTACGCAACAAAGTTTTTGCACCCCATGGCTACCCAACATCTCTGGTGAGTGATGCGGACCGAAGGTTTGAGTCACATGTGTGGAGACAACAGTGTCAATCGTTAGGCATTGAACATATCAAGGCGGCACCAGGCCATCATGAAACGGATGGACAGGGCGAAAGCGAAATTCGAGAATTGAAGACAGCTCTCCGAAACCTAGTCAACGCCAGACAAAACAATTGGTTTGATGCCATACCAGAAACAGCACCATACCGGAATGCGGGATGGTCAGAAACTTCCCGCATGTCACCATATAAAGCAATTTTTGGAAAGAATTACCCACCACTGCCCCTAGCAAACTTCAGGAACTCCGCAGTACCGGTGGCCGACGAATTACTAAATAGGCACCAAGGAATTTGGAACACGGCATTCAATTGGATTTAAATGACACGATTTAGAAGCACGAGAAGAACAGCAAAACGACGCAGACACCATACACCGATAGGAAAGGGCAACTTGTTACTGGTATACAGAAGTTTATTCGTAACAGAATCAGGACGTAGCAAGAAATTGCAAGCGCGATGGCATGGACCATTCAAGATAATCGGATACGATGAGCATACACAAAACCAGACGGTAGAAATAGATGGCAGAATGTATGGAAACCGAGAAGCGACATTCCCTGCTTCCACGATGAAAAAATACCGACCTAAAGATGGTGTCTCCTTCCCTGCCAGGAGCCACGCAAAACTGCCCCCAATCGTGGTAAACGAGAAACCGGCATGGTAGGAGGAAACCATACGAGACCACGGAAGATGATATGACCGTGACCAATTCCTAGTGGAATGGGTGGGGTACCCGGAAACAGAAAATAGCGGGGAACCCCTTGCGGGTTTCGAAAATGCGATAGAAGCAGTTAATCAATAGTGGGAAGACAACAAACCAGAGGACGAGCTACCCCCTACAATAAACCATGTCACAGTGGCATGGAGCCCAACCCTGCCAGAAATCCAACATGTGCGCCCGGAGGCGGACCAAGGAATACAGGAGGGATTTTGGTCAGCCCACTCCGAGAGCGAGTTTGAAAGCAGCGAAGACGAAAATCGGGTAATGGAAGATGAAGCAGCATATCTAGCCCGGCTGGCTGAGGCGGAGTACCGGCAATAGCGAAAGAAAAGAACACCCCGTCCAACAGCCTTACGATGTCAAACTATATGAGCAAGTACCTTGGAGACTGCGTCATCAGCTAATGGGACTATTAGTGAACCATGATATTATCCCTAGACGATACCTTACACACCTACTATTCATATACATCTGCAACAAATGCTTGGAAATAACAACGGAATCAAGGGGACGAATGTGGGGAGAATCAGTGTCGGATATTTTCCCCTGCGGTAGCAGATGCTACCTAAGTACAGAAAAACGTGATGGTTGCATGGAAACGGATGAAACTGAAATTAAGCAACCCCTTTTTTCCTAAAAAACCTAAGCGAGGCCAAGACCTAAGCGAGGGCAACAACTAAGCGAGGTCACCACCGAAACATAAATACCGGCCACCAGCCATCTAAACCGCGAAGAAAACAGACCACTACCAGACCTGCAAACCTTTAACCTCGCACAAATCCTTCCCCTACAACAAACTACTATTACGAAAAGCCCAATGTTCAGCTACCCAGAAGTCAGCATAAAGGGACGAGACCTCATTTTAGGGTACCTGCTTTACTGAGAAATCATTCCAGAAGATGCATACTAGAAGATATTTTATATCGATCATTGGGAAGATTGCGGACCAATCGGTGTCGAGACGGAAGAATGGGAGGACCGTATAGTACGGAACTTCGTGGACCTACCACACTACTGGGAGTCAGGTTTCTTTGTACGCGGGGCGCCATGTGGAGAGTGTTTGGAGAGATGGTTGGAAGGTGCGGAATAGATGCGGCGGGACGACTTGAGATTGCTGCACGATAGCGATGACGATGAGGATAGGTCCTTTGCAGACAATAGCGGAACTACCGGCTATTAGGATTTCCTGGGATTGTTTTGTTTGGGTGAAATTGTTATTTTATTTTGGGAGTGTAACCGGTGCAGGTTACAAGGGTTTTATGTTTTATGTTTTATGTTTGGTTTCACAATATCGTTTGATACTTGTATTGTTTCGTGTGCTATCGGTTGATACACGCATTGTTTTATGTTTGGTTTTACAGTATGATTTGATACTTGTATCGTTTCGTGTGCTATTGGTTGATACACACAATGTTTGGCAATATCGCTCATACTGGAGATAAGCGATATGCTGTATCTAAAGACCGCTGATTCCCGCCATGGAAACAGCAGACTTCGATGGACAGTATTCTTAAATATACTTTGCTGAATGGTTACTTCTTTGATCTCCTATTACACCCCGTTCGAAGCCTCCTTTGGTGAGCAGCGCTCGCTTCGTGTTGATCACGAAGCCATCTGCTCCTATCGTACCGCTATGTAACTAGGGCCTGGCCCGAACACGTTAGACAATCGGTATACCGATGTTGGAAAGCCTGAAAGGTGAGGGCTACAGTTATACCTCCTCCTTCTCAAGAGCATCTACTGGCGCCCTGTCGTTCCCACCCTCAATTGCCAGCAGTAGGTCGCGCAGCCCCACAGTCGGCCCAACTGAGGGACAACGAGTTAGGAAAAGGACATCCAAACCGAAGGGTAGGATGGCACCAGATACCCCTGATCATACTCCTCGTCCCATTCCGCCTCCCTACATTTCCCTCTGCAACACCTTCAGTTGGAACTGCCGTACCTCCCATCGGCGTCCCAAGACCCACACCTCCGCTAGTTTCGTTACCGATTCCAGATACCTTCCCTGCCACAGCATTCCCACCAGCAGTATTGGCTACCCCAGGGTTCCGGCCACTGCACGCAGTATCACCAGGATCCTTCAAACAGGTAAGACGCTAGAAGGAGCGAACACCCAGGGCTCCGTCACGAGGGGCTCCAATCCCCGGACCTGGGACACTTGCTCACTCCGTTCCTTGGGCACCGGGGGTCCCCACAGCACCCTCGAAGCCAAGTCTTCCCGCCGGTCTCCCAACTATCCCCAGTGGCGATTCGGACGGCCAAGACGAGTTCTGTCGGTCAGGCTATAAGTCGGAAGATACCCAGATGGGGTGCATTCATTACCACTTCTATGGGTGTAGGAAGGGACCATGGACCCCAGCGAGGCATAGAAGGAGGCAGAAGGAAGGAGATGGACGACCGACATGTGGGTACTATGGCTCATGGAGGCATGCTAGCCCCCCGATGCAACCCTTGAGTTGTCCAGAGTTGCAGTCTTTTCTGCAGATAACACAGACGGCGCCCAACCCTACTCCTGAGACTGGGCGACGCCCTGTTCCACCACAGGCATCAGGACAATCAGGGGCTAACCCCATGGCCGGTGGTAACCAGGATGGCCAGGAGGAACGGTTCGATGTGTATGATAGACCCCGGGAATCCCAAGGCGGGAACACCGGATGTAGTGGAGACGGAAATGCCCCACCTCGAGGTGGTATGGCGAGAGCAGGCGGAGATCCATGGGACTCCGACCATGAAAGCTCGGATGATGATAACGATGGAGATTCTCTCCCGGATTTGACCCAATTCTTTGGTGCCCGCAAGGATGACTAGAGGAGTGAGAAGAAACGACGGTCGCATCATCGGGCCACGAGCCTGGCGAGAGCCATTGAGGGGTACTGGTTCGGCTTCTAGGCCAACACCAAGACAGCGGCAGGAGAAGCTGGAGAAGCAGAGTGGTATCCCTCCATTCTAGGGCAAAGTTACAGATCTCGCAAGCTTCTTGACCTTGGCTGAGGTCAGATTTGAATACTTTACAGATTGCAAGTTAACCGACACAGAAAAGGTGAACTTGGTGATCCCTCTTCTTGAAGACTCGGCCCGGGCATGGTATCTGGGGTTGCATGGGCACATTAACAAGGAAGCCAGCAAGTGCACTGGCGTCCCTGTCAAAGACAGCAACCCCTCACGGACATGGAAAGGGTTGCGAGAACGGCTGGAACGAAGTTTTGGCAGCGACCAGGCCGCGCGAGATCGATCCCTTCTCAAGTGGCGAGACCTTGTGATGAAGTCCCATCACAATCGATGAGTACCTGGATAAGATAATTGATTATATGTATAAGCTTAGCTATACAGATCCAGTGCTGGTGCGAGACAAGGTTCGATTAGGCATCACACAAGAGGTTTGGAATGTGTGGGCACTTAAGCAGCCCCATCTGACTGACCTGAAGAGTACCTGGATCTTCCCTAGAATGTTGGGCACACGCTGGAGGAGAACAACCGGTTCAGTAACCGTGCCATCCACCCAGCCTCCCGGTCTCAACCCGCTGAGAAGAAGAAGGATAGACCCTCGATATTGGGCAGGTTCAAGAAGAAGGAAAAAGGTTCGGGCAGACCAAACTCGAGGTCTGGCAGACCTACTAATGTCAATGCCGGGAAACTGGCAAAGCCGGCGACTACTGAGTATGCAATAGCGTATAAAGAAATTCCGTCGCCTTTGACCGAAAGTCGGAGAAAGCACAACCAGTGCACCAAGTGTGGACAAAGTGGTCACTTCTGGAGGAAGTGTACCGCCACATCACCAGTCGTTAGTGCATCCAAACAGGGGCGCGGGTTGAAACAGTCAGCTCCGGTAAGCGAGCCCACTGCGACAGACAAGCGGCTTAAGCGCATCAAAGCACCACCTCCCGCTTCCTTGTCAAAGATGCTTGAAGTCTGCCAGGCATCACCTCAGCTCATGGAGGTTAATACTGATGGATCGGAATAGGTAAGAACCCATTCCGTTTAAGGTGTGACCTTATTAACCCATAGCCATAGACCCCTGAGGGATAGATGGACATTACCCACCGAGGTGGCTTTGGAGATGGGTAAGTACTCTTCTACCCCAAAAACAACCCTGATACTGACTGCACCCAGGTGGTGTGGGCAGGTAGATATTGCGGGCCGTATGCGGTGGACTGGGCTATCTCTCCTTGGTTGGGTTTCTGGTTATTTCCTTTGTTCTAGTTATACGTATTTCTTTCAGGATTTCCTTAGCTGGATGGGCAAGTTATAGGACATTATTTCGGTTGAGGCTGGGGGAGGTCCTGCTTGAGAAGACGCTCGAGATTGGGGAAGCAAGGCTGACTCACTTGGAACCAGTCCGATAGAGGACCTCTACACACCACGGGGAAAAACTTGTTATGTTTAGTGCAAGCGGAATTGGTTCAGGCTGGACTTGATCAAATAAATGATGCCATTTTCAACTTTATGTGAGGAGGGTTCAGTACCCAAAATCATGCTGGCGTGATAGTAAACACCCTAGTTATTGATCAAAAGATGAATCCCAATACCTTAACGTTTACCGACCTGTTGTGGCCGCTCTTGTGTCGAAAGGCCAGAGACTAAGGGGAATTGCAAAGCCGAGATGACTAAGTCACCAAGACAAGCGAAGAGGCAGAAGCGTGACAACTTGCCTAGTCATACTAAGTCTATCCAGCTGCAGGTTAAGTTAGATTGGAAGATAGGAGGTAGACCGATTAGCGCGGAAGTGCTCCTGCTACTCGCTAGTGGAGCGACTGGGCTGGTGCTTAGTAGCTGATGGGTCAAACAGACTCAGGCAGCTTATGTATGACGAAAGGTACGTGTGCCGATAAGCGATGCTAGCGGTAATCACATTCCTGGGTCAGGTCAATACTATACCAAGTCATTAGAGATGAGGATAGGTGACCACCACAATGAGATGCGCTTTGAAGTCGCAGATATGCCCGACATCAAGGTGGATGGGTACCTGCCTATGTCTTGGTTGGGAGACATAACCCTGACATAGATTGGAAGACCGGATCACTAACCGGGCACTCAGATTTCTGCAAGGCTAACTGCCTGGCAGAGCAGGGGCGGTTAGTGTTTATGACAGATGAAGAGTTACTACCCAAAGACCCTAGTAATGTGTATCTGTTGGGAATTGTGCAATTCTCCGATGAGGAAGGTGCCGACATGACAGTTAAGCTACTCGCCGAGTAGAAGGACTAGGGGGATATCTTTAGTCGAGAAAGGATTGAGGTGTTACTAGAGAACTCGAAGTATGACTATATGATCGAGTTGCAACCCGGAACTCAACCTCCCTTTGCGACTATCTATCCCTTATCGGAAACGGAGCTTAAGGCACTCCTGGAATATCTCAATGACATGCTGCAAATGGGAAAGCTACAGGGATCCAGTTCCTCAGCAGCAGCCCCTATCCTCTGCATGCCAAAACCAGGTGGTACATTTGGACTGGTAATACATTACCGAGGGCTGAAGAAAATCAAGGCGAAGAGTGAGTATCCTCTACCGTTGATGACCTAACTGCGAGATAGGTTAGGAAAAGCCATTCTGTTCACCAAGTTGGACTTAAAGAATGGCTACTACCTTGTGAGGATGGCAGAAGGTGAGGAAGGGAAAACCGCCTTCCGGTGCAGACATGGACTGTATGAATACACAGTCATGCCGTTTGGGTTATATAATGCCCCGGCATCTTTCCTAACCATGATAAAGGAGGTCTTTCGGGATCTCATGGATGAAGGAGTCATTACATACATGGGCGACAACCTGATCTACTCCGAAACTATGGAAGAGCAGGTCGCAATTGTGTGGCGTGTGATGGGGAAATTGTGGAAAGCTAGACTATGTGTAAGCATGAAGAAGTCCAGTTTCCACCAACGGGAGGTCGAATTCCGCAGATAGAAGATCTCCGATATGAGGATCTCTATATTGTCGGAGAAGGTGCAAACAAACAGGGATTGGGCATCTGCGACATGCATCGTCGATGTTCAAAGCTCTATGGGCTTTCCAAACATCTATCGCTGGTTCATCGAAGGGTTCAGCAAGATAGGGAAAGCTCTGACGGACTTGACAAAGAAGGATGTGCGATGGGAGTAGATGCCTGTGTGTAAGGGGGCCTTCAACCATTTGAAGCGAGCGTTCAAGTCCAAACCTATCCTAGCACATTTTGACCCTGGATGGTAAACCTGGCTGGAAAGTGACACTAGTGACTTTGCATTAGGAGCCGTTCTCTCCCAGTTCTGTGAAGATGAGAGATAGCATCCAGTGGCCTACCATAGCAGGAAGTTTCACGTAGTAAAGATCAATTATGATGTTCATGACAAGGAAACGGCGGCCATCGTGGCGGCGTTAAAGGAATGGGATCATTTGCTACGCTCAGTAATGGAGCAGTTGGTGATCTATACGGATCCTAAGAATTCGGAGTACTTCAATAGTACCAAGGTTCTTAACTGACAGCAGCACCGCTGGGCTGAGTTCCTGCAACCGTTGAACTTCAAGGTGGTTTACCAAGAAGGACGGTTGCATGAGAAGGCAGATGCTTTGTCGTAGCGTAGGGACTACGGCCCTGAGGGGGGAGTGATTTTCTGCCACAGTTGTTTTTTCACCCCAGACAGTGGGTTGGGAGCCAGGAATGGGACATCTTGCGAGCACCAGTGTTGCGGGTATGCCAAGGATTTCAGCTCCAGTCCTCCTTTTTGGATCAACTGCGGGTAGTGATAACCGAAGACCAGAAGTGCATAAGAATCGTCAAGGCAACAGCTGCTGGTGACAAAGCGGTCGACCGACATTTCACGACGGAAAAGGGCTTACGCCTGTACAAGAACAGGTGGTATCTTCCCAAAAGTCAGAATTTGCAGCAGACAATCATGAACGTAGAACATGACTCCCGAATCGCAGGACACTTCACGACTTGCAAGACCATTGGCAGGGTTAGGGCTAACTTCTATTGGCCTAAGATGGATGAGCACATCACCAACTACGTGCAGACATGTGATGTGTGCCTAAGAAATAAATCCATCAGGCACAAGAAGTTCGGCTTCCTGGAACCTATTGATGTTCCTATGACGCCGCGGACCGCGATTTCAATGGATATCATTGTAGCGCTGCCAGAGTCCGAAGCGTATACTACAATCTGGGTCATAGTAGATAGATTCTCGGAAATGGCTCCTTTCATACCCCTGACAACCGAGGTACCTATCCAGGAGCTTGCCTTGATATTCCCGAAGGAAGTTTGGCGCCTCCATGGACTCCGAGATTCAATCATCTCCGATCGAGATAGCCGATTCACATCCAACTTCTGGATGAGTCTAATGCACTTGTTGCAAGTGAAACTATACGTTCCGACTTAGTTCCACCCTGAGACTGATGGGCAGACCACGAGGGTTAATCACACCGTGGAGCAGTACTTGCATAGTTACTATTTCTACCAACAAGATGGTCGGGTTTTGCTGTTACCCCTTGCGGACTATGCGTACAACACCTCGACATCAGAAGACACCTGGTGGTCACCAGTTAAGATCAACTATGGGTTTAACCCGGGGACAAACTGGTCGGGTGTCGTGTCTGATACTCAAGCAATACACCCTTGCAGTAAGCTCTTGGTCAAGGATTGGGAAGGAACCTGGTAAGAGATTCCAGATAGAATTCAATGGGCACAAGGAAGCCAACGGAAATGGCATGACCAGAAAAGGTTGCTATCACCAGACTAGATTACCTTGGAGGTTGTGACCACTGCGTGGGCAAAGAAAGTGGACCACGGGATGTTAAACCGAAAGAACATCCGCACCCACTGTCCGATGGAGAAGCTGGACCACCCGATGTTTGGCCCTGTTGTGGTCAAACGTCGGGTGGGTAAGCGAGCCTACCAACTCCAACTGCCCACCAGATGGAGCATCCACCCGGTTTTCAATGTCACGTTGCTCAAACCCTATTGCGAGAATCTGGTAGTAGTTAGGGTCAAGGAAGTCCCTACCCCGGAACTTGTAGACAACGAGCCCAGTTACGTTATTGAAGCTGTTGTGGACAGCCGATGGTACGGAGGGGTGAAAGCGAAGTTTCCGTCACACGTCGTCTAGTACCTGGTTTCATGGCAAGGCTACGGGGCTGAGGAGAATTCATGGGAGCCCTGTGAGATGCTGGAAGGGACAGGGTTACAGGCTATTCGCAATTTCCACCAAAGATATCCGTCCCGGCCCAGTGACCATAGGGTCTTGGGGGAATCGATTTGTGGAAATAAGAGGCGACGCTTGCGGTGCGTGACGGATTGTGGAGAAGAGGGGAGTGATGTAATGACCCAACAGATGTGAGCTATGGTAGACAGAACCTATGCCCATACAGGTAGCCAGGAGGCGAAGTGGTAGGAACAGGCAGGTGAGTCAGTACTGGACCTAAGGAGACGCGATGGCCCGGGCTCCGAGGATGAACAGAATTGGCTGTTCAGGGACTTAGGTACCTGGATACACCTGGGAGCAGTGTCAGCGTACTTAGGGACTTTGGAAGGGGCAGTTGCTCTGCTAGGCCGGGTAACTGGAGACAGGTCAGAAATGTCTATCGCCGGTGATGAGATAGACAGGGTAACCGGCAAAAGTTATCTAGTCTGCTGGACAAGGTTACCCTACCCTCGGGCTGGGGTTACCCTGCCCAAACTCCTGAGTAACCCTACGTATCAATACGAGGTCACATGAAGAGTTCGGGAAAATTGACTGGAATGTTTGTCACGCGAAGCCATGCATGATACTGGAATCTGGCGTTCCGGAAGATACTATTGGGCGAGCTACGTACCTTCGAGGAAGCTGTAAATTGAGGACATTATTCTTATCATACACCCCCGGCCCCGCCTTGAGGCCTGGACGTCATGGGCAAACGGTTGGGTGGTTGTACACAGTCTAGCAAAGAGGAATCTTGGGCGACACGCTTGCAACACCGTATACGTCGTTGCCGTCTGGTCGACCGCAGTCTGTTCGCTCGATAAACAGGAGGGCATAGCGTGGAAGGTGGAGTACCTCCTCCAAGTTGTTGGGAGTAAAACGGACCAAAACCGACGGAGTTAACGGATGTTCACTGTGGGGGTCCCTAACCTAGTCCGGGGTGGTGCCAGGGCGACTGGGGGAGTTTTACACCTACCAAGCCCGAAGGTGTCCCCACCGCTATAGGCTCTGAATGGAAAGTACAGAGAGATGAAAAGCATGATTCCTACCACAGGTAAGGCCGATCCGAGGTAGTGGTCATGGGTAGTACTCATGGGATCACGTCTGGGCTACCGTGCCCTGCGGAAGACACCGGAAGGGCGAGACCCGTAAAAAGTACATAGGTAAACCGCTCACGGTAGTCTCCGAAGTCCAGTAGAGAGCGACCCATATGGGAAGGGTGTCATAGATAGTCTAGTTCATGATGTGCCTTGACTGTTAGACACTAGCAAGACAGCGATGCACAGAAGTTTTCACTCCAGCGGGCACAATAGAAATGCACCGCAGAAACGATAGGCGCATAAGTTGAACGGTGACTGGAGTGTGTCGACACATGCATGTCCGAAGGGTGTGCCAGGAGACGTGGCGGACCACCCTTAGCGGAGAAGGGTCTGCTCGAATGGTTGGAGTAAACCGTTGGGGGAGTTTCTGGCATAAGATGAAACTACCTGAAAGTGTATGCCAGAACTCTCCTACTCCAACAATCAATCCTCTCGAGACCTTAATTGAGTCAAGCCTCAGGCTTAACGATATTAAGTTTAACCATTTACTTTACTCTTACATCTGGGTGAACTTTTGGCGATAAGTTTGAAGTTGTTCAGTGCGGTTGCAAACTTGGGATCCATCTTCCTAGGGGTGCACGCGATACAGTAGGAAGGGCGAGTTTATATGCTCGCAATCCCACCCATTGGGTTATTTTGAATCGTTCAAGTCTGTTGTAGTCGCGCTTCCTCGGTGGTCTTGTGGTCCGGATATCGCGTGGTATCAGCTACACCTTGTCACTGACCGCAAGATTCTGGTCCAGTTTCCGGTTCTCCTCGCTGTTCGACTTTTCACTCATTTGTGCTAGAGTCATTTTATCTCCTATTATGTCTCGTATCCTTATGATGTCGTCAGCCTGTGTTGTTTTTTGCGGCACTTGGTATTGTGCCAGGTTGGATCAGGGGTCATATCAGTAGTGCGCAAAGAACGCTGTGGTCGTTATTGTCTCTAGTCGCCCATTGTTATATATGAATTCTGCCGTGGATAGGAACTCCGTCCCAACGTTCTGTTAGTAGTTGATGTTTGCTCGCAGATATTGTTCTAATATCATGTACGTTCATTCAGTCTGCCTATGTGTTTGTGGATAGCAGGCTGTGCATCAGTGTCGGCTGACACTTAATTGACGTCTGATCTCATTCCATACGTCCAACGTGAAGAGGGATCGTCTTTCAGAGGTAATATCTTTCAGTTGTCCGTGGAGTCTAAATCCTAGTCTTTAAACAGGTTCAAGAATTGTGGTGTCATCATATCCGTTCTGCATGGTATAAAGTGCGCCATTTTCGTAAATTGGTCGATAATGATCTATATGGCGTCATAACCGTTCGATTCGGGTAGTCTGGTGATAAAGTACATAGCAATAAATTGCCATGGTCTTCCAGGGGTTTCGAGTATTGTGAGTAGCCTGTAGGGTACGAGTTTGACCGTTTACATTCGCTGACATGTGTCGCAGTTCTTCACATTTCGTTGGATATCATCACGCATAGATGACCAGTAGTAGGATCGTGGAATCAACCCTATTGTTTCTGCCGTTACACTATGTTCCATGGGTGGGATGTCGTGATATCTTTCTATCGCTTCCGTTCATTAGGCTTCCTTGTCTGGGACCCTTATTTTGCCATCACACCATAGGTATCCATATTCCTCCCTGTATAACCGCAGTGCTACACCTTTCATTTCTGTTGCGTCTTCCTTCAGGGCCTTCTTTATCGTGTTCATTTCCCAGTCGCCTGCCATACTTCTTTCTATCCACCTCTTGTATTCCTCATCATTGCTGCTGGCCGTGGTTGTTTCATTCCATGATTCGTATCCACTTTCTTCGTCTTCTTCTTGGGCGAAATACTTTTCCCTTGGGAGCAGTATTGCTTGTTGTTGCGACCGTGTTTCTTCCTTGTCTGGGAGATCCTCTGTCTGTTGAGTCACTGCATCTGGCTTTCCTCCTTCCTCTCCTGGTCGGTATTTGATTTGCTGATTGTATGGGCTCAATGCCTTGCTCCATCCAATCTGTCCTCCCTTGAGTTCCTTGGTGGCAGTGAACCCTAGTAGGATCTTGGGGTCCGTGATGATCCAGATAACATGCTGACTTCCGAGTGTGTACTTCCTGCAATCTTTTACTACTGGAACAATGGCTAACAGTTCCTTGTCATGAATGTCTTGGTTTTGTTGTGCCTTTGACATTGCTTTTGATCGCAATGCGACTGGTCTCCATAATCCGTCCTCGCCTTGCTGGGAGAGGATACCGGAGCATGCGTAGTTGGATACATTAGTCTCCATCATGCTGGGAAACTTAGGGTCGAAGTGTCGCAACATCAGCATCATGGTAAGTCGCTTCTTCCTGTCATCAAATGCTCTTTATTCTTTTTCACCCTATTCCCACTTGATCTCCTTTCTGGTCGTACTGCAGAAGGGTTTAGGTATTCTGTTAAACTCTTCAATAAATCTACAGTAAAACTTTCAAAAGCCCACAAAGCTTTGCACCCCCTTCACACACTTGGGTGCTTTCCAGTCATCGATAGCCCCTGTTCTGACTGGATCCACACGTACTCCTACAGGATTGACGAGAAAATCTGCGGTATTGGACTTCGTTTAAATGGCAGTCGCAATTCGAAGGCCTTAGTGTGACTTGGAGTTCCCTTAGTACTGGCAGGACATTCCGTATGTCTCGCTGGTATTGTTCCATGTTGTCTGCATAAATACGGATATCGTCTAGGTAGACAATACAGCATATCTCCAGGTATTGGCTCAACTTGGAGTTACTCTACCGCAGGAATGTTGCTGGTGCATGGGATAATCCAAAGGCCATGACTAAATGGTCGAATAGTCCCTATCTTGTCTTAAAAGCCGTCTTCCACTCGTCTCCTTCGGTTATCCTTGTGTTGCGATATGCATCCTTCATATTCAACTTTATATAGTATTTGACCCGTCCCAGCTAGTCCAATGCTTTGTAGATCAATGGCAGTGGGTATATATCTTTTTGCGATACGGCATTCAGTCTC
Organism: Tuber magnatum; assembly: GCA_003182015.1. NCBI lineage: Eukaryota > Fungi > Ascomycota > Pezizomycetes > Pezizales > Tuberaceae > Tuber > Tuber magnatum. Next base: position 63,157 of record PYWC01000019.1, on the reverse strand, counting down.
CAGGAATCCATGTAAAGTCTTGGTTTCCCATCTTTTTTCTTGATGAATAGGATGGGTGCTTCCACTGAGGATGATGATGGTCTGATCCATTGCCTGGCCAAATACCTCTTGCAGGTATTCTTGCAGTACCTTCAGTTCCTCTTCCCTTAACAGGTAGAGTTTCATGAAGGGGGCTATCTTGCCTTCCTCAAGCTTGATCTGGTGATCTTCACTCTTGTGCATGGGAAGATCTGTTCTTTCGTTTTCTTTGAATATGTTGAGGTAATTGTGATATTCATTTGGGACCAGTTGCGTCAGAGTTTTCTTCTTCATCTTGGCTTCTTCCTTTAATGCTAGTCGTGTACTGATCGTTGACATTTCTGCGATCGTCAGCCCATCTTGTTCTACCCCCCATTTGAGGATCCCCATCTGTTCCCCTCTTTAGTAGAGTCGACGGAAGGCTTTTGCTGATATGAAAGATATGCCCAGGGGTTTCACCACTGTCATTTTGGCGCGGTGATGTCCTTGGGGGTTTCTTGTCCAGTGCGGCCTAATCCTTCCTTGACTGTTTTGGTCTTATCCAGGTCTCAGACCTCACGGAGTTACCTGGTAACGATATTCTCGATAATCATCTGGGCTATGCGATCCCGTTTTTGGATTGCATAGTCCGTCTCCTTGAGGTTTATTAGTAGGACTTGCACCTCACCCGTCTTGTCTGCATCGATCATTCCAGCACCTGTGGCAATCCCATGTCAGGTGGCCATACCACCGCGTGGAGCGATACTCACTTAGGTGCAGTCAGGCAGTGCCACTGAGATTCGCGTTGGCATTATCTTTTGTCCTCTTGCGGGGACCATTGTGTCTTCCATGCTGTACTGGTCATAACCTGCTGCTTTCTTGGATCCCCGTGTTAGTTTTCTGGCATTTGGGTATAACACTTGTACCCATATGCCTTTGTCTTTAGGGATAGTTTCTTTGTATTTGGTGTTCATATAAAGGATTTGTGTCTGCAGGTTTTCTTCTCTTGCTTGTTTTTCGGTGATTGTTTCAATCGTTCCGGAAGTTTCCAGGCACAACTACGTGCATGGTTCGATGTTGAAGGTGATTTGGCCTTTTTCGCAGTGGATGTTCGGAATTTGTCATTTTAGCCAGGGCGTTCCCAATTTGGCACTGTGTTTCTACAAGTGGGCTACTTCGAATGTCATGGCTTTGTGATCTGACTCTATCTCTACTATGGCTTGCACCATATTGGTGCTTGGTCCTGCTTTGCTTTTTTCCCCGTTGACCACGTCTATGTCTCTAGGTTTCCACAACTTCTTGAGGAGCAATCTGTGGGTTTCGCAGAAGTCTCTGTTGATGAAATCGTTGCTTGCTCCTGAATCAAGCATCGTGTTGATTAACATGTCCTTGTTTGTTGTGCATAGTTTATCTTAATCATAAGATGTTCATTATCATTGTCGTAACCATTTGTGTTGTTGATCGTTGTCTGGTTCCCTTTTTTCGTTGTTGATATATATGCGATACATGCGGGTTTGCCTCGTTCCTCATCCCGCAGACCACTCTTTGTTGTAGACTTTATTCGTTTAAAGTCTCCTGCCCTTCCATCCCCTCCGTTGCTTTCATTTCTTAAACCTTGGTTTCCTTGCGTCGGCAATCTTTGATAAAGTACACCTTCAGTGCGCAACGAAGGCGCGTGTTTTCCTTGCTTCCCTTCTGAGTTACGGTATCGTAGCGGGGTGCCTACTCGCAAATAGGTAACGATGTCTTCCCTTCTTCTTCCATGCCATGTCCAGGAGCTCATGCAGTCTTGCGGACCTATCTTAGTATTCCCACTAAGGATCGGTTTCTCACCAGCACCGACAGTATAGGTCTATATTATGTTAACTGGATCTGCTTTAGCGCATAGGTTCTTGACTCTACTGGGGATCCATTTCCCTGATAGGTTTTGGAGCGTAAAGGTTTTTGTATTTAAACGTTATAAGTAGGAAAGATAACAGGTGGTTGCGTGAAGAGCTAACCCATCTGTGAGATCCCGGCCTTTATATAGGCCTCTTCCTGCAACCCTAACCCTGCGGAGCGATAATTATGACTCTCGTGAGATCCTCGCCGTTCAGGGCCACCTGCGTGGTCCGCGCTACCTACCAAATCATCTGACTACTATGAGTCGCAAGTGCGCCTTATGTGAAAACCCTATGAACTCTTAAGCGAGGTTAGGTGTGAAAACATCATAACCTCATATCACCCAAACAGGTCATTTGCGCAAACATAAGTCAACATCGTGATCACTAGTGTGGTCACGTGCGAAAGGTAACTAAAACCCTATAACTCCTAACCGGGAGTTATGTGAAACCTTTTCCCTGCTTCCATGACCTGATTAGCGCTCCTCAAGTCAGATCGTGACCTTAGCTCCCCTCTCTATTATCCTCAGTCCCTGAAGATAGGCCTTATCCTCTTCTCGTTCTCCTTTCTTCAACCCTTGCGGCGTACCCCCTCATGCGTTGTTCGTGCCGGATCGCATTCTGGCATTCTGCAAGGATCCAACCCACCACATCCCTTCTGTTCCTTCTTGCCCAGTCTGTTTTTTCTCGCTGTTCCTCCACCATCCTTTTTACTTCTCCTAATCCATCGACAGTTTGTCTCAGCCCGTCGAGCGTCGTTTGCAGCTGCTCGATCCTTCTTTCTTGCTGGGTTATCGTGTCGTCCAGAGTGTGAATTCTCTCCCAGAGTACGTCCTTGGGCTCAAAGGAGACTTTGTGCCCCCCCCTCTTTCTCAGCTCTATCCTCGGAGCTTGTTATTCTGCTTGTCTCCGTTGCTGCTGGTGGTAGGGGCAGAACCTGTGCATGCAGTTTCTGCCAGTCGATTTCGCGATGTTTGGGCTGTGTTGGGGCCCCTGTTTTGTCTGCTTCCCAAGTTTGCTTGTCCTAGGAACTCGCCCAGTCCTGGTCGCTGTCCGAGACTCTGGTTTGGGTGGTCACCCTTGGCCACCCTCCATATCGGTCGTTCGCACCCTTGTGGATCATGCAGTTCTAGTGGCTGCCTGACATCCATGATATTTTCGCGTAGTCTTTGCTCGTAATGGCTGCTTCTTCTGCCTGTTTTTGTTCCTGGCACACATTGCGTTCGAATTCTTCTTTGTCCTCAGTTGCTACCCAGCTTTCTTCTGCCGCCGCGTCCGCACCGGTGGGTTGCTGGCTCCTGCCTGTAGCATTGGTGGAAGGAAAGAATGACATTTTTAGCGTTGTTGAAGTTTGTGGTGGGATACCACTCTTGATCGTGTTCCGGGGAATACCTGGTCCACTGAGCGCGATATTGAACTTTACCGTAGCATAAGCGGGAGTCGATTATTTCTTCGAGTTTGTATTCGTCCGCTCCATCCATTTCAATAGGCGGAGGGGGAAGCGCTCCTTGGGAGGGAAATGAGTTTTCTTGATAGGGTTTGAGGAGGCTGATATGGAATGTTGGATGAGTTTGTTTCAGCGAGGCAGGGAGGTCGAGTTTATATGCTCGAAGTCCGACATGTCCGATGATCCTGAATGGTCCAAGTTTCTTGTAGTCCACCCTCTTGGAAGCTCTTGTACTTTGAATATTTCGCGGTATGAGCCAAACCTTATCATTGACTGATTGATCCGCGTCTGGTTTCCGGTCCTCATCATTCTTTTCCTTCTGATTCATTTGAGATAGCCTTATTGCGTCTCACAAGATGTTGGGATGTTTCGTCATAACATGTGCTTGTGTGAACTTCCGCGATATTTGATATTCTGCCGCATTGAAGGTGGGATCGTATCCGTAATTTGCAAGGAATGGCATGGTTTTCCTTGTTTCTTGCCCTCTGTTGTTGTAGGCAAACTCTGCCGTAGATAAGAATTCTGCCGACTCGTTTTGTTGGCAGGTGACGTATGCTCTTAGATATTGTTCTAATATCGCATTTGTTGATTCGGTTTGTCTGTCCGTTTGGGTATGGAAGGCTGTCCTTAAGCCTCCGCTGCTGCTTAATTGTACTGTTATTTCCTTCTACACTTCTGATATGAACTGTGATCCTCTGTCCGAGATGATATCTTTTGGTAGCCCATGCAATCTAAAGACCTAGTCCTTAAACATCTTGAAGAATTGTGCTATTGCCATATCCCTTCAGCATGGTATAAAGTGCGCCATTTTCGTCAGTCGGACGATAACGACCCATATAGCATCATAACCTTTCGATCCTGGGAGTCCGGTGATGAAATCCATCGCTATAGATTGCCATGCCCTTCCAGGTGCTTCGAGTGGTTTGAGCAGGCCAGAGTGCGCATACCTTATCGTTTTCGTCCATTGACTTATGTCGCAATTTCTCACACATCGCCTAATATCGTCTTACATCGAAGGCCAGTAGTAGGATCGTTGAACGAGTGATATCGTCTTGGCTGTTCTGCCATGTCCTACTTGCAGGTTGTCGTAATTAGTTTTCATTGCTGCGCTTTTTAAGGTTTACTGGTCTGGAATGCTTATCTTGTTATCGTACCACAGATAACTATCTTCCTTCCGGTATAGCCCCAGTGCTATGTTTTTCATCTGTTTTAGGCTGTCCGTTAAGGCGTTCTTAGTCTCCTTGATTTTGTCGTCGTTGGTGGTGCTTCGTCATATCCATTTTTCGTATCCTTTGTCGTGTATTGTTCCCACCGTCATCTCGCTTAGCGATTCATATCCGCTATCGTCGCCTTCTTCTTGGGAAAGTATTTGTCCTTCGGCAAGTGGATGATTTGTCCTTACGACAGTGTTTCTTCCTTGTCTGGAAAATCTTCCGTCCTTCTTGTCAATGTGTCTGGCTTTCCTCCTTCTTTGCCTGGTTGGTATTCGATTTGGACATGGTATTGGCTTAATGTCTCGCTCCATCTCGTCTGTTGTCCATTGAGTTCTTTGGTGGTAGTAAAGGCCAGTAGGTTCTTGTGGTCCGTGACAATACGGGTCACATATTGACTGCCTAGGGTGTACTTTCTCCAGTCCTTGACCGCTTGAACTATGGCTAACAGTTCTTTATCGTGAATGTCATAGTTTTGTTCTGCCTGTGTTCTTGTTTTTGATCGAAACGCAAACGGTTCCCATAATCTGTCCTTGCCCTATGGGAGAGTATGCCGGGGTATACGTAGTTGGATGCGTCCGTCTCAATGATGATAGGTAATGCAGGGTGGAAGTGTTGTAATATTGGCATTGTGGTAAGTCGTTTTCTCATACTGTTGAATGCTTATTGTTGTTTTTCTCCCCATTCCCATTTAATTGCTTTCTTAATTGTGTCGTATAGCCGCTTGGCCAAACGGCTGAATCCTTCGATAAGTTGTCGATAGAAGTTACAAAAGACCACAGAGCTTTGTACTCTCTTGACGGTCTCCGGTGCTTTCCATTCCATGATACCTGCTGTCTTGACGGGATCTGTCCGTACTGCCTTCGGGTGGACAATAAATCCCAGGTATTCGACTTCTTTGACATGGATGTCGCATTTTGAGGGTTTTAGTTTGACCTTGGCTTCTCACAATACTTGCAGCACTGCCCGTATATCTCAGTGGTGTTGTTCCATGTTGTCCGAATATATCAGCATGTCGTCTAGATAGACGATACAGCATATATCCAGGTACTGGCTCAACCTGGGGTTAATCTACTGTTGGAACGTGGCCGGACCGTTGGATAATCTAAAGGGCATAGCCAGATATTCGTATAACCCATATCTTGTTCTGAAAGCCGTCTTCCATTCGTCGCCCTTGGCGATCCTGATGTTGCGATATGCATCCTTGATGTCCAGTTTGGCGTAATGTTTGGCCCGTCCAAGGCGGTCCAATGCTTCGTCGATCAATGGTAGAGGATATCTGTCTCTTTCTGATACCACATTCAGTCCTCTGTAGTCAATACGCAGTCTTAGTTTCCCATCCTTTTTCTTAACGAATAAGATGGGTGCCCCCGCCAAGAAGGATGATGGTCTGATCCTGTGTCTTTCCAGATTTTGATTCAGGTATTCCCTTAGCACTTTCAATTCATCTTCCCTCAGTAGGTAGAGTTTCATGAAAGGTGCTATCTTTCCTTCCTCTAGATTGATCCAGTGATCTTCGCTCTTGTGTTCCGGAAGATCTGTTCTTTCATTTTCTGCGAATATGTTGAGGTAATCGTGATATTCCTTGGGGACCAGTTGCCATCGGGTTATCTTTTTCTGTTTTGCTTCTTCCTTCACCGCCAGCATCGTGCGCAGTGTTGATGCTTCCGCAAGCCTTGGTCCATCGTTATCTTCGTCCCATTTGAGTATCCCTGTCTGTTCTCCTCTTCGGTAGAGTTGACTTAGGGCCTTTGCTGATATGAAAGATATGCTTAGAGGTTTCTCTTCGGTTGTCTCGATGGGAGCCTCTTCGCGGGTTCCTCATCTGGTACTTCCGAACCTAGCTTCTCCGCATTCGGTCTCCTCCAGGTCCTGCACTTCTTGCATTTCGCGCATATCGACATTTTCGATAATGATCTGTGCTACGCGATCTCCTTTCTTGATCACATAATCTTCTTCTTTCAGGTTTATTAACAAGACTTGACCCTCTCCGCTATTATCTGCATGCAACACTCCTGCGCCGGTGGTAATCCCATGTTGGGCGGCCATACCACTGCGTGGAGTGATGCGCGCATAGCTGCCTTCTGGTAGTCCTATTGCAATCCCTGCTGGTATCATTGGTTGTCCCCTTGTGGGGACTATTGTATGCTGGGTACTGTACCGGTCATGTCCCGCAGCCTTCTTGGAGCCCCTCGCGGGTTTTTTTGCTTCTGGGTATAACACTTGTACCCTTAAGCCTTCGTCAGTGGGGATCTCTTCTTGTTGTTTAGTCTCCATGTGGAGGATCTGGGTCCACAGGTTCCGTTGTATTGCTTTCTCTGCGGGTATTATTTCAATCATTTCGGAGGTTTCCAGGCACAACTGTGTGCCGCAGCTGCTATTGAAGTCGATTTGTCCTTTTTCCTAGCTGATGTTGGGGTTGTATCATTTTAGCCATGACGTTCCTGGTATAGCATTCTGCTTACGCAAATGCGCCACTTGGAATGTTATTGCTTCATGATTTGCTACTATATCCATAACCATCGGTGCGATACGGGTAATAGGTCCTGCTTTGCTTTTTTCCCCATTGACGACAATTATGTCTGTCGGTTTCTTGATCTTTTGCAGGGGTACCCTGTAGACTTCACTGAAGCTTCTGTCGATAAAGTCCACGGTAGCTCCTGAGTTGAGCGTCGCATTCATCTCTGTTTCTCTGTTGTTCGCACATAGGTTCATCTTTATCATGAGGTGTTCGTTATTGTAACTGTCCATGTTGTTGATTGTTGCCTTGTTGTCTTTTGATGTTAATATGTGTGTCATGCTAGTGGGTTTGCTTCGTCCGTTGTCCCTCAGACTACTCCTTGCTGGGGACTTTATTCCTTTAAAGTCTCTGGTCCCTCTGTGACCTCCATTGTTCCCAGTTCCTGAATCTTTGGCTCTTTCCATCAGCAGTCTTTAATGACGTGACCCTTCAAAGCGCAGCGGAGAAAAGCCTTTATTTTTCTCCTTCCCTGGTATTCATGGTCCGCAAGGCGTTGGAATTTCCCGCTCCATCCTGCTACGGGGTCCAGGTCTATTGGGTCCCCTCCTGTTGTTTGCTTTGGAGGTGCCGTCAGACCGCAAGTTCCAGTCTCATTTCGTTGAATGGTTGCCTTTCTCGGGTCACTCGTCCTATTCCGAAGGTGGTTGACCAGGTTGATCTTGTTTTCCTTCTCAATTGCCCATGTGGTGCAGTTCTCGGTTGTCGAGAAGAAGTGGTCAGAGTATTGCACGGCATTTTGGATTGTTTCCTTACTTGCCCCGACAAGGGTTCACCATTAGGTACTGTCGTCATATTTGCCTTCGACGGCTATCATGCTGAACTTGTGCCAGAAGTCACAGAAGTTACCCCTTCCTTGCCGCATCGTGTCTAACTTCAGTCCAGCCCTTCCCTTGGCATCTCGATCTCCGAACTCGGTTCGGAGCATCTCCTTGAGTTCGACCCATGTCCTCCCTACCCTTTCTCGACTTCCTTCCATGTATGGCATGATCAATTGGCCCGCAGCTCACCTCAGTAGACTTTCCGCGAACGCAATCTTTACCGCATCCTTGCCTTCTTCATACCCCTTGCCTTTGAAATATTGGTCCAATTGACTCAGGAACTGTCTTTGTTAGGTGCGGTCCCCATTGAACCTAGCGGGTTCTCTGGTCTCAGGCCTTGATTCTGGTTGAGATTGATCCTTGAGAGGAATCTGGTTAACCAGTCTTCACTCATGGGGAGAGCATTTGTGCTATTGCATTTCGCGGGTGCTGGGGTTGCTGCTAGGGCCATTCTCGCTGGTCGTAGAGTTGATTTGGTGGAACCATCGCGAGGTAAAGTCCTTTCTGGTGTAACTGGGCTTGCCGCTTGTGATGGCTTTCTTGCTGCTTCCCCTAATGCTGTATCTGGTTGTCCTAGATTTAAGTTTTCGTTGGTGAGATCAATATCTTATTCATTATCTTAAGAGAAGGTCGTATCACCCGGGGTTGCCGTCTTGTCATCGTTGGGTGTCGCAGAAGACCCAAGGAAATGTTACGGTATCCTACCCTCGTGGTTAGTCGCGACAGGTAACGACATCTACCCTTCTTCTCCCGTACTGTGTCCGGGAGCTCTTCGACTCTTGCGGCCCTATCTTGGTATTCCCGCTAAGAATGGGTTTCTCGCCAGCACCCACCGTATCGGTCTTCATTGTCTTAACGGGATCCACTTTAGAGGAAAGCTTCTTGACTCTCCCGGGGATCCATCTAGTGGACAGGTTTTGGTGCATAAAGGTTTTTGTGTTTAAAGGGTATAAGTAGGAAAGATAATAGATGGTTGCGTGAAGAGCTAACCCATACAGGAGATCTCGGCCTTTATATAGGCCTCTTCCCGCAACCCTAACCCTGCCAAGCTATAATTATGACTCTCATGAGATCCTCGCCATTCAGGGTCACCTGGGTGGTCCACGCTGCCTACCAAATCCTCTGACTAGTACGAGTCATAAGTGCGCCCCGTGTGAAAGCCCCAGGACCTCTGAAGCAAGGTCAGGTGCGAAATCCATCACCCGACTCAAACGAGTCATGTTCACAAAGATGAAACATCTCATGACCTCTAAACGACGCCCTGTGCGAAAACATAAATCCAACGCAATATAAATCAAACATATCAACAAACCACGTGACCTACTAATCAGGTGACGTGGGAAACATAAATGAGTCTGCCTTGCCTGTAAGTCTTACCGGCCACCCTAGACTCTCCCCATGATGTCAATCATATGTCATGTGTGAAATGCAATCAAACCCAACAAGCTCCATGACCTGCTAACCAGGTCATGTGCGTAAAACTAATTTAAATATAAACGAGCCCCATGACCTGCTAACGAGGACATGTGCGTGAAAGAATAACTTAACTGCATGACGTCTAAGCGACGTCATCTGTCAAACCTGTTCCTTGCCATCGTCATCTGGCTAGCGCTCCTCTAGCCAGACCATGACACTAGGCCTATGCAGGTGGGACGGCAATTACCTTTGGTATGACGACAAGGTATGGAGAGCAGAGGATGAGGAACCTGGAACAAACTGGATACGAAGGAACCACAATCTGCTGGTACCAGGCCATAGTTGAATGGCGCACTATAGTGACCTGGTATCCCCACAATATGGTTGGCCAGGAATAGGAAAAACAAGAAAACAATATATCAAGAACCATGACATTTATGTAGGGACAAAGGTTATACGACACCCACCTGGTGGGCTAATAAGGCCAAATGAAGAACCTGATAAACCACCGAAATCCATATCCATGGACTTCATTGCAGATATACCCCTATCAGATGGCCACAATACCATCTTGGTAGTGGTAGATTGGCAGACCAAATTGAGTCATTTTATTGTATGCAGAAAAGACATGATGCTATGGCAGTTCACCTTGATTTTTCTGGGCAGAATATTTTGACTTCAGGGCTTGCTAAAAGATATAATAACAGACCGCAGATTATTGTTTACATCGCAAGTATGGGAAGAAACAAGGGAAAAACTCTGAATACAAGAAAGACTAAGCAGCGCATTCCATCCCTAAATAGATGGATAAACTGAAAGGGTCAATGCAATACTAGAGCAATGTCTAAGAGCATATGTCACCAATCAGCAGGACAACTGAAATGAACTCCTCCCGATGAGGGAATTTGCCTACAACAACAGAAGACCAGAAACAATAAGGAACATGCTATTCTATGCAAACTATGGACAGAATCCCCAACCTAAGGCCATCCGTCAGTAGACCAAAAAGGAGATAACAAACTCCGCGGAGATGGCACCACTTTCTGAAGACCTGGGAACCAAAATGGTCATAGCACAACCACAACAAAAGGAAATTTACAATGAACACAACAGCCTCAATCCAAACCTGCAATCCAGAGATATGGTATGGCTACTATCTGGAAAGATAGGAACCATGAGACTATTGAAGAAACAGGACTATAAGAAAGTCAGACAATTCCATGTCTCGGGAAAAGTGGGTACTTGGGCTTATAAGCTTGACCTTCTACCCCAGATGGCAATACACAACACATTGCATATCTCACTCCTTGAACTCTACTGCAATAACAAACAACCTTCTCAAGAACAGCTTTCCCTACCACCTCTTACTATAGATGGAGAAGGCAAATACAAACTCGAGGAAGTAATCGATTCTTGCGTTCACTATGGTAAACTCTAATCCTATGCTGAGTGGCCTGGTTATTTTTCTGAACGTGATAAGACTTGGTATCTCTGAACTAATTTTGGAAATGGAGAACACGCAATCTATTACTTCTGCTAATGTTACCTCTACAAACGCCCCATGGGTCAAAATCGAAATCACACCAACTGAGTCACCACCCATGGGGCCCCAAGAGGGATAGGCCATCTTGATTGGTCTCTCCTGTGATGTCAACCCTACTAGCCAACGATACAAATGGCTCTCGGAAGCCAAATTTGATGCAAGGCAATAGGCGGGGAAGAAAGCAGTGGAACACAATGTAATGTTGTCGATGGATGCTATCGTGATAAGTGCTGGGTCCACCTAAGGGATAAGCAAGGAAAAGGATTGTTTCTAAGGGCCCCTAGGACCCACTGGAACAGAACAGAAATTCCCAAGAAGGAACGATTCCACGAATCCTAGTGGGATGGGTGCAAGACACATAAAATAGGGAAAATAGATGCCGGATATCATCCCTGAGAAGACAGAAGCGAAAAACCCCCGCAAAGGGGCCACAGAGGGAGAAGGTCTTCCAGAGGAGTCTTGGGACTGGCACAGGAGTGAGAGTGGAGCAAGTGGAATATGGAAACAGTTGCCAATACTGACAGCATACAGTCACAGATTAACGACCTGCGGAGAATGCGGGATGAAGCCTGAGAGATCCTCAGCAACCAATGAGCAACCATCAACTTCCAGGAACAAGCAATGGGGATATAGCAGCGAACCAGGGAGGTCACAAACACCTTGTTCCAAGAAGTGAGGGAAAATTGGCAATGTGAATGAAAGTACCAGGAGTTGTTGGGAAGAGAAGTGAAGGTATTGGGGAGAGCCCTGATGCAATAGGTATAGCCTGCGAGGACTCAAGGTAGAGGGAGAGGGGAGCAAATGTCACAAATAGTGACAGGGAAGGAAGGTTTCCTGCAATATAGAGGACTTATAACAGAATGTTGGGAGAACTAAGTAAGGCTTTCTGGCAAGGCAGATTGGTTAGGCTTTTATACCATGACTTACATTACGGTCATGAGGTCTGGTGCAACTCATAGTTGTAAGTCACTAGTACATTATGATTGGTTAATGCCTTAGAATGACTTGCAATTGCGAGGTTATATAATATAATGACTTGGGCACATAACTCAATTAGTGAGTCATGGGTCTCATGCATGTGTTGCACTTGGCGTACATGACCATGGCAGGTGACTCAGAGGTATAAGTTACAGGGTTAGGGTTGGCGTGAAGAGCCAGTATAAAAGGGGTTACCAGGAACTAGGAGGATGGGCTCTTTATGCTATCAGCTTTGTATCTTCTTACCTATAACTTTACCACTCTACTCTTTGCCTATGTGGCCCGCTGCGCAACTACTCTTGTAAGAGAGTCCCGAGACAGGAGCCTTGTGTGCTTAGCTACCCAACTCAGAACAAGATGCGTAGTCCTGTATATTCCTGCCTAAGGTATCATCACCCATTTGAAGGAAACACTGACTGCTTGGAATTGGTACAATGGCTTCCCCATAGCTTTAGAACTTATAGTTCTGTGCATTCAGGTATTCTGCCAGCAGCCACTCTTCTACATCCCTCCTGGTTTATCAATCTTAGGTCCTAGTTTTCCCTTACTCTTTGAAACTTGTTCTTATGATCTACAGGCCCTTGACCATTCATTCCAGTAGCTCGATTGTTGCAGTATCCTATCTACTCCATTTTCTACCTCAGATTACTGCTTTCTATTAAGCCCCAATTACTTTGCCAGGAACCCGGGTTGAAAGGAATGAGAGCTTCAGTTTCCTTCCATTCTCTACCTTTATCTAGGGACTTCATCTTTTCACCTCTTTTCATTCCCGCTAGTGATAGGAGTAGAACCTGTACACAAAGTTCGGATTGATGATTTTATCCTATTTGAGCTGCATTGAGGCATTCGGTTTATCCTCTGCCCACATCTCCTGTTTCTAATCGTTGGCGCACTCCAGACTACTTTCTGAATCCCTGGTTCTGATGGCCTCAGGCGGCTACCTCTTGTCTCTTTTCTTCATGTCTTTATTTATTATGCAGTTCATATAACTACATGCTGTCTATGTAATCTTTGTTTGGTCATTTGCTTTGATCTTTCCCAATTTAGCTTCTTTGCGAGCTTGTAGCACATTTTCCTTGAATTCTTGTTTATTTTCAACTGCCACCTAGCTGTTTTCTTTAGCCACATTGTGGATGGTCAGCTCCTAGTTGTTTTTCGTTGCACTGGTAGAATAGGAGGATGACACCTTCAGGGTTGGGGAAATAAGTAGCCAGATACACCTTATCGCCAGGTTCCTGAGTATAAGCAGTCAACTTAACAGACTATTGCGGTTTTCCCTACTATAAGTGGGTGTCGATCCCTACTTTGAGTTCCTGTTTGTCTGCTCTGTCTATTTCAATAAGCAGAGGCAGAAGTGTTTCATGGGAGTAAAACCTGTCGTCTGGGTAGGGTTTAAGGAGTGAGATGTGAGATATGTCGTTGAATGCCATCTGGGGCAGTAGGCTGAGCTTATAAGAATGCCTTCCCACTTTCACCCTGATCATAAAACATCTGATTTTCTTGCAGTTCAACTTCTATAAGAGCCCCATGGTTCTTATGCTTCCGCGTAATAATCATATCATACCCCTGATTGTAGATATAGATTGGGCCTTCTGTGTTGATATTAATTCTGTTTGTATGGGAGTTGGGAACAACTATGCCTGTCTGCAATTCTTTGTATAGTAGCACCATGACTTTCAGGTTGGTTATTCTGCTTCCAGTCAACTAACCTATAGTCCTGTATTCAGGGTTTTGTCACTGATTTATACAATGTGGCATGTTCTTGATCATTTCTTGTTTTCTGTTCTTGTAGATGAATTTCACTATTAGCAATTATTAATTCCACTTGTCCTGACCATTGTTGATATATGCACTGAGGTATTGTTCTAGCAGGGTGTTAACTCTTTCTCGCTAGCTATGCATTAGTAGTGCGAATATCTTGCTCAATCTTTGTTGAAGACCAAATCTCTCTGTTGTTTCCTCCACACCACAGAGGTGAATAGTGATTCCCTATCTATAATTAGATATTTTAGCAGAATATTTATTGCTAAGATTTCTTTCAGAAACCTTAATATCTACCACGGCATGGTAATGGCATTCCTGCATGGAATTGAATCAACCATTTTGGTTTGATGAATTGTGATTATCAGGCTGGTCTCACAAGTATCCAATTCCAATATATCAGTGATAGTATCCTCTAATATAGATTTCCCTAACTTGCCTGGTATGTCGCTTGGTTTTAGTAGTATATAGGATCTGTAACCGGTACGGGTTACTAGTGTTTTATGTTTGGTTTCACGGTATCGTTTGATACTTATATTGTTTCGTGTATCGGTTGATACACACATTGTTTTATGTTTGGTTTCACAGTATTGTTTGATACGTATATTGTTTCGTGTATCGGTTGATACCCACATTGTTTTATGTTTGGTTTCACAGTATCGTTTGATACTTGTATTGTTTCGTGTGCTATCGGTTGATACACAGATTGTTTTATGTTTGGTTTCACAGTATCGTTTGATACTTGTATTGTTTCGTGTGCTATCGGTTGATACATACATTGTTTTGCAATATCGCTCATACTGGAAATAAGCGATATGCTGTATTTAAAG
>PYWC01000019.1:0-41386 GCA_003182015.1 Tuber magnatum | reverse complement strand
GCAAGCAGCGCTCGCTTCGTGTTGACCACGAAGCCATCTGCTCCTATCGTACCGATACGTGACTAGGGCCTAGCCCGAACACGTTACAGGATCCATGTCTTATAACCTTCGTGCATGCATAAGTGTTACAATTTTTCGACGTATTACTTAATTATATCCTGTATTCCCAGCTAGTAATATTGGTGATACACTAGCTCTATCGTTTTTGCCAATCCTCCATAGTCCTCTGTTCGTATGTCGTAGTTTCTTCAAATCAATTCCTTCTAGATTCCCTAATAATCTGATATCTATAACTTTTTGCATAGTAAAGGTCCTTTTCATCTCTGCTGCAGAGTCCAAGTACCACGTTCTTCATTTTCTTATCTCACCTGCTCAATACCTTTTTAGATTTTCTTTATTCTGGGGACTTCTTTTCTTATATTCTTGATCATATTACTTATATTATCTTGTATTTCTTCTAGTTCTATTCCTCGCAGACATCCTTCTCTAGACAATAATAATTGTTCCTTTTTGGTAATCCTTTTGTTTTTGCGATATTGCATTCGGCCTTTTGCCCTTGGTGTAAAGTGGTTGGATTTCCATTCTCCTTATCCTGATTGATATTTAATTTTAAATGCATACTGACCTACCCTTCCCATCCAGTTGAGTTGTCTTTTGTTTAGATCTTTTGTTATCATAAATTGTACTAAGTTCTGATAGTCTATTATGATCTTGGCGTAATGGTTAGTATTTTGACTGCAATGCCTCAACTCTTTTAGAGCTTGAGAGATCACTCACAGTACCTTGTTCTACATGTTCTAGTTCCAATTAGCCTGTTACATTGTTTTGGAATTGTGTGCAACAGATCTCCCATTCCCCTCTACGTATTGTTGTGACATAATCTCTAAGAAGAGATATTTCGATGCATCTATCTCAATCATGCCTTCTTTTGTAGGTTATGGTACACTATGCTCAGTGCTGTTATGATCTTTGTCCACATGCCATCAAAAGCTTTACCTTGTTTGTTTCCCTGGTTCTGTGTATTGTCTCTTTCTAGTGCATAGTACATTGGCTTTGCTGTTTACCTGTGTTCCTCAATGAACCACCAGTTGATATTACAAAGGGCCATAAAACACTAGATATCTCTTCTTATTTTCGCTAGTTCCTACTCCTATATCACTTAGCTCCATACCAGATACATTTGCCCTGCCTCTTGGTCAATGATTTAGCTAAGATATTCTAGTTCCTGCTTGTGGATCTTCTATTTTATAGGTTTGACCGTCATTGCTGACTTTTATATGTCCTGTATGATGTTGCTGACATCTTTTCTGTCCTGGTCCAGACTTCTAGAATATATAAGCACATTGTCTAGATGGACTATGCACCAGATGTCCAGGTATCTATTTAAAGGTCTATTGATTCATTATTGAACCATTACTGAAGTATCATTTGGCCCCGATAGCATAACTGGATACTTCTTTATTACATATTTGGTGGTGAATATAGTTTTCTGTTCCTTCTTCTGTTTGATCCCGACCTTGTGCTAGACTTCCTTGATGACCAGGTCGGTAAAGTATTTAGTCTATCCCAATCTGTCAAGAGTCTCAGAGAAAAGTGGTAGCAGGTACAGATCCTTTTTAATAATCTGCTCCTGGGTTCAATAATCTACACGTGGCCTCAATTTTGTATTTTTTTTTTTATATAAATAGGTATGAAGATCCTCCTTCCATGAAGCATTCACAGATCTACCCTCAATGCAGGTTCTGGGTAATATAGTTCTTGAGTTTCTGTAACTCCCTTTCAGACAAGTGGTAAATCCTGTTTCCTGGAAATAGGGTGTTCTTCATGAATTGCATTGGGAAGGCCACCCCTTTCGAGCTAGTAGTACCTCTGTCGTGTCTTCTTCTAGGATCAGCTCATAGTACTGGTTGTCCTCCTTGGGGCTCAACTAGCGCAACCGTTTGGCCTCCTTGTAGTATTTGTATTAGACTTCCAGTTTGATAGTAATATTAACCTTAGCCGGGTCAGGTCGTGATTCCATCATAGCTTGAGGATTCACAAATGTTCTCCACATTATTAAACCTTCCTGAATCTGGATGTAGTGATTTGATATATCTCTACTCGTTCCGAGGTCTTCTGGTCCTCCCGCCTGGCTTAATCTGTAGTTCTAAATCCTTTTATTGCCCTTGTAGTTTCTTTAAAACTCTCTACTTCTCAGAGCACTTTATTATAGAGCTTTTCTACAATCTACTCCATGATTCTGTCCCCTTTTTTCACACTGTATTCCATGTCTCCTCTCACTAGCAGGACTACCTTCACTCTATTTTTGTGATTAGCTTCTATTATGCCTGTATTGGTCATAAGTCCATGCATTAGTGCTAAATCTCGGTATAGTGCAATGTACCAATAGGTCCCTTATTGTAGCTATACTACTGTTGGAATGGCTATTGTCATCCATTCTGTGGCAGGAGTTGTCTATTCTTCATTGGTATATCGGTCCTGCCTAGTTACCTTGCCTGAACCCTTCATGAATACCTTCACCTCCCTTCTACACTTCATGACTCAGATCCATCACTCCTCTTATACACTGTCAGCACTTTGATCTTTCAGGGCCTGGATTCATGAAAACTTTATAATCCAGTTTTCTATCAGGGCTTTCTCTTTGGATGTTTTGCACACCTACTGTATACTGAACAGGTATTTAGTTATGCACTCTTCGTTCAGAAATGTTATTTTATTGTTTTTCCACACTATTGAGGGACTATGTTGTCTCTACTAGGACATTTCCAGGACTGCTCACTAGCTTTGTTGATTGGCTAACAGGAACTTCGCCATTGTCCAATGGTTGCAGATTTCAATGGGAACTGGTACTATATAGGTAACCAGGCATATAGGTTTCTTTGTTCCATCCATCAAGTGTATATCTCCTGGGGTTTTAGCCCAGATGCAGGTGAAGCCATATTGGTTATTCATTCTGATCATGATAAAGTTCTTGGTTGCTACTTAGTCGATCAGTACCGATATTATAAATCTTTTCATTTTTGCTACAATGTAGTGTCTTGATAATCATGTGATCTTCTGTAGCTTCTAGGAGTTCTATCTATACTAACTGGTGATGATTTCGCAGGGTGCTAGATTTGAATCATGTTCTCTTCCTTCCACTATCCATTCCTGTGCACTATTATTTAGTACCTCCACTTGGTCCCTTTTACCTTGCCTGATCTCTCACAGCTCGGTTGGCTCTGGGGCCTACAATACTATTCTTTAGTGATCTTATCCACTGCACTTGGTCCTTTTTCGACTATTTCCACATAGCATCCAGTTGGGTAGTATAAGTCCACTCCTTCTGCATTCCTGATACAGTCTGCCTATTATATGTCCCTAGTATTGCTGTCACAGGTGGTTCAGGTTCGTCCTACCCTCTAGTATATCTAGATCTATTGGGTCACTCCTTATATGGTGGTTAGCTAGGCTTGCCTGCAGGTGCCATCTTAGATTTCTGGTGTGGATTTGTATTCAGTTATCATTCATCCTTCTGGGAGTTGTTTGACAATCTCAAATTACCATACTACTTTGATTGCCATTACTGTGAAATCTGCTATCATTATCAACTTAGTTTCTGCCTTGCTCTATATGTCTTGCAGCTTGGTACTATATGTGATCATCAGGAAGTCCTTCAAAGTGACATGATCATACTCAGCTTCTACTGCTAGATACTAGAACTCATTCCTGAAATCCTTTATGTTCACACTGTCTTGTTGCATGATCTCTAGATTGATCCATACTTAATACTTTCTGTTAATATCTTACAACTATTTTTAGAGTACTTTCTTCAAGGTGTCCCACATCTCTCATTCTTTTTCCTTGCTTCACTCCATACTGGAGATCATTCACTTGGCTACTTTGTCCAACAGTATTCATTTTGCATATGCGGCCTTTGTAGCGTTGTGATTTCCACCCTTGTCTTTGACTATAAAATGCCTTTTGAACTGTTAGAGAAATTCTTATGGTTTTTGTTCTTTCTCTGCTTGAAGATGTCTGCTTTTTTTGCTTTCAGTTTCCTGCCTTCAGTGAATTTGCAGTCTTTTATGATTTCTAGTAGCTCATTAGGTTATTCACAACTCATTTCTACCATCTTGGGCCTTGGGGCCATTACACTCATTTCTCACCTCCTAGTCACCTGTTCTTTGCCAGATAATAACATTGTTTCTCATTATTATTGCTCAGCCTGTATGACTCAATAGCACAGTCAACTTTCCCATTCTGATGCCCCAATTCAATCCTAACAGGGGCACCGTAAGAGGGATAGACCTAAATGTTGCAACTATACCAAACAACCTCAACTTGTCATCTAAAGTTCTCATAGGAATAGAACACTCATGTATGTAGTAAAAGCTCATATTATTGCCCCAGATGCTTCACTCAATCAAGGCCTTATAAGGCGGTTGATTGTTGGAATAGGAAACTCTATGAATGGATTTAAGCAGTCAAGGTTTGTGCTAGAAAGTCGCATATTCGATTACTCCAACCCTTTAAGCATACCCTTTACCCGTAAGAGCTGTTCAGCACTTTGTCTGCAACCCTGTAAGTATGCATACATCAACACACTTGAGTCAATGATCTACATATAGAGTCCAGTTTCTGCTGTGTGTCTCAATTACAGCGGTAAGAGTGAAAGCTTCTTAGTATCACCGCCTTCCCAGTGGCTAACAGTTGAGGTACCTGCCAGGGCCCACTAATATATGAACAACTTCCTTTATACCATTTATCTATATAAGTCACTATTGCCTCCTCTGGTCTAGGTATTCTCTCTACTGATACATAGTCAAGGGACTATAGAGACTCACCCAGTGGCGTGTCTCATTCTGTGATCACATGGGCACTACCTATGAGTACCAGACAGTAAACCAGCTCAGTTGGGATAATGATCGTACTTCTAGTGTCCTCAAACTTTCCTTATAGAGGCTGCAGCATACAGCCACAATTAGGCTTGCAAGGCATAAAACTCTCCCAGTTGTCCCCAATATCAAATTAGACTACTCCAGGGACCCCAATGGTTACCTTCCACTTTCTTTATCAGTTCCACTCCAGTTTACTTCACACAACTTGAATAAGGTCCTTAACCTTCTTAGCTCCCACTGTGCAGATATGCTACAAACAACTTGGAGTAGGGCAGACGGCCAGAGTATATCTAGCATTGTGAGTCAACCTCCAAAGATTCTGTTTAACTACTGTGCGCTCAACTACATAACTGTTTACGTATGATGTTGAAGACTCAAGACAGAGTTGGAGGGGGGCGGCTAAAATGTTACCCGCAAAATAAAGATTCTTTGGAGCTGTGTGTAATGGGTAGGGTCTATGCGAGATCATGGCAGATAATTGAAGACATACTATGGTGGACAGGGCAAGGGATAGGTACCAGTATACAGATAAGATTTGTTTATATTAAGGCTTCACGGATTTCAAGGATAGGATCCCAGGATTCAGGGTTGGGGTTCACAGGTTGCCAGGATGGGAAAGAGAGGCAGGGAAATAATTCCTAAGTAGGGCTGTAGGCCAGATATTACTACATCATATAAGGCAGGCAAATCACAGCACGGCACATCCCTTTATATAACATGGAAAAGTCCTGGGCTGCCAAATCACAGTATTCCTAACATCAGGAATAATATAGGCTAGTGCCCCCCGCACTTACTGAGCCTGGTATACCAAGTATGGAGAATGCAAACCATGACTTAGAAAACGACATCTGGTCTGGAAGGCATTATGGTACAACTGTGTTGGCACTGAATTTCCTAGATGCAAGCAGGTACAGCATGGTTGACACAGAATTCTCAGGCTGCCACTAGGTGCAACACTATATGGTCAGGGCACAACCAGGAACAACACAGTATTGTGGGGATTCAAACCAGACATGACGTCCAATATCAGTCTTGTTGAAGTGAAAATGGAATCAAGAGCAAATCCTCTGATATTATGAGTTCCCAAAGATTCCCCCAATATCTACTTTGTGACCTAGGTCACAATTGAATTTAAGAAGTAGTGATAGATTGTATGGTTTGTTAACACACTAATATATATAGTAATAGTCTCATGAAAAACACTCTACTTGTAGTAGACTCTTTCCAGTAAAGACCATGTTTATAGGATGTAATAACTGCAGCAAGATTGATCATTGGCAGATGTTCTTTGGTTAGTTCCAAGGCTGGTGTCGCGTAGTGTCACTCTTGGGAAGTGACAGAAGACCGGGATATGATGTGGTCTCACATTATGTAATAATGAGAAATGTCAAAGCATACTGACGCTCCCAGAAGAAGGTTTTTCAAGCTATCATACCAAAAGATGTATCAGAAGAACCACACAAACCAAAAAACAACAAATGTGGATGGTAGCAAAAGGAAAGAACAACTAAAAAAACATTGGGGTTAGAATAAGCATGTGGGAGTGGTGTAGGTGCGGGGGGTCATACAACTGCGGAAAAAGGCTCTCAGTTCAGAGTGGACTTATAACAATGTAGAGTAATATACATGGTAGAAGTTGATTGATCTTGCCTGGGGCAGAGAGTATTCAGCGAGCTAGCTGGCTTGGTGAAGGGCCAAGAATAATAATAGAAGACCATTCAGGTTCAAGGATGTCTTCACATGAACCTTCCTTAGTAGAAACTTTCTTTAAACCAACCACCAGCAGAAAAGGAGTCTCGCAAATAGTAATATTATTTGTCTACACATGAGTAGGCCAGGGAGTTGTAGGTGTAGGATTAGAGAAGATGGTGGTAGGGGGTTGACACTGTGCTTTCATAGCTGCGTTCTGAATGTGGACTGGGGTACTTCCTCCTCCTTTACCATGAGCATCAGAAACCTTTTTGGGTACATCTTTCGTAATACATGTATCCCGTAGCTTGATCAGTACTGCTCCATCAAGTATACTAGCTTCACTAAGCTCTGGCAAGTCTGTGCCATTGTAGAGCTGGTCACTACTTTGCAGTCTTACAGTTTGCTCTTGTCAAAGTTTCTTGCCCGCAATTTCTTCCTCTATGTAATAGCTAAGGGAGGACATTATTTGCTTGACCTGATCGTTTGTACAATCCGTATTGTTTATAGTGAGGTTAGCATGGAGATTCCCTGCCACCAAAGCCTGGTGGTACCTCCTGTGACTCGAAGCAGGCATTTTTATAATACTGAGTCTGTCACATCACTTCGCAACTTGGGGGTTAAGTTTCCCTAGCACCCAGAATGTATTAAGGGAATGGCTCCTAGTAGCATGGAAGGATTGCTGTATATCGTATTTTGTGAGGGTCGCATGAAGAGCTTTGGTCAGGAAAGGAATAAAGATCGATGTTTCAATTGCTTGGAGGTTTTAACCAGAGTGAATATAGTTGTCCACCACAAGGCCTAAAAGCCCTGGTAGGAGCTGAAAAGGCCTGCATTAACAGGTCAGAGTAGGTGAGTCGAGTGGGGTGGTAGGCAGAGAAGTGACATATGATTTGAAAAGTATGAAGATACAAATTCAAAAGTAATATGAGATCCATGGATATCGAATATGAGCAGTCAGAAGAGATCACAATATCCTGCCTGACTCTCAGTGTTAGGTGGTAGCCTACTAAAAGGACAAGCGAGTAGGGACTAAGGCCCAGTACGTGATAAAGTAATTGCTGGAAAGGCTAACTGGAAATGTCAGGATAGAAGTATTTGTAAGAAGTGTATCGTATAATGAATAAGTTGATAAGATCTATTCTCCACCGCTGATGATGTCTGTAAAGCGCAGGAGGCATCCCGGTATTTATATTCTATATCTGGGTGTTCATCGCCTATCTATTCTGCCCACCTTTGTCCGTGGGAACTTCGCAGATTCTGGAAACCTTAACCCTGCTCGACTCTGCTCCCTTCGAACAGTGTGGATGGCTCTCTATCCCTCTCCCCACAGTGTTTGACCCAATCATGGTCACTCGAACTATTTCCCTGTTCCAAGTGGCTACGGGTTCTATCTCTCCATATGAAGTGATCAGTTCCTATGGTGGACTTATCAATTTAGGTAGATTCTTATCCATCTGTATCAACATGCAGGAGGCATACTGCTGTCTGATCGTTCTAATGGTGTTTAGGCTTCATTATGCTGGTGGTTGATCTTCCACGTGATATGCTGTCAGAGTGCTCTACCTTGTCAAGGCTCTGGGTATGGGCAAACGATTGTGGCTTGAGCTTCGTCCCCTCGTCAGGATTATCCTCTACATTCGTCCACGAATGGAGTTGAAATTTAGTCTTGCCACCTGTATGGCAGCCGGAGACTCCTATCGGTGTAGCCGACCTCTTCCCGGATAACATCTATTCATTGGCACAGCCTTGTGATCTTTGCATGCATTTACCTCCACATTCAACTGACCAATCCTGTTTCTTCAACCTTGTTAGGATATCCGAGAGTCCTCCCTTGGAGACTCCGGGAAAACCCCTCTGTTGGCAACCCTCAGTGGTACTATAAACTAGGGTTTTATGCCAAGGTTGTATTGGTAGACATTAACCAATTGTCCAAATAATCTACTAAGGCCTCAGATCGAACACGTGATCTTTTGCCAATGATCGTGTAGGATACCCATTTCGCGGTACCACTTCATCTTATGTGTAACATGAGCTAACCTCTCTGAGTGTTCTGCTCAAATCTCTATAATCAATCTCTCTAATAGTATACATATTAAATTCCTTTAAGGACTTAGCAAGATAGGGTGAAAAACCATTGGGCATTCACTTGGCCACAACTAGGAAAACCTTTGCTGGTCCGCCTTCCTCCATGCCCGTATGTGGCATGTCCGGGTTCTCCCTGTGAAGCCCTTCTACCAATTCCGCTGATGCCCCCGGTGTTCCAGCAGTTTCCAGGTAGTTGCATCCTGCCAACACCGCTGCCACTTCATAAAGTACCTAAGTTCATGGATCCTCCTCGTGCGCCCGTGAACGCTATGAGTATAGAAAACAATCTTGCTCCTTACCATCTGTTCGACCTCCCATTCCAAGTTGCCATCTATCTCCACAGATACTTGGGGAGACTACTCCCGAACCGCTTGAACTGACATCCGATGAGGCTCCAACTATAATACATGGAAGACAGGGTGAATCTTCCTGGGATCCAACATTTCTAGCTTGAATGCTCAGTTGCCGTGTGGCTCCGGGATTTTGAATGGCCTATACAACTTTGGGCTAAGCTTTTTGGAGGGTCGCTTGGTACAAATATTCTTGGTATTTAGCATGACCAAGTCACCACTCTGAAAGTTTCGTTGTGGTCTAGCTGCCTTGTCATGGTACAGCCCCTTCCTTCTCTTGTTGCCTTTACTGTAGCTATCACCAGTCTGTGTATTTACTTTATCCAGTTGGCATACGTAGTAGCCCATAGATTTCGAGCTTCCCACTCCTTCCCCCGATCTATTTACTGGTGGTATCCATGCTTCGTATAGAACAGGGTTAGTCAATACGCACTCATAATCGACTTGTTGTAGGCATGGTCTGCTAGCAGAAGTGGTTGGTGCCAGTCATCCTGATCGTAATTCATGAAGCCTCGGGGATAGCCTTACAGCATTTGGTTGATTCTCTCCGTTTCCCCGTCCATTTGAGGATTGCATGCTGTTGACATTTTTCGCTTAACACTGAAGAGTTTGCCCCGAGAGTCTCGAAATCCTCGTGCATATATCGCATCCATGTTCGTGATGATTTCTGTGCACAGTAGATGCAGTTTCAACACTTCTCGCAGAAAGGTCTTAGCTACGTCCTTTGCCTTTGTATTTTCCTTGAGCTCTATGCAGGGGGCCACCTTAGTGAAGCAGTCAACTACCAGCATGCTCTGAGTGTTATCTGCGCACTTTAGTAGCTGGATTATGAAATTAGTTGGCATCAATGTCCCTGCCATCTAGTTTATTTCTAATAGCCGTAGCAACCTACACTACATATATCATGGCGCTTTGTTATGTTGACAATTGTGACAGGATTGTACATAGTCATTTATCCATTCTGCAAGCCCTTTCCAGCTGAAGTTTCTTCCTATGATTTCGGGCACATTTTCTTGGCCGAAATGCCCTACAACTTTGGACCCGTGGCTGCTGTGAGCAATCAGTATTTGTAGAGCCTTGTCCTAAGTGATGAATTGCTGTCCATTCTAGTAAAGGAGGGCATCCAGCAATGTCCAATATATTGACATCTCTTTTCACTTATCTCGGAGCTTTTTCAACTCCTCCGCTCTTATTTTTCAGACCTGGTCTGTCCCTCCTTTTTCCTTCACATGTCTCAAGAATTGGACATCAAATTTCTGTGCTGCTACTTTAATAATCACTGCTTTGATTTCCATAGTTGCTTTGGTTGTCAGGGCCTTGTACTTTCCCTGATCAAATATACCAAAGTGTTGATTTAGCTACTCTTTTTCTTTCCGCTGACTGGATTGAATGGATTTCTCAACCACGCTGGTTCCCGTGCTTCCAAATCCTCATTGACCCCTCTCAGTATCATCTAGCTTCACTTCGTTATGAATGTCCCCATTATGAGTGCTTTCCCCTACGAGTTACACAACCCATTTGCCCTTCCCCACATAGGAGTCCTGGTCCTTCAGACTGAATAGCAACACCTTTACCTCTCCTTGCTAGTCCCTGGCTATAACTGCAGCCCTGACCATGAACCTATAGTGGATGGCAGGGCCAGTTCTAGTAGCTACTCAGCTGTAGGTTCCCAATAGTAACACTAAGACTATTGTAGTGGCTACTGTTGCTGGTCTGTGAACATGTACTACTGTCCCTTCCAGGGTGTAGATGTTATGTTCTGCCACTTCGCTGGTGCCCCAGGTTGGAATCTGGCCTTCAGGTTGTAGTTTTATAGCTTGGGTGTATTCTGGCTTCGGTGTTTTCTGACCTGGACCAGGTTCATCCTCTGTTGCTACTACTATAACCATCAAGTGGGTAAAATGTATGGTGTTTAACATTGCGAGTTTCTCGCTTTGCATAGCTGCGCTCTTGGGACAGTACTCTGCCCATCAGCTTAATATGTCTGGTTTTCCGCCACTCAACCCTGGTCAGTACACAATTTGTAAGTTAAAATCTGCTAACTTCCTTGTCCACCTTATCTGCCTGGCACTACAGGGCTTGGTCATAACTAAGTATTGTAGACTCTAGTGATCAGCAAATACTGTAATGCCTTCTATTATTCCGGCAAGGTGGTGATGCGATTCTTGGAATGCTTCAACTTCTACCAGCAACCTTTTATCATGAATGTCATAGTTACTTTGTGACGAGTTGAGGTTTTGCAAGTAAAATGCTATTGGGTGTAACCTGTTCTCCACATACTACGATAGTGTACACACTAGTGCAAAATCACTTGCATCGATTTCCAGCACCACATTTTGGGCTCGGTGGAATTGTGCCACAATAAGGTACATTAGTAACGGTTTGTTCAGGAACTCTAAAGCCCACTGCTGCCCCTTTCCCCAGGTGAATCCCGTTGGCTCACCTTTCAATAATTCTGTGATGGATTTGCAAGTTCCCGAGAAATACCTAATGAATCTCTGGTAAAAGTTTGCGAATCTCATAAAGGTTTTTAGGTCTTTCACAGACTTGGGTCTCTTCCATTCCCATATCGCTTGGACCTTTCGATCACTCATAGTGATCCCATTTGTCTTCGCTATGAATTCCACAAATTCCACAGCCTTGGTTTGAAAGACTGCTTTAGTGATAGAAACTACTAACTGGTATTTCTGCAACTCAGCCACTACTTCTTGGACTGGTGTGACCTGTTCTTCTTCAAACTTAGAGTAGATCAGCATGTCGTCTCTGTACACAACTACTGCCAAGTCTAGAAACATTGTTAGAACAATGTGCATCATATCTGGAAAGTTAGCGTGCCTATTCACTAGTCCAAATGGTATGACCCAGTGCTCGTAGTGACCATATTGAGTGGGGAAAGCAGTTTTCCACTCATCCCACCTTTTATTGCATATCAAGTGGTACCCCTATCCTTTAGGTCCAACTAAGTAAAGATCCGTGACCCAACTACGCGGTCTCTGAGTTACCTCATGAGTGGTAGAGGGTACTAGTTGACAATCGTGACCTTATCGACCCAGCGGTGCTCCATACACGGTCTCAGTTACCTATCAAGTTTCGCAACAAAAGGTATTGGTACAGCTGCGGGAGACTGCCTTGGTGTTATCTTTCCTTCTCGCAGCATCCTGCCCAGGTACTCTGGCAACGCTCGTAGTCCATTATACGAGAAATGGGTCTATTGGCTCCCATAGGGGATTCTCGTCTTCCACAACCTTTATCTCATGATCAAAGGTATTATGATTTGGGGGCTGTTCCGCTACCTAAGACAGGAAGAGATTGGCATACTCACGGTAGGATTTTGGCAGGGCATTCATGACCACTACCTTTGGGTCCTCTGGGCCTGTGGTTTGGCCCACATATCTCGCTACTGGGTCCGAGGCCACTATCTCATCCCACTGAACACAGATTCCTTTATCTTCTGATATCAGGTGTTGCTTACAGTGATCCATCTGCAACGTCCATTTGGTTGCATCATCTATGCATAATAGCCGGTGTTGGTGATGCCGCCAACCAAATAGAATTATTAAGTGTAATTGGGGCTCCCCTAGGAAGATGGATCCCCAGGGTGTGACCGCACCGAATAATTTCAAACTTATCGCCTAATGGTCACACAATGTAAGAGTAAAGTAAACGGTAAAACTTAATATCGTTAAGCCTGGTGCTTCACTCAATTAAGGTCATGAGAGGATTGATTGTTGGAGTAGGACAGTTCTCATATAGACTTTGAGGCAGTTTTATCTTATACCAGAAACTCCCCCATCAGCGGACTACAGCTATTCAAGCAGACCCTTCTTCACTAAGGGTGGTCCGACACATCTCCTGGCACCACTTTCGGGCATGCATGTGTCAACACGCTCTGGTTGGTGCTCAACTTACTTGGCTATTTTTTCTGCAGCACATAGCCATTTTGCCTACCTGAGTGGAAACCTCTTCGCATCGCGGTCTTGCCAGTGGCTAACGGTCAAGACACCTGATGAACTGGACTATCTATGGCACGCTTCCCATATGCATTGATTTCTACTTAGCTCCGGAAGCCACTGTGAGCGCTTTATCCATCCACCATTTACGAGTCCGGGGCTTCCAGTGTCTTCCGCGCGAGAATGTATTCCGCGACTGATCCACTGGGCGCTACCTATGACCACTACCTCAGGTGTACCTTACCTGGGATAGGAATCATGCTTTCGGTGTCTCTGGACTTCCCTTTCAGAGTCTATGGCGTTGGGGACATTTTTAGGCTTGGTAGGTGTAAGACTCTCCCGCTTGCTGCGGTACCACCGAGGGCTACCTGCGGGACCCCCACGGAAAACACCCGTTAACCCCGTCAGCTTGGGTCCATTTTACTTCGAACAACTGGGATGAGGTGCTCCACCTTCCACCCTATGCCCCCTTATATATCCTGCGAAGAGCTTAGCGTTGAGCTGACGGCAGCGACGTATACGGTGTTGCAGGCATGACTACAAAGATTCCTCTTTGCTAGACTGCGCCCAACGACACAATCGTTTGCCTATGATGTCCGGGCCTCAAGGCGGGGCCGGAGGGGTATGGTTGGAATAATTTCTCCAA
Source organism: Tuber magnatum (assembly GCA_003182015.1). Lineage (NCBI taxonomy): Eukaryota > Fungi > Ascomycota > Pezizomycetes > Pezizales > Tuberaceae > Tuber > Tuber magnatum. The sequence goes on along the minus strand of PYWC01000019.1, from coordinate 27,783 downwards.
CTCTCAGCTTCTTCACAGCTGCACAACTCGCTCAATAGTATCCTCCAGAACCCCAAATTCCAGCATTATACATGGCTTGGCGTGACAAACATTCCAGTCATTCTTTCCAAACTCCTGGAGGGACTTCACCTTGAAAGATAGGGTAACTCAGGACTTTGGACAGGGTAACCTGAGCCTCCTGGCAGGGTAACCTGAGCCTAAGAGTAGGGTAACCTTGTCCGGTGTACAAGGCGACTTTTCCCTGTTACACTGCCAACTGTGTCACCGGAGATAGACACCGCGGATCTTTCTCCAGTTACCTGGCCTAACTGCGTAACTGCCCCTTCAGAGGTCCCTAAGTACGCTGACACAACTGCCAGGTGTGCCTAGGTACCACAGTATCCGGCCAGCTAAATCTGTTCATCTCAGCACCTGGGCCATCGGGTCTCCATAGGTCAAGTACTACCTGGCCTGCCAGTTCCTATGAGTTCCCCTCCTGGCTACCTGTATGGGTACAGGTTCCGGCTGCCATAGCCCATGTATCCTGGGTCGTCACATTAAGTCATGGATCCCCTGTCTCCTGACTTCACATGTACTTTCCGCGCAATGTCTGTTAGCTCCAATTTCCCGCATGACAGGGGTTGTATCGCACCTTGCTCCCTTGTGGCATTGTGCTCCATCAGAACCTGTTACATAAACTGGCGTTTCTCGCTATACTTTTGCCAGGCCCAATCTTTGGACAAGCACTTCTCGTATAACCAAGATCTGTAAGCCCGAGTCTAACAATATACGAATCGGTACTCGTTCTCCATGTGTTTGTAGGTCGGCTGTGCCTTGTAGGCACTCGCAATATGTAGGTGTTGGGACTTGTGTATTCCCTTGCTTTAGTTCCGCTATAGGGCTACCCTGTCTCTGGTTAGCAGACATTTTGTTTTGGCCAACAATCTTGCTTGTTTTTTATTGTTTCTGCACAATTTCGGCTGTTCAGGCCTTTGGACAAAAACTCCGCCTTTGATATATCCATCTCCTTTCTTGACTTCTTTCCCCTCAATAATGATATTTAATCATACCAATATATGGCACCAGTCCATAGATGAGGGAGTGAGCTTTCTAACCCCGCCTCAGATGTTCGACTCCCCCTCTTGTGTTCAATTTATGGTGAGCCCGTTGTCCTTTGTGTCATCTAGCAACTGGTAGCCTACCCACTCACCGTCGCTGATGCTGGTATCCTGGTGACAGGGAGAGCGCCTTCATGCGGTCCTATGCGATCTTGACCCATTTCCCATGCATACCCTGTGGAGGAACGAGTGGTGGTGCCCTGAGTTGCTTAGTATAACCGTCCTCTCTTCATCTGTGTCGTGTTTAAACCTTCTCTACCTAGGGGGGAATGTAAAGTCTTGCCATCCTATGTCCAAGTCAGTAGTCATTCTTGCTTGCATCCCTTGGAGATCGGTTAACTTTGTCAGTTAGATACAGTTTGCTATGCCTTTCCCACTTCTGTCCCTGCCCAGGGTCACAACCTAGCCAATGCAGTTCTCTGACATACTTGAATACGCCGTTGCCCTAGCTGAGAATGTAGGTCATGGTTTTGATACAGGGCCCCTGGTTGTCAGATCTATCCCCCTTCTTGATCCAAAAATTCCCCCAGGGCAGGTGCTCATAGCACATGCAGTTCGTTCACCACTGGTCTTGTGTCGGTATTTTAAACTTCCACCTTGCGGGGCGTAAACCGTACTACTTTCCCTTGCCCTATTGTTGTAACAACGGCTCGGTTCCTACAAGCGCTGCACTTGTGGTTGGTGAGTCCACTGTGCGCGTAGCTTTTATTTTTGTGGCGTTCATAGATCCACTTTCAAGGTATTCCTTGGTGAGCATTCTTCCAATTTGTATGCTCAACCTCCTTGATCTTAATTGGTTTGTTTGCCTGCATGAACTGTCCTGACCTGAAGTTTCCCTGTACTTTCTTTCTCTGGAACTTGCTTTGTCGACCCCCTCCTCTGCTCACTTTTACTCCTTTTCTCTATCCTCCCGTCCTTGTTTCAAATGTCCTGAAGGCCCTGTGCAGGTGACTGGATACGCTGGTCATTACCTTTCGCTGTCGTGGAAAGTCTCTGCATGGTTGCGGACTAGTTGAAGGTGCTCTAGCCATTCAGCGTCGGTGTCGTATCGCTTCTAAGTCAGCCATCCCCGCATTCCTTCCCGTATTCTGTCCTCAACCATCTTCCTCCATGCCGTTGCTTGAACCTTGGTCTTGATGTTCAGGTTTTCCATCTGGAGAAGGTACTTGTTGATCTCGTTCTCATACTTGATTCTTCCCATCTGTCCCAAGGCTGTTCAGTCCTCATTGATTAGCGAGAATGGCATGATTATCTCATACGAGAACTGTTCCCATATCAGCAATTCAGGATTAGTTGCATAGCCTTCAATCTCTTCCATTCTCTTCCTATACCAGCTGCTGAAGGGTGTCCTGTCAGGACCCTTTGTCCTTCTCAGAGCATATGTAATCCTACCTTTATCCTCTATAAATGGCATGGGACTTCAGCTAAACTTGTTCCCGCACGTATGGAGCCAGGTTTTGATGTCCGGGTAGGACTTTGCTTCGTATACGACTAGAGGGTTTGCGGGCTTTTCCTGAGAGAATGCGCTCTGTCGAGCCAACTCTCTGCCCAGCTGCAGCATCGTCTGGTATTCCTCCTCTTCCTTAGCCATCCACAGCCTTCCTATATGCAGTGTGCCCAGCTGGCAGCTTGGTCCTTCCCCACCTTTGTCTGATACGTCATCTCCCGGGTTCGCGTGCCCTGCCCCCATAGCTATATTGCGATATCCCACAGTCTCTCGCATGCTACTTTGTATAGTCTCTAGCTGGGTGTCCTGTTCGGCTGGCCCCTTTCCTTTATCCTGTTGGGATAGCCCCAAGCCTCCTCTCCTCGTGTCACTATTATGGGTCGATTCCCCATGATGCGATCCTCACGCTATTTCTATTACTACCGTGATTTCTCCTAATGACTGTGCAAACATCTGAGGCATGTTCTGCTTGTATGTCCCAAAGCTCTTTTTTGAACTTTCTATTAAGCGTCTTTAGCTCTACGATAAACTGCAGTTTCCACGTCCTCCAACGTCGTCATTGCTTATCCAATTCCTTTCAGACATTATCCGGCCTGTGTAGAGCTCTTGGTCCCCACTCATTGATTCGTGAATGGTGCATCGCAGGCCCTGGTACAGCTGTCCGCTTAAAGCTGCTCGTTGCTCTGATTGCTAGTCCATGTGCCGGAAGACCAGCCCCAACTAATGCCTTAAATCTGCTGATTTCCTCTATAACTTCCTCTTCCTGCTACCTACTTTTATTTTGCCAAAGCACCAATTCCTCCTCCACTAGCATTTGTCTATTCTAAAGTCACTAACGTACTTGAGCCAGGCCTCCTAGTATTCTCTTTCACTCATCCGTCTGGGTCCCATAGACAACTATATGGTCATTCTGCCTTTGGGTTACACTGTAGTCCAATTGGACAATCACTGTCCCAACAAATGCAGCGAAGCCACCCAAGTCAGTAGTGCCTGAGGGAGTCGGGGTTCTAGACTGTAATCTTTCTCTCCTTCACCTTGTTGTAATCCTTTGGGTAGGTCCCCTGAGTAGCACTAGTCCTGATAGGTTTCTAGGTCTGTGTGTAGAACCCAACTGTGGCCGTGGACTATCACCTCCTGGCAGTACTGGTCAGGGTGGCAATGGGCTATCCTGGCCTGCCCGCCATGCGGCGATCAACCTGTTCTGCCTCTCGTTGTGCACCATGTCTGTATCACTAGAATCCTTGTATCCTTGCGTGATCAAGGGTTGCCACATTTTCTCTTCCTTTTGTATAAGCGTAAGGCTTTCGAGAGTCCACTTGATTCTGTCATTCGTGAAACAGCAGGAAAATCTTTCCTCCTTGAAAACTTCACATCGAGTCAGATCAAGCTCGATCTCATGTATATGTGTATTTTGTTAGAGGCAGTTCTGAGATCGATAGTGGCGGGGATTAGATACGCGGTCCTCAAGGCTTATTGGTGAATCTGGTTGTGAGCCTGAGTGGTGTAGAAGTTATTAGTACAGTGTTATGCAGTAGCCAACTCTAAGGACAAGTGAGTTGGGACTTTGGACAGACAGATGATGAAGTAATTGCTAGGAAGACCCACTTGGAATCTTGCAATGGAAGCATTTATAAGAAGTGTCTTATATAATAAATACATTGATAAGATCCCTTCTCTGTCGCTGATGATATCTGTAATGCCTGCGAGGCACCTCAATATTTGAATTCCCCATGTGGGCGTTTGGGGCCTGTCCATTACGCCTACATGGCTCTCTGGAAACTTCGTAGACCGTGAAAACCTTTACCCCACTTGACTCTGATTCTGTCGCACAGCAGGCATGGCATTCCATCCCTCTCTCTACAGTATTCACCCTAATCATGGTTACCTGAACCCTTTCAACCAAGGGAGCCATTACTGGTTCTATCTCTGCATATGAAGTGATCAGCTCCAATGACACACTTATTAACATAGGCAGATTTCTCATCTGTCTGTGTCAGCCTGCGGGAGACATACTCCTGTCTCCTTGCGCCAACGGCCTTTAAGCCTGATTACGCAAGTAGTTGACGTTTCACCCGTCAGGCTATCAGAGTGCGCTACCTTCTCATGCCTCTGGGCATGGGTAACCAATCCTCATTTGGGCGTCGTCTCCTGGTCACGATTTTCCTCCCCATCCCTCCACTAACAGGATTGAAATTTGGTCTTGCCGACTATATGGCAGCTGGTGACTCCTATCGGAGTAGCCAACCTCCACCTGGTTGTTATCCATTTGTTGGCGCAGCTGACTGATCTTTGCATTTGTTTATTTCCACAACCAACCAACCAATTTCCTTCGCCGACCTTGGCAGAATAGTCTATGTTCTCCCTTGAAGACGAAGCCAAGACCCTGCAGTCGTGGAGATTCGGTAGTGGCATAAATGAGGGTTTTGTGACCTGATCGTAGTGGTAGATATTAACTTATTCTTCAAATACTCCCCCAGACCCGCTGATCGAACACCAGATCTTTTGCCAATGATCATATGATATACCTATTTCGTGCAGCCAGTCCACGTTATGTATAACATGCTGGAATGAAAATCCTTCCCCACCACTCTAGCGTCCACCAATCATCACTCCACCCCTTCAGTGCTTAGCTAAACCGATATTGTTTTTCCTGTACTACTCAATTCTGATACCATCCCAGATAATGTCCAGTACCCTGGTTAATTACAAATGGCGGTATAACAGTTCCACTACTCCCAACCATCTCAATAACTGTAAAAGGTTCCTGTTTCCCATTATGAATGACCCTGGGGTTCCACCTACCATGCTGGCAGAGGACATTAGATGATGAGGCTAACCACCTTAAAAATCCCTCTTCATTCATTCTATACATCAGGAACTCTTATCGACCCTTCTCTCATACAAGTCTTCACAATTTGGAAAAATAATCCAGTATGACCTTCCAATTGTTGGTGTATAAACGCTGTCACTGCGGCTGGCTGCTAAGCTTTAATAGTGGGTCAGTGTGCCACCCGACATACCTGCTGATCCGGTTCTTGCCAAGTTGAGGGGGTGGCGTCTCCTATTTAGTTGAATCCTAATTGAATACCCATATCCTTAACTATATGAAGATGCAGTGGAAAGCCAATCCCATCTTAAGTGAAGCACCAGTTCATAATAGCCTTCTCCTTCAGCCCTATGAGGTGCTGCTGTTCTACATGGGTGGCGGCTAGGACAAGGGTTGTTCCCATAAGTTGACGGTATACTTTCCGCAAGGTGACCTCAAATGACTCACTTGCAGTGGATATATTTAGTTCGTCACATGATTTAATTACTTGCATTGCTTGCCGTAGACATTCCTCGTATCCAGAATTAGACTTCCTGAATAGTGGCATTACGTTTATGGTTGTATTGATTGCTGGGACAATGTTTCAGTAGGATTATACATTCTCAGCATGCCTCGTTTCTACCGATTCTGCCTAGTGTCACATTCGAGATTGGTATCACTTCCCAGTGATCGACCTTGGACTTCTAGTGCAGGGTGTCCAGGGCTGCCGTGAAAGGATGCCTCAGGTATCTGGTGTCAAAGTCAGTACACAACCAGAACCTCACCAGAACCTCACAAGAACCTCACCAGAACTTTGCCTGGAAAGATCACTTCCATAACTGAGTGTAGCTCTATGAATATTGATTGTAGGCAGACATTCTTTAGTCTGTTGGACAGCTGGCATTGAGTAGATCTATGCTGTCAGGTGTCGAGGGCTACCGCCTAAGAACGTCTGCGGAATCTGGTGTCAAGCGCAGTATATAGTGGGAATCTTGCGAGGAAAGACCACTTTCATAACAAGCTTCAAGTCTATCAATACCGATCGTGAGTGCATGTCTTTTAGTCCAATGGAAAGCTGCCCTCGAGTAGCTCTGTGTTGAAAGGTGTCACGAGCTGTAGCTAAATGATGCCCAAGGAATCCGGCATCGAAGTCAGTACAGAGTTAGAACCCCACTAGAACCTCACTAGGGAAAACCAGTTTTATAACAGGCTGCAGCCCCACCAGTACTGATCACAGGTAGATGTTCATTAGTTCGTTGGCCGGCTGGCATGGAGTAGATCTAGGCTGTAAAGGGTCAAGGGCTGTAGCGAAACAATGTCTATGGAATCTGGTATCAAATCGGTACAAAGTCAGAACCTTACCATAACCCAGCCAGCCAAGATGAGCTTCATAAGATACTGTAGCTGTAGAATATTCATCACAGGTAGACATTCTCTAGTCTATTCGGAAGCTGGCGTCGGGCAGATGTATGCTGGAAAGTATGAAGTGCTACAGTCAGAGGATGCCCAAAGGATCTGGTATCGAAGTTAGTATATTGCAAGGAGACTAAATACCCAGCTAGTGTCATACCAAGTGTCTTTGCATACCTTACGGATTTCAATGAGAGACCAGAAAGACCAGTGGGAATTCGTAGAATCTATGTGGGTAGAATGGTGGTGTGGTAGATAGGTGTTTAGGAGCATATTATAGAGTTGCTGTATGTCAGTGGCGGTGAAGATCACAATGAAGTATTAGTACTACAACTACCACTGGCACCCCCAGTAGGCCATAGCTATTACTTGGATTCAGTGTAGAATGTAAATCCCATTTCACGTCTTCCTTCATGAAGTACCAAAAAGCCAATCCACCCAGATAGACAATTAAAACCAGGCGCCTATGGCTTGCCTCAAAGGAGCCTGGTTTTACTGTGTGCAAGAATCCTCAGATAATGGATTTGCATATACCAGTGGAGGCTGGGCTTAGATAAGTTGTGACGTTATGTCAGAATACAGTTGACTATAGCAAGGCAGTGCTAGATGCCCGTTGTATTAGCAGGTACTGCAACCAATACCCAAATGCAGCGGGTGTAGCAGACACAAAATCGACCGCGCGTATGTCAGAAGGAAGTGATGATGCATCAGATGCATAGTACTTTTTTGCTGATGAACCCTTCCCTCATGGGTGGCTGTAACCTTCTATCCATTTCCATAAGGTCCCATTATGCAGAATCTTGCCTAAGCAACTCCTCCTATTCCTAGGCAACTATCCCACCCCCTATTCCCCTAGGTGCAACTGAAAGCCTAAGGCCAATATACCCTGGTCATGTGACCAAGATACCAGCTCCACCAGGATATCCTAAAGTGTTCTGATCTATGATGCTGCTATTTTAGCAGCAGGCCTGACTTATTTGGGTGGTAGCAGTAGACTTTGTCTATGCAGTATAGTCTATTTATTATCTCCACTGGTTGCCAGGTGGTTGCCTCATACTGTCTCTTTCACAACAGATATTGCAGAGGGTTCCGAACCGTCCTCGTATCCTCTTTCTGTTCAACTAGCTATTCCTTCTCCCTATTAACTTCCACCAACAGTAAGGGCACTACTACCCATCCTGGCAGACAGATACAGTTAGCAAGTTTGAGCAACAAAACAAGGAAAATATTATGCGTCTCCTTAGTAACACAGATGTTGAGTTGGTCCATATAAGTACCCATCTGCCCAGTCAAATGACATTGCCTGAAACATTTGTCATCAGATCACTGGAAGGGTCAAGGCATCTGGATATTCTGAGCATTGAGTCAGACGAGGTCGCTAATCCCAAGAGTGGGCCTAGCCAGCATCCCCAATCACGATACTGCTGCAGGTGGTCTTAGGCATATGTAATCTCTGAACGGAGATGGGTGTGAATGTCTCGGGGGCATTGGGGGAATTCCCCGACCATGGACTCCCCTGCGGCCCTTAATGGCATCTCTAAGAAGTCCATATAAGACCCACGGCGGTATTTCGCAAAGAACCGCCAGAGGCCAGTGGTTTCAGCGATGTGGTTGTTGATTGTGAACTTCACAATGGATAACTATAGTGACCAGTCATGTTGTTGGTAACTGATATAGGCCCAGAGGTATTGTTCTGTGATAGCGTTTAGTCTTTTGGTCTGGCTATTGGTCTGAGGTTAGAATGCTGTGGGAAGCATGTAGGACTCCTGCAGGCTATGGGAGACTCTCCTCCAGACCTCACAAGTAAACTGCCTGCCAGGGTCTATGGTCATCTTGGCGGAGAGATGTGATATTTCCAAATATGATAGAGGTACAATTCGAGCAACCTGAGGATATTAACCATCGCTTGGCTGGGAGTCAATTGCGGCATCCTGGTCAGCCTGTCTACCGGGACTAAGATGGTATTATGTCCTTGACTCGAACACAAGCGCATGACAAACTCCATAGATACTCATTCTCGTAGCTTGTTAGGAATTAGAAAAAGGTATGGTATACCAAAGAGGGTGTGACATATGATACGACTCCATTTGCAAATATGGCAGTTTTTCAAAAGTCATAGATATCGAGATTCATACCCAGCCAGTAGAAGCAATAGAATGCTAATTCATGAATCTTGATTCTTCTGTGATCTGCCGCAGTAGGACTCATGTGTTGTTCATGAATCAATTGCAACTATAGTGCTTCAGAGAGTAAAACATGTAGGCAGTTACACCCCAGTAGTTGGATTCTATCTCTCAGGTACCCAGCTTGTAACATAGAACAGAAGTAGTGGTCTCCTTGGTCCAAGGCTTTCTGGATATGTTTTGGAGCAGGATCAGCATCATTGCCTCTTACCAAAGATCCTCCAGGGGAGATGCTTCCATGAGGAGTGTAAAGTTTGCAAACAAAACCTTATTGTAGGGCTACACTACCACCGGCATCTAATATTCTCGTTCCTACTCTTCTTCTGCTATTGGCCCTTCCATCTGCATCAAGCTGCCCACATCCCCATTGTGCTTTCCTGGCCAGCACTCAATATTATTGTGAAATTGTATAGAAAACCCAACTAGCAGGCTTCTCTGTACTTTAGGAGACATTTTGTGGTGAACTGTTTCAGGTCCGACAGTGGGTCTGGATTATCACTTTCTGGTGAATAAGGTAACATCCCTACTTCACGCAAGTGCAGACTACTGCTATGAGCTCCTTCTCATAGTTGTTGTAATTGCATTCAGCTGCAGTATGCTTTCAGTAGTAGCAGACTACATGTTACTGCACAGATTTCTCATCATACTGTACTATGATCCCCACAGATACACAGTCCGTAGTATCTGTTTCGATCCTTACTTGCCTGACAAAGTCGAAATGGGTCAGGGCAGGAGCAGTAGTAAAAGCCCATTTGGAGTGTGCCAAAGAACTGCTGATATTTAAAGATCCAGCTGAACAGATGATGCTTCTTAGCCTCAGCTGTAAGAGGTCTAGTCAGATTGGAATATGGGTTGATAAAATGATAACAGGAGTTACTAAAGCCTAAGAAAGCGTGTATATCCAGTACATGTTCAGGTACAGCCCAGACAATAATAGTTTCCACCTTGGTGCTGTCCATGTAGATCCCTTAGGTTGTGAAAATGACCCGAAGTACGCAATCTGGCTCGCATAGGACTCACACTTCCAGGACTTAACCTCTAATCTAGTATCAGCCAGTGCCTCTACGGCCCAGTAGATATGTGCAACATGCTCTTCCTTGGCATCATTATTGATAAAGTTGTTGTCCAGGCAGGCTGTACAGAAGTGGTCTAGGCCATAGTGCAGGGCCTTCTTTATATATACTTGTAAGATGGCAGATAGATTGGTAAGGCCATACGACATAACCTTGGACTCTTGCGGACCGTATAGAGTCCGTAAGACTATTTGCTACTATTTTTCTTTCTTCACAGGCATCAGGTTGTATGCCTCGCAAATGGTCAGCTCATTGAAGATCTTGGTCTTTGAGATTGGCATAAATCCTTCTAATCGGAGGCCTTTAATAGGTGGTAGCTACTCTAAGGAGAAGCTAGTTCTCACTAAGACCCGATAGTGGACAAAGTGAACTCTAGAAGGGCTTACTAGACTCTAGGGTAGTTGAAAGTATGAAGGTTGTATTGTATCAGCAATGTACTAATATGATCTTTTTCTGTCACTAGTAATTTCTGCAAAAGCATAGGAAGAACTATGATATTTATATTCTGCATCTGGGTGCTTGCAGACCATCTACTTCTTCCATCTTTACCCTGGTTTTCTCTGTGCAAACTTTACAGACCTGAGAAATATTTACCGCTCTTGACTATGAATTCTACATACCGCAGAGACAGTGTTCCCATCCCTCCCCTCATAGTATTCATTCTATTCATAGTTGCTTGAACCCCTTCATTATGGCAAGTGGCTACTAGGTTATCATTTGCATACAGAGTGGTCATATCAGATAACAGACTTATTAATACATTAGGAACTCTCATCCAGCACTGTCGACCCACAGGAATAATTTTTCTTATCATGCCAATAGCGATTAGGCCTCTCAATGCTTATTGTCCACCCCCAGGTAGCAGGCTTTCTGCTGGCGCTACCTTGGTATCCCTCTGGGTTTGGATAAATGATCATCTCTTAGGCTTTGTTCTCTCCTCAGAATTTCCTCTACCTTTCTCTACCAACTAACTTACTCTGCACTCTTGCTATATATAGAGCAATTGTGCACTCTTTCTATAGTAGCAAAACACCCTCCACTTGATATTGATCGGTTAGCATGACTGATTGATCTTTGCATATATTCTTCACAATCAACTAACTGAATTAATTCGTTCAACCCTATCAGGATAGCCAAGAATTCTCCCTTAAGGATCCGGTGATAGCCCCTCAGCCAGCAATCTTTGGTAGTGGCGTTATTGCGGATTTTGTTATAGCCTTACATTAGTAGAAACTATCTCCTTCTCCAAATAATCTAGTAGACCCTGGGATCGAACATGTGACCTTTTGCTAATCATCATATGTCATACCCGTTATGCTATGCCACTTCATCTTATATGTAACTCATGGTCCCATCCTTGAGGGTTTGGCTCCAATCTCTGTAATCTATTTTACCAATACTGTACAAATTAAATTCATTTAAGAAGTTGGCAAGATAGAGTAAAAAACCTTTATGCATTTACTTAGCAATGTCCAGGAAAACCTTATCTTGTTATCCATTTTCTATATCTAAGGCAACGCCATGTGGTCCCAGTGCAACCCTGCTACCAGGTCTACCCACACTGTAGGTACTCCGCAGGCTTCCCAGTATTTTCAATCTCCGAATATCCCAGCCACTTCCCAAAACAAATTGGGTCACAGATCCTCCTGTTGTATCCGTGACCTGTGCAAGTATAAGAATTAACCTCACTCTTGACTAGCTTCTCAACCTCTTATTAAAGGTCACCATCTGTCCCCTGTAGTAACTCAAGACACTGTTATGAAGACACTCAGACCGAAATTCTGTAGCGCTCAAATAATGGTACTTGGAATATGATATCGATCTTCCCGCATTTTGAGATTTCTAGCTTAAATGCTTGGTAGCTGCACCGGTCCAGGATTTTGAACGCCTGCTACCGCTTTGAGCTAAGCTTTTTGGTGCGTCGTTAGGTGCGAATATTCATAGCATCTATCATAACCAAGTCACCTGCTCGAAAGTTGGCTAATGTCCAGGTTACATATTATAGTACCGGCCCATTGGCTCTCTGGTAGCCTTTAGTATTGCTATTGCCCGTCCCTGTACTTCCTTCCTCCAGTGGGCATAAGTAGTAGCCCCTCAATTTTGAGCTTCCCACTCCCTTACCCATTCTGTTTGTAGCTAGTTCCTATGGTTTACAAAAAACTGGGTTTGCCTATACGTACTTGTAACAGAATTATGATAGGCATGTACCACTAGAAGCGGCACGTGGTGCCAATTCTCGTGACCATTGTTGACAAAAGATTCCCGATAACCTTCCTGCACTTGGTTGGTTCTTTCCATCTGTCGATCTGTCCGTGGATAACATACAATAGACAACTTTCCTTTAATTCCCAAAAGTTTCCTGAGGCTTTCCCCGAATTCTTCCATGAACCTTGCATTCATACCCAGGATGATTTCTGTTGGTAGCCCATGGAGCTTCTATACTCCGTGGAGGAAGACCTGTACTAGATCTTTTGTGATTGCATATTCATTAAAGACTGTGAAGCGGACCATCTTGGTAAAGAGGTTGACTACTACTATGATATGAGTGTGCTCTGCCAAGTTTGCGAACCAGGTTATGAAGTGGGTTGGGATGGAAGTTCATCCAGTCCATGGTATTGCTCAAGGCTATTGAAATTCAGAATGCGTATGCTGCAGCACCTTGTTATATTAACTCTTATTACAAGTCTATATGTAGTTCTTTATCTGTTCTGCAAGTCCCTTCTATTAGAAGTCCAGTCTTATGATTTCTATTGTTTTTTCCTGGCCAAAGTGTCCCACAACCTTGCAGTTATGGCTGGTCTGAGCAATCAGCTTCTGTATGGCTTTGTTCTTTATGTTAAATAGCTATTCTTTGTAGTATAGCAGGCTAGCCACTGAAGTCTAGTGTATTGCCATTTCCTTTCCCACACCACTGAGTAACAATTCCACCCAGTAGGTACTTCTCTTACACAGACAGCAATGCCTTAGCTCAAAACATTGGAGACTAGACCTCTTTCTCTGAGTCAGATAGCTAAGCATCTGAGACTCCAATCAGACCACTCATTCCTATAAGTCTGTGCGCAATGCAGTCGGTTAGGCAAAGAGTCAATAGTAAAGTTACAGCCAAGAAGATACAAAGATTATTACACGTAGTGCTCATCCCCCTGGGTCCCAGAAATCTTAGTTATACTTGTTTCTTACACTAACACTAACCCTGAGACTCATACCCATGAGTTACCTGCTATAGTCATATATGATCCATGTGTCACATGTATGAAACTAAAGACTTGATGACTGAGTTGTGTCAGGCACTTATTAACTCATATGACTCCCAATTTCAAGTCGTTCAAACAAATCAACCAATTATAACATACAAATAACCCCGAACTATACATCATGTGAGACCCTATCACCGCAACCATAACTCATAGTGTGAAAGCCTAACTAATCTGCCACACTGGTTAGGCTAATACAGTTCCTCCAATATTCCCTTCCATGTGTTTTATGATATAACCTATCTTCCACCACTGTTACCATTCATGACACTCAGCACCTTCCGAACTACTCCATTGTTATCCTCCAGTTAGGATATGCCATTCCCATCACCTCCACCTGCTTTAGGAAGTGGACAACAAATTTCCATACCATGGCCTTAACCACTATCATGCTTCAGAACATGGTCTTTTCAATTGATGATCCCTCATGCATCCTCTGATCAGACTTGTTGCAATATTGCTTTAGCCCCTTTTCCTCTTTCAGGTGACTGGTTTTGGCTTCTGTCCCAACCAGACTGGTCCCTGTGCTTACAAATCCCACCTGACCTTTCTTACTATTGTTTAGCGCTATTTTTTCTCCAATGTCTGCATGATGGATCCTTTCTATTACATGCTGAACAACTTATCCTCTCTTCCTCCATAGTGGTCCTGGCCCTTCAAATTGAACAGTGACATCCTTACATCTCCCTGGTAGTGGCTATCTATCACTCCTACTTAGACCATAATCCTATAGTAGACAGCAAGGTCACTCTTAGAAGCTACTTGTCCATGTTTTTCCCTAGGCCATGCTAAGGCTATTCTGGTAGCTACTGTTGGTTGTCTGCAAACAGGTATTACCATCTGTTCTAGGGCATAAATGTCCTGTCCTGCCACTTTGCTTAAGCCCCTGGTGGGAATTTGAGCTTCAGAATGTAGCCTCATAGCTCAGGTGTATGTCGGTTGTAGTCTTCCTTCTCTATTCCTGATTTCTTCCTCTTTTTCCACCACTATAAGCATTACCTGGTTACAATAGGTAGGGTTTAGCATTGAGAGTTTCTCACTTTGTGCAACTCCCCCCTCAGGATCGTACTCTGGAGATCTCCATAATCCATCCAGTTTCCTGCTACTCGACCCTGGCCTGCATACAATTTTGAAGTTGAAATCTGCCAACTTCTCTATCTATCCAACTTCTCCAGCACTGCAGGCCTTATTCGTGAAGAAGTAATATAGATTTGGACCAATGGTGAATACCATAATGGGTTTCTTCATTTAAGCCCAGTAGTGATACTATTCATGCAAAGCTTCAAGTATGGCTAGCAGGTCCTTGTCATAAATGTCATAGTTGCCTTCAACTGATTTGAGCTTTTATAAGTGAGACGTGATTGATTATAACCTTCTTTAAATATACCAGCACAGTATATACTATAGCACAAAATCGCTAGCATCCTTCTCAACCACTGTGTTTCAATCCCGATGGACATGGGCCAAAATGGGTGCCTTTATGAATTGCATCTTTAGGAACTACTAATCGTCTCCTAGTTCTATTCTAGATTGAAATGCCTTTAAATTGCCTTCCAAGAATTCCGTTATCGGTTTGACGGTCTCCAAAAAATCTTCCCTGAACCTATAGCAGAAGTTTGCAAGTTCTATAACCTTTTGTATATCCTGTACTGACTCTGGTCTCTTCCATTCTCTTATGGCTTTGACCTTTCGACCACTCATAGTGATCCTATCTGTCCTCACTATGTACCCCTAGAACTTCCCCCTCTTGGTATAGAATACCAATCTAGTGCTAGATACTACCAGCTGGTATATCTACAACTCAGCTGACACCTTCTTGACTATCCAAATGTACTCTTTCTTGTTATCCAAATGCATTAAGAGGTCATCTAAATAAACAGTAACCCACAAGCCTAAGAATCTTTACTGAACAAGGAGCATCGTGGCTTAAAAAGTGGCAAGCATATTGGCTAGCCCAAATACTATTACTGGATACTTGTAATGGCTATGCCAGCTACCGAAGGCAACTTTCCATTCATACTTATTTTTGAACTGTATCAAGTAGTACCAGTCTATTAGATCCAACTCAGTGAAAATGCACAACCCAACTACATACTCTCTGAGCTCACTCCAGAGTGGTAGTAGGTACTAGTTAGCCCTTGTAACTCGGTTTGGTCCATGGTAATCTACGTCAAGACTTAGCTGCCCTTTTGCTTTTATTATGAATAGTATTAGTACTACTGTGGGAGACTGACTTGGTATTAGCTTTCCCTCATGGAGTATTTTGTCTAGGCACTCTTGCAATCCCTGTAGTTCCTTTTCAGATAATTGCTATATAGCCCCCCGTAGAGGTTTCTCACCTCAAACTCATTTGATCCTACGATTAAATGTATTATTGCCTGCAAGCTATTCTGCTGCCAATGTCAAAAAGATATTAGCATACTACCAGTAGGGATTTGGCAGTGTCTCCATGCCCACAGCCTCTGTGTCCTCTGGGCCTCCTATTTGGCCAAGATATCTTACTGCACCATCTGAGGCCAATATCTTGTCCCACTTGATCCATATCCCTTGATCCTGTGATTTCAGGTGTTGCTTGTATTGTTTAGCCTGGAACACCCATCTTTTGGCATCTTCCATGAAAGGTATAGGGTATTGGCAATGCTACAAACCAATAGGTATAATAAGATCCAGAATCCCCAGGCTCATGACCTGGCAGATAATCTCTGAATAATGTCGGTTAGCCCTGATTGCCAGCAGGATAGGGGTAAGGTAGTATTTTCCTGCATATTCGGAAAGTGCACCAGCAAACTTGGTTATATTAATTGAGCTTTCTCGTTGGATTGTTACTAGTCCCAATCTTTAGACTACCATGACTTGTATAACAGAGAGCTGCAATCCTGAGTCTAATAAGGCATGGATCAATACTCCTGCAACGTATTTTCTTAGGTATG
Organism: Tuber magnatum; assembly: GCA_003182015.1. Classification (NCBI taxonomy): domain Eukaryota; kingdom Fungi; phylum Ascomycota; class Pezizomycetes; order Pezizales; family Tuberaceae; genus Tuber; species Tuber magnatum. The sequence continues at coordinate 11,583 of PYWC01000019.1, read as the reverse complement.
CTGTGCCTTGTAGACACGTATAGTATGTAGAAGTTGGCACTTGAGTGTTCTGTCCCTTTGGCTCCCATTTAGGTTTACCCTGTGTTCATTTAAAGGACATTTCTTCCTAGATATTGAACAATGTTCCGCATTTGTTATTGTGGCCACACAATTTGGGCCATTCAGGCCTCCTCAGACAACGTCAGTTTCTAATAGGTATGCATATCCTTTCTTGCTATCTGTCCCCTCCGTAACATTATTTATTTGTGCCAGTCTACAGTGCTAGTATTGGGATGATGGAGGAACCTTTCTAACCCGTTCTTTGGTGTTTGACTCCTACTATTGTAAATGATTAAAGACATACATGCTGTCCTTTGTGTAACGACCGAGCATACATGAGTTATGGCAGATGGAACCTAGACCCTTACAGGTAGCCAGGAGATGAACTGGTGGGAACCGAATGGCAGCACAGGTTTCCAGGCCAGTTCAATAATCATTTCAAGTCAAGGGCACCATACCCGGGCTTTCAACTATTCAAAGAAGGCTACCAGGAGGTCTGTTCATGGCAGGGAAAAGAGATTAGGACCATGGTGCGATCCTTGCTGCCTATGCTTGGCGCAATATTGGCCAATACAGTTCAGTGTATGGAATCCGAGAGGGCACGGGTCCCAATATCTGCCTGATCAATGATTGAATTTCTTCTGGTCCTGGGACAGCAGAGACACTCTGATTACGCACTCAGTCTGCTAGATAGCGGACTCGCAACATTCTACAGGCGCAAGTCCATGTTTCATACGCAACGAAGCACGAAGGCGAGAACCAGGAACAGCGAAAAGAAGTGGGTAGCGGTGGTGACAAGGGGTAGCAAGGAGGGCTGGTCGCGCCCGCAGATGAAGGTGGAACAGGAAAAACTAGAGACTGCGATCTCTCCTTGCCAGTTCCCAAAAAATCACAAGTTGCGTCATGCCGCAAGTGCTATCCACCAAGGGGATCACCAGACAACTTCTCTACCGATATATCAGAACTTTTGTAATTAGAAAATACCGCAGAGACATATTGCTTTTTGAACACAGTGGGGTATGAGGAGCAAATGCTGAGGTGCAAGGACAGACACAGCGGGATTGGGTACATAGTCCGGAACCTAGAGTGCCTTGCTTTAAGGAGAATGTATCATTATGATACTACCAGGCTCCTCAGTATAGAGACTTGTACTAAGAGATTGCTTTCTGCCAGGATTGCGAGACTCCAGAGGAGAAGCCCAGAGGGGTGCCAGGACATCTTTAGAACTACCAGTAGACCTAGTCTGTAACGTGTTTGGGCCAGGCCCTAGTCACGTAGCGGTACAATAGGAGCAGATGGCATCGTGGTCAACACGAAGCGAGCGCTGCTTGCTAAGGGAGGCTTCGAATGGGGAGTAATAGGAGATCAAAGAAGTAACCGTTCAACCAAGTATATTTAAGAATACTGTCGGTCAAAGTCTGCTGTTTCCATCGCGGAAATAAGCAGTCTCTAAATACCGCATATCGCTCATCTCCGGTATGACAGATATTGCAAAACAAGGTATGTATCAACCGATACCACACGAAACACTTCACGTATCAAACGATAACGTGAAACCAAACATAAAACAATTTGTGTATCAACTGATAGCACACGAAACAATACCAGTATTAAACGATCCTGTGAAACCAAACATAAAACAACCTAGTACCCGTACCGGTTACACTCCCAAAATAAAATAACAATTTCATCAAATAAAACAACTTAATAAAGCCTAATAGATGGTAAATCTGCTATTCTCCTGAAAGTCCACATAGGACCCATCCTCATCGTCACCACTATCCTGCAGCAATCTCATGTTGTCCTACAACATCCATTCCGCTTCTTCCAACCATCTCTCCAAGCACTCCCCACATGGCGCTCCCCGCACAAAGCAACCTGACTCCCAGTAGTGTGGCAGGTCCACAAAGTTCGGTACTCTACGGTCTTCCCATTCCTCCATCTCGACATCGATCTGTCTACAATCCTCACAGTGGTCAATGGAGAATATCTTCGAGTATGCGCTTTCTGGAATTATCTCCGGGTACAGCAGGTACCCCAAAATGAGGTCTCGTGCCTTTATGCTAACTTCTTCGTAGATCGACATTTGTTTCTTTCGCGTAAGGATAGGTTTTTGTAAGTGGGTAAAGGTTTGGAGATATGGTAGTCTTTTGGTCTGTTTTCTTCAGCGTGTTAGAGGGGTGTTTGGTGGTATTTATGTTTCGGTGGTGACCTCACTTAGGTGTTGGACTCGCTTAGGTGTCGGGCTCGCTTAGGTCTTCAGGAGAAGGGGGGTACTGCTTAATTTCGGTTTCTTCCGTTTCCATGCAACCATCACATTTTTCTGTGCTCAGGTAGCACCCGCTACCGAAGCGAAAAATATCTGACCCTGATTCTCCCCATATTCGTCCTGTCTATTCTGTTGTTATTTCTAAGCATTTGTTGCAGATGTGTATGAATAGTCGGTGTGTAAGGTATCGTCTAGGGATAATATCACGGTTCACCAACAGTCCTATTAGCTGATGGCGCAGTCTCCAAGGCACTAGTTCATAGTTTCACATTGCAATGCTGTTGGATGGAGTGTTTTTTCCTTTCGCTATTGCCAGTACTCCTCCTCGCCCAGCCAGGCTAGGTATGCTGCTTCATCTTCCAATACCCAATTTTCATCTTCGGGGCTTTTGAAATCGCTCGCGAAGTGGGCTGACCAATATCCCTCTTGTATCCCTTGGTCCATGTCCGGGCGCTGGTGTTGGATTTCCAGTAGGGTTGGGCTCCATGCCACCAGCACATGGTTTATCGTAGGGGGTAGCTCGTCCTCTGGTTTGTTGTCTTCCCACCATTGATTCAACAATTGCAGTGCATTTTCCAATCATTCAAGGGGTTCCCAGCTATTCTCTGTTTCCGGGTACCCCACCCATTTCACTAGGAATTGGTCATGGCCATACCGTCTTCTGTGATCTCATATGGTTTCCACTTCCCCTGCCAGTTTCTCATTAACCACGATCAGGGATGGTTTGCATGGCTCCTGGCACGGAAAGAGACATCATCGTTAGGCTGGTATGTCTTTACAGTGGATGCATCGAATGCCGCTTCTTGGTTTCTGTACATTCTGCGATCCATTTCTACCGTGTAATTTTGTTTATGCTAATCGTACCCGATTATCTTGAATGGTCCACGCCAGCGCAGTTGTAATTTCTTGCTATGTCCCAATCCTGTTGCAAATAAACTTCCGCATAGCAGTAACAGATTACGCTTCCCTATCGGTGTATGGTGTCTGCGTCGTTTTGCTGCCGTTCTCGTACTTCTGAATCATGCCATTTTAATTGCATTAAAAGCCGCATTTCGGATTGCTTGGTGCCCGTTTACTAATTTGGTGGCAGCCGGTACTGTGGAGTTCTTGCAGTTCACGAAGAGCAGTAGTGGCTAATTCTTTCCGGAAATGGCCTTATATGGTGACATACCGCAAGTTTCTGACCATTCTGCATTCAGGTATGCTGCTGTCTCTGGTATGGCATCAAACTAATTGTTTTGTCTGGTGTTGACTAGGTTTCGGAGAGCTGTCTTCAGTTGTTGAATTTTTCTTTCGACGTGTCCATTCGTTTCATGGCAGGCTGGTGCCGCCTTGATACGCTCAATGCCTAACGATCGACACTGTTGCCACCACACATGTGACTCAGATCGTGGGTCCGCATCGTTTACTAGAGATGTTAGGTACCCATGGGGTGTAAATATTTTCTTGCGTAGAAGTTCCCAGGTTGTTATTGCTGTTACTTGCTTCGTTGTAGGTATAAGCCACGTGAATCCCGAAAGCGTATCCATTGCAACGAGGAGTGTGTCTTACCCCATGAATTATGGAAGGGTCCCACAAAGTCAATGGCTATTGATTCGAAGATCTCCGATGCGAGGGTAATTGTCTGAGCCTCTCCTTCTGGCAATTTTGTAGGCTCCTTATTTACCTGGCATGTGTGGTACTGGGTTACATATGCTCTAAACTCCTTCCGCATTTCAGGCCAAAATAGGTACTCCATTGCGTGCTGTAAGTTTCGTTCAACACTGTGGTGGCCTTTGTTGTGAATTTCGCTAAGGACATATTCTCTTAATGTTGTATTTTCGTATGCGGGGCCTTTCGGGATATACAGGCAATCTTCCCCATATCTGGTTTTTGCGCATAGCATTCCGCTTGCAACCTTGTAAGAGGACAAATCTCCTACGGAGTCCACATTCTCATCTACCTTCTTCCAAATTGGTTCTTTCCAGTATGCTGCTACCAGGTGTGCTCAGAACATTGCGAACATTTCATTGATTGTTTGTAAGGTGTCGCGTTCGTCTTCTATCTCACTCCCTCTGCTTGTCCGAGGTAGGTCTTCCTCCTCGTCGCCTTCGAGGACATCGTATAGCTGGCGCCGGTATTCTGTCATGGTCAGGGGCGTTACTAAGACTATTGTCTCATTGGTAAGGCTTTCTAACCGTTCCGCTCGTCTAATCGGTTGTGGGCTATCAGGTCCTGGCATTGGGAGTACCGCTATAGTCTCAGTTGTACGATTCTCCATTGGTTCTTGCTCCAGTATTTGGAATGCCGGGGCTTCCATGTTTAGCAGTGCCGGAATTGCATAAGACCTGCGCATCGGCTAGGCCAGCATGGACAGTCCTTCTTCCGCACCAATTTCTGTTCCGCCGGTTGTTTGTTGCCATTCCCAATCATTGATTTCGTGGGACTCTGGAGGGCGTGGGTCGCTTTCTGTATTTGGGGGGCTCGGTCCTTCACTAGATGAGTAAGCGGTTGATCATCCCCGTCATCTCAGCTGGTTGTTCGTGAATTTAATCTCGGTTTGATGATATGGGCAATGATCCACGTAACAGTGTGAGTAGTGTTGTGTGCTATTTTGGAGTTCTTCCGGTGGCGTACTTCGCAGGGTACACTGGTCACCCGAATCGTTTCCTGCACTGATTGAGCAGGCGCTTTCGGAGGGCACAGGGGCCTCGTTGGGGTACTCAGTATAGGAGAAAGGAGGGGAAGGAGGGGAGAGCTCATGCGTGGGCTCCATTGTGTTTGGTTCTTGCTCATATACCGTGCTATCCGAGATGTCGTCCGCTTCCTTCGCATAATCATGGACATACGGTGGATTCAAGTCTGATTCTCCCTTGTATATCCGGGAAAGGGCATCAGCTAAATAGTTCGTGCTTCCTGGTGCGTAGAATATTCTCACATCATATTTTCCTCAGGCACTTAGTCATCTCACTTGCTTTCTGCTTGGGTTTTTTGCCGTTCATTGGTGTGTCAAGGGTTGGTGGTCTGTAACTATTGTAAAGGAATTTCCCATTAGTACATTGTAGAACTGATTAAGCTCTTCCACTATCGCTAAGGCCTCTTTATCGGTGGTCCTATAGTTTATCTAAGCATTGGTGAACCTTCTGCTGTGTAACGCGGCTGGTCGTGCCGTCTCATTAGTGGGTCCTTGTCCAACCCATGCTCCAACTCCTAAATCTGATGTATCTATAACCAACCAAATTGGTTCCTTGTTTCGTATGTCTATTGGTCGTATGACTTGGTGATCAATTCTCGGTTTCAGACCATATCAAATGCGGTTTGGTGGGTCGCGGTCCATACGAATTCGGCGTTTCCTGTTAAGTCTGTTAGCGGTGCCATTAATGTAGCATGGTGTGGGAGAAACTGGGCCACATAATTTACTATTCCAAGGAATCGTTGTAACTGCTTCTTGTTTTTTGGTGTCTCCCATCCTGCAATGGAAGATATTTTCTGGGGGGAGGCATGAATTCCTTCGTTGTCTACTATGTATCCTAATACTTCTAGCTTATCCGCAAAAAGTACTGACTTCCTTTGGCAGGCAAAAAATTTTGCTTTTCTGAGCCGATCATATAGTTGGCGTATGCATCCCTCGTTTTCCTGTGGTGTGTCTGAAAATATGAGAATATCATCAATGTATACCAATAGAAAATGATGTAAATATTCGCTTAGGAGGTCCTCCATTATTCGCATAAATGTTGCTGGTGCATTCATGTCTTCTGGGAGCATTACCTTGCTCACAAATCCTCCAAACCGGGTTTTGAATGAGTTGAACTTAACACTGTCCTTGTGTACGTGTGTTTGGAAGTATGCGTCGCTTAGGTCGATGTTACTCGTGAATTTGCTCATCCTAGTCGGTTAAGGATCTGCTGTTGATTGGGAATTGATGGACTATCCATGATCTTGTTATCGTTTCTCAGTTTCAGGTCCCCTAGGGGGCGGATCCTTCCATCTGGCTTTGGTTGTACAAACATAGGCGCCGCTCCAGGTACCTCTTGTCGTACAATCACTCCACTTCGTAATTTCTTGTTTATCCAGTTCATGAGTTTTTCCTTGTAGGCTTCTGGGATCGAGTAACTTGGTTGGTTTCGTAGGTCGGTTGGATCCTTTGGTCGAATGTGGTGGCCAATCTTATGCACTGGAGGTAGCGTTTCAGGGACTTTGTCCAGGAATACATCGTTGTATTCTTCCAACAATGTTTTTGTGGTGGCGTCTGACACAGCAGCTCGGAATTCCCCACTTGTTGGTTTGGATAGCACACGTAGTTTGTCATCGGGAAATTCCACTGCTGTATCCCCATAGCTGATAAGAGCATTATATCTTTTCAGGAAAGGCATTCCAATCAGGGCGTCGTACTTTGCCAAGTTCCCTACCAACATCTCCTGATTTGTCCATTTCTTTTTCCCGATTCCCATGGTCAGTCCACATTTCTTGTGACTTGAAAAGCGGGATCCTTTCATAGCCATATTGACTGTTGTTGGTTGGGTAGAGGCTCTGTATGGATGCCATGGGTAGAGATAAAGGTGGCTTGAGATATGTCGCAGCCGATGGTTCCGTGTCGAATAATACCTTTGCTGGGTGGCCTTCTATATGAATCGTTCCTTCAAGTGCGTCACGAGGCTTGATTGCCAGCGTTGGTTGCGTTCCCAGGCTTTCCATTTCCACTGAGTTAATATCCACTTCGTCATATTCGCTTGCTCCTATACGGTTTGTGCTAGCCTCTCGCTTAGTGGCCTTTCCTTTTCCTTTTTTGGAATAGCAATCCTTTGCGCAGTGCCCCTTTTTCCCGCATTCGAAACATCCACCTTCCTCGCGGCGTTTCTGCTTCTTGTCTGTCTTGTTCTTTGAATCCTTGCAGTATGGTTTTTCCTTTTTCGTATTATCCCACGATGATGACCCTTTCCTGTTTCTTTGCTCCAGTACCTGGATCCGGTAAACTCCCGTTTCGTATGGGATGGCCTCTTCCCATTTGGCCCACTTGACTACCTTGTCAAAGGAATTACCCGCCTCCTGCATGGGTTCTACCTCCTGTCGTAGCCTCGGGTGCAATACTTTATACAATCTTTGTTGCAGCATATACTGAGACACCGTCCCAGTAGGCAATCGTCCATAATACATTAAGAGATCCGTTGCGACCAAGCTTAGTCTTTTACTTTGCCTCTTTCGTACTTGATGGATATCCTTGAACCTTTTGTATAGTTCTTCCGTGTTTCGCGAGGATTGGAATCTCTCTCTCAAGTATTTTATCAGAGTTGTTCCTCGGATCTTTTCCCCACTTTCATAGTGGTTCATTGCTTAGTGGTATGCTTCTTCTGCATTCCCAGTACAGAAGCATCCCTAGTGTGCTCCGCTACCTTCCTTAGTTTTGTCCACTCCCTGTAGGGCCAAGTATTGAGAGATTGTTATAACCCACCGGTTCAATACTTCAGGTTTTACATCGTCCTTTTCGCCCGAGAACGAGGATGGCAGCAGAACTTTGATTTTAGGCCCTGTTCGCCCAGCTCCCAGGCTGGGCAGTCCGGCGGATTCACCTTCGCACATACGGTGTTCGGATCTTTCGTCACTCGAGCTGTTGTCAGAGGAGCTTTCTGGAGAGTCGCTGGGGAATTCCTCTGGTGACTGCCTTACTACCCAGTGATCGGATGTTTCTTCGTCGTCTTCTTCCTTCTTATGTGTCTCGACAGGTATGCTTTCTTTCTTCGGTGGTTGCGCCGGTGCCTTTCCTTTGCTGGGGCTGGGGGGAAATGGCCCAGGAAGTCTAGTTGCTGTCTTTGCTAATTCGTCAGGCGACTTGCTAAAGGTCTGCTTGCCCAAGTATCGCGCTAGTTGTCGTTCTGCTTCGTCGATCGAGAACCCGCTCTTTGGCCCTTTTGGTTTCTTGGGTTACCTTTTCTTAGTAAGACCTTCTCGTTGGACCTGCTTCCCACTTCGAGTCTCCAGTGACTCGATGGTGTCGTGTTGGCGGAGCCGAACTCCTCGTGGTTCTGCCGCTCCCTGATGCTAGCTTTGCTATTGGACCTTTCATAAGTTGATCAGACCGGGTCACTGCAGCTTTCTTAACCACTTGCTGACGTTAAAAAAATGTAATATGTTCGGGCCAGGCCCTAGTCCTGTAGTGGTACAATAGGAGCAGATGGTGTTGTGGTCAACATGAAGCGAGCGCTGCTTGCTAAGGGAGGCTTCGAATGGGGTGTAACAGGAGATCAAAGAAGTAACCGTTAAAGCAAGTATATTTAAGAATACTGTCTGTTGAAGTCTGCTGTTTCCATCGCGGAAATCAGCGGTCTTCAAATACTGCATATCGCTCATCTCCAGTATGAGAGATATTGCAAAACAATGTGTGTATCAACTGATAGCACATGAAACAATACAAGTATCAAACGATACTGTGAAACCAAACATCAAACATTGTGTGTATCAACCCATAGTACTCAAAACAATACCAGTATCATACGATACTATGAAACCAAACATAAAACAACCTAGTACCCGGAGCGGTTACATAGTCATAACCTAGCATCCACGATTAGCCTGCAAATTGAAGTCTCAGAGTACAAGCAACAAGCACATCACGTAGGTCCTTAAACCGCTTAGCCGGGAGGGCAAGAGGTTTCCCGCAGCTCTCGCGAAGCCAGGCTGTGCGCACGCTTTCTATTCCTTACCTACTAGTACTTTTCTGTAATTATGTCAAAGAGCTCTGAGGGTAGTGCATGGCAGGGAGGGTCCTCAGCTGTAGAAAAACTTACATGGGATCCACCGTGAGTAAAATTCACAATTCGGTAGCCGACTTCTTTCAGCCATTTCAATACCCTGCAGAGATTGCAAAGAGACTGTTGGGCTACACTGAACAGAGGAGAAAGGATCAGGTGGTGAGTCACGATATTTGGGTCAGAGAAAGTGAGGACAGGGACAAAGATTCTTTCCTAGGGAGAAAGGCTAGGAAACCGTTACTGTACAGTCGTGTCCAGAAAGTCTTTGCACCCCTGAAGTGCTACCGGTCAACCCCGCATCACCACGACAACCACCTCTACCACAACCCCTCCCATACCCTGAGAGCTAGAGAAGTCTTGAATAAGGAAATTTATACCCTGTATAAACATACCGATATAGGATATAATAAAATTCCTAAGTCTTTGGGTGTTTTCAAACCAACCGTTTGCTATGTGGTCAAAAGAGCTGAAGCTAGGTGTGGAAACACCCATGATGCAAAAAAAGTTGGAAGACCATCCAAGATTACGAACACAATAAGAAAGAGAGTGGTGTCTGTCGTCAATACTGATCGTTATTTAGCACTACGCGACATTACCAACAAAGCAAATCTTGTTTTGAGCAAGACCACTAGGCATAGGATCATCTCCGAAGCTGGTTTTAAGCTTTGGATACCCAGAAAAAGCCCTTTTTGGAGAAAAGGACAGAAGGAGAAGAGAAACAAGTTTGCAAGAAGAAGAAGGAACTGGAAAGGGGCATGGAATTGGCTTGTTTTTGTGGATAAAGTCACTATTGTTTATGATCCGAATCCTGGTAGCAGAAAGGTCAGAGTTAGATCTGGTGAAGAGCGGGAAGAAAAAAACTTGAAGCCTAGCTTCAAGTCTGGGAGGACCAGTATTGGGGTCCATGCTGCAATCATAAAGGGTGTCAGAACTGAGTTAATTCTTGTCAGGAAGAGAGGAGAGGAGGAAAGAACTAGAAAAAGAGACAGACTTGGCCTTAATTCCCACCAATATGTGGCTAAAATCTACCAGCCATATCTCATCCCTTTTATAGAACGACTGGATAGGTCTTCTGACAATATCTACCTAGCTGCAGACAATTCCTCCTGGCAGGGTGGGGAGGAAAATCAAAAATTGAAGGCAGACTGTGGTTACCAAAAACTCCCCTGACCACCCAACTCACCAGATCTCAATCCTATTGAGAACACCTGGGCACTAGTCAAAAGAGCCCTTACCAACCGATTCTCCAGACAGGAAAGAAGGCCCCACAGTGCTGCTGAATTTTTTGAGGCAGCTAAGGAGTAGTGGGATTTAATTCCACAAGAGAAGTTGGATGGATGGATAGACAGGATGCCTGAGAGAATGCAAGCTGTACTAGATGCAGATGGAGGCCATACAAAATGGTAATAATGTTTTTCTACTGTCTACTAGCTATACTATTACTTTTTCTTTAATTGAGTTCTCTACGTTTTTTTAGAATTTTTTGTCTTTAGGTATTGTGGTAGTACCATTTCTGGGCAGGGGTGCAAAGACTTTCTGGACATGACTGTACTTTTCATTCAGCCCATCTAGAGCGGTAATTCTGCATGTCTCACAATGATACAAACCCATGGTGGTGGAAACTCTGGAGTTGATTATGCTTGTGCAAAGGAAGTGTGCAATGGAACCAAGAAAGCCCAATCGCCCACATGGATTCGTGGAGGTTGTGCTTCATGAATGGGATCAGTATGTTGCAGACATAGAGACAATTGAACGCCAAGTCTATCTGCTGGAGGTATGAAGGATCTGGAGGAAAAATTGTGGCACCATAAAAAGCCATATAGACCTAGAGACCCATCATTATATGTATTGGTAGTGTTTGCAGTGGTTGTGGAAATAAAAGCTGGGTTAAGGAAGGTAGAACCAAGCAAAACATTAGGGGGTGTGGGAGAGAAGTTTGACAAATGTACATGGCAATTGCATGTGGTGGATCTTTTTCCATTACCCATGTGAGTATCAAAGGTGTACCATAGTTGCAGAAGAGGCCATGGTTACATGAGAGGCCATGGTGCCAAGCTCATATGCTATCAGGAACAAGGATCTGGTGCCTAACAAAACCGGACCACTGCGGAGCATGTGAGGGCAGGATCGGCAAGTTGAGATGCAAAGCTGGGGCACTGCAGCAGGCTCGTGATCCAAACAGGGCAGAAACCAGATTAGCAAGATCCACAGAGGTTCAGGCCTAGGTGGATGAGGGGTCCATACCAAGATACACCCAAGGGGAACGGGGAGAACTGGATAATAGACTAAGGGGGTTCATGGGCCGCAGATACAAAGACCAGGGGATTCATGGAGGACCTTGTGGTGGACCAGGGGGATCAGGACCAGGCAATGACAAAGATGGAGGGTGAAGGTCCACTAAGGCATGGTCCCAAAAAGCAAAGGTCTGCAGAAGCTCGGACCTGGTGGGTTGTAACGGGGGCACCCCTAGGAAGATGGATCCCAAGGTTGCGACCGCACCAAACAACTTCAAACTTATCGCCAAAAGTTCACACAGATGTAAGAGTAAAG
>PYWC01000180.1:10534-24935 GCA_003182015.1 Tuber magnatum | reverse complement strand
CCAATCCAATCCAACATAACTGATAATACACACATACAACAAAACCCCAAGTAAACAAACCAACCCATACCCACACCACCCCCCAACAAACCCTTACCATCACCACCACGAACAGTATTATATGATAGCACCACCGGTACATTACTAAAGAAAAAAACTCCTCTTATATAGCACAGCACGACACAAAACCTGCTCACAAAGAATCACTCGCTACCTATTTAGTATCATACCTACGACACCTTCACCAGATACCGATATACCCGGACAGGACGTACGGCACTAACCCCCCCAAAGGGAGGGAAAAAACCAAATTTTTCTTCCCTTCTTGGATGAAGCTAAAACTACTGCAACTACAAGTAAATTTATAGACCCCCGATCGGGGCGGGATTGCCGGTACTCGTGGACTAATTGATGGCATGATACCAAGGCGTTGAAAACGTTGGGCTCGGGCTTAGCTTGTGAGTTTCCGGTCTGGTCTGGTCTGGTCTGGATGGGTTTTGCGGTGGGTTGGGTTGTTGTTACCGGTATGGTGCCGGTATTGATTGTGCGGGCTGCGTGGGGAGGGGGGAAGTGCACGAGGCTGTGGGGTTGTGGGGAGTGTGGGTGAGTCATGATTTGGTATCGTATTGCGGGGCATCACATCATAGCTTGTGTGGGGTTAGTTGATTGGTTGGTTGGTTCGGGGGGGGGAGGATAGGGCGTAATGTACTCGGGTATCATGCTGAATGTGTCTGGTACAATGCCGATACGCTAGCAGAGAGAAAACCCACAACTAGGGTAATGTGAGTGATATCTTGTGATTATATACATTCCACAGTCGAACTATGGTACACGATGCAGCACTGGTTGAGCTGAAGAAAACATCTACGTCACCACCCTAATCAAACTTTCCTCCTTCGGTCCGAACTCTGAAGCTATAGCCGCCCCCAAACCCCAACGCACACTTGTCCATCCTCCTCCTCTCAACCTCCCTCCACCTGTATCCCCACCCCCCCAACCCCCTCCTGAACACGCAGACCTCCACAACCCCTTCAAAGCTCTCATACGCAAACACGTTCCCATGTCCGCCACTCAGCGGACAATGCAGCCCAATCCACCCTCGATGCATTTCTGGCCCTTTGACCGCAAGCACAATCTTGTGCGTAAAGTTAGCAACAGAAATTTTAAAAAGTCCCGCTCGGGAATCGATTTCTTCGCTGCAGAAGGGCGTTGAGAGGGTCAACGGCAGGAAGGAGAATGGAGGTTTGAAGCGAAGGGTTGTGGTGGGTGAGGTGTATGAGAGGAGGTAGGCTTTTTGGAAGAGGGTTTGGCCGCCGGCAAGGCTTAGCTTGAATCCACTGTCGTCATTGGAAGGAGGAGCCCCGAAAGGTGTGGGGGTTCTGGGGGGTGCAAAGGCCTGAGCCCATGTCCAACCGCTCGGGAACGCTATGCCCCAGTTCTTCTCGATATGTGCTCTCCCGATGCCACTAATTTCCTCCTGTCCGGCTCTCCCGGGTATGCGAATGCGGTATTCGGCGCGGGAGTCGATAGAGAACACGTGCCAGTGTATTGGCAGTAGATGAACCAATTCCCCTAAAGCGCCTTCGGGAGAACTTAATTCCTCTCCCCTATGCCATGGCGTTCGTTCCGTAAGCTGCACGTCCACCTCCACTCCCCCCGGAAGGCGTAGCGAGTAGGTTTGCTTTTCAGGAGTAATTGTGTACTCCCCTATCCCACCGCTTACTATTCTCCGGAATGGCTGGACATTGCTACCCACGGTGCGGGGGAGCCACTGATCGGTTATTGTTGGGAAGAGGTCTATTCTGAGGTTCTCATCCCTGGATGGGGAGGAAGGATGGGGGAGATAGGAGAAGTGGACGTAGTGAGGTTTGTGTGTGGCTTTTCGAACGGAGGAGAGGATCAGGAGGATTGTGGCTTCGGGAGTCAGTATTCGAGTGTAGTAGCCTTCAAACGGGGCTGTTGGGTGAGGTGCAAAGTGGTCCCGTTCGAAGCGGGAGTGAAGGAGAGAGAGAAGCAGCAAGATGGGCTCCTTTATGAGGGAGAGGAGGATGGTGAGCATTTTCGCATTTGGCAGTCGGCGGGGGGTCAGTGCTAGGGTGCACCGAGGTTTGTCGAGGCGATAGATAGGGTGGGTGGCGTGTAATGTGGCGATGGGGTTGGAGATGGGGTGCTCGTTGATGATTAAGGAATTGACGGGAACCAGGCTGCGGGGCCCCCCGTTGATGACAGAGCAGAGTGCCGTGCCGAATTCATGCTTATCGAGTATCTAGCGGCACAGTACGAGTAGAGTACGGTACAGTACCGGTACAGCACTCGAGTAAACATGATATTATGGTGTTGACTCCCCTCAAAATCAGCGAGTGACAACAATGTCCCCGCACCCAGGGCTTCCCGTCTCTCTAAATAATCTCTCCGTCCTGCTCCGGGTAACCTTTTACGGGCAGTGCTTCTACAGCGGCTCCCTCCCTGCTGATTACCGATTACTGATAACTAGATAATAACCCGTTATCGGCAGGGATTAATCCCTCAACCTACCGTACTTGTTTGTCTCCTATGTTTCTCTCGGACCTTTTTATCATTCTCCTCGGTGAACGGGCCCCGTGATGGAGCGTGTTCCCCGTTTTGGCGTGCGCGGATGTCGAATGGTTCCTCTGTTTCCGGGGGGGGGGCTTACGGTAGTTTTTGGCCTTTGGTGGGCGGAGGGGGGTGCCGGTTCCAATTGTGCAGCGTTGCTCAAGGCGGGCGAGTGCGATGATTGTGCGAGTTTTTCAGAAATTGCACCGGTTGTGGGAGATCTGAGTGTGATGTCGGGATTGAGATTTTGCGAACATTTGTATGGGATGATACGGGTACAAGTATCATAATGTGGGACGGTAGTTCTGTAGAACGCCTTGCTTGGTTGTTTATTTGTGCCCTTTTATAGACTTTGTTTTGAGGCAACAATAACAGCTCTGGATACAGTACTGGTACTCGAGTACCGGTATCTCCATCATGCGAACACGGCATCTTGTCCGAATCATTATCCGTCGCCCTGCAACTGATACCAAGACACAAGGCAAACTTCAGAGTGCTGACAGTCAGCTAGACCCGTTCCGGCGGCTTCGGTGGTACAAACGTTCCTTGAGGCCCCTCCTTTCCTCCCTGTCTCCCTCCCTCCCTCCCTCCCTCCCTGCCTGCCAATTCGATCCAGGGATTTCCCTCCCGTCTCCTGGAAGCTTTCCCTTCCTTCCCTCTCCGGCCCTTCCTCTCCCTTCCTCCCCCCCAAACCCCATTTCATCCAAACATGTCATAATGGAATCGATATTGCCAACGGGGGGCTGCAACTACCACGACCTCTCCCAGCCCATCGCGAACAACTGCGGATGCCAGCGTTTCTGGCTACGCAGGAAGGCACCCAAAGGTCGTGGAAAGAACCGAGCACCACCACCACCGCCCACACGCGTCAATCGGATTAGCGAGGAGCGGCAACTATTGATTGGGAACGGGACGGCGGGGTTGACTTCCGCAACCTTCCGGCAAGAGCACCAAGAGGAAGAAGGGGAGGACGACGACGGAGAGGATGTAGGGAATTGTCATTGCGGTCATCACGCTTGCTTTCATTCGATCGATCACCCGCCTAGGAGTGCGCTTGCGCAGAACACCTCGAGACGCTGTTCGTTACAGATTTCGGATACGGAGACGTCCATTCGCTTGGATCGGCCGGGGACGAACTTGGCAGCGAGTGGCATTTCGGTGGCCAGTGGAACGACGACGGAGCGTGACCCGTGCTCTGCTGAACAGAGTCCTTCCGTACTCGCCGCTAGACGGATCAAGCCGCATTACCAACCTTCGCAACTCGGCAGCGAGCATGAGTCAAAGCCAGGCAGTCAGAATACCAATATCCCAGTTGCGGATGTGATCCCCATGGTTATGGGCTTGGAGAACCGATTGGAGGTTACTGCCGCGTCGGTCAAAAATCTCGAGTCGATGGCTGCTTCTGCGACTGCCTCCACTGCTACCGCCATTCTCCCATCCGAGATCGCAGAGATAAAACAGGGACTCGCTGACCTGAGAAGGGATTTCGTGACAAGCCTCACGGCCCTTCGCACTGACAGGGACCAGCTCAAATTGCACAATGAGAGGCTTGAAACAGTGGAAACGTTCGGCTCGGTGCTAGAGGACATGAGAGAGAAGATTGAACTGATCGAGGATCGGAGTATTGAGTGCGAGAACAAGGTGCTGAGCTTCGAGGATCGTCTCGGCGATCGCCTAGCCCCTGTAGAGGCGTTTCTCGAGTCTCGCAGTGAGAAGAGGAAGCACTCACGGCAGGGTGACGGAGGTATTCGACGGAAACGGCGGAGGCGGGGACGGGAAGGCCTGGGCGATAGTAGTAGTCAGCAGGAAGTCAACATGGCAGCTACCACGAGCTTCACAGCTACCATGAGTACATCGACTAGCTTTTCGGGAACCTCTTCGTCAAGTATTGTGGGGGGCAAGGGAGCAACTACTGCTCGCATGCTTGGGGTGCTGGAAGGCTACGAATCCAGGTTTTTGGAATTAGAGGATATTGCCCCACCCACGGTGTCTCGTCCATGGGTAATTGAAGTAGTCTTACTTCCACCAGCACCATTGAAGGGTATATGGGTCGACCCATGCGCCCAATCGGAAACTGGAACCCAATACGAAAGTAGCAATCCCCAATCCACCAACACCACCTCCGGCATCACATACTCTCGCCAGGCGCTGGGCGAACCCGAAAGCCCCGGTATGGTCCCGAAAAGCTTTAGTATACGCTCTAGCGTTTATCGTCGCCTGTGTAGTCGTGGGTTCGTCAGGACGCTAGGGATCACCGCCGGAACCGCCAGAGACGTTGCCTTCCAGATAGAAGCCCACTTTTCCCAGCTCCTCGACTGGTGCCGCTCTTTCGAGGCCGACTCCCAAGCTTCCTCCTTCCCCCGGCAGGCTTCCACTACCACCACCCCCACGAAGCCCATTATGAGCTCCAGCGCCTGGCAGCCCCTGCGTAAAGTCCACAAACAAACCGCCCTCGAATACCTCCGGCCAGGAGAAATGATGGATGGAATCTGGACAGTTGAATTCCTTCGTGGAACCTGCTTGATGAAAGGCCGGCGGAAGGTCTTGTACATCACGCCCCTCCCCTCAAGCGGTTCGTCCTCGATAGCTTGGTCCGACATTAAGTCTCTACCAAAATTCACCGAAGCCCCCATCGAGGGAAAAGCCTCCCATGATATCCCGAAACCTGAAGAGTCTGACGACGAGTGTTGGAGTCACAAACGCTTCTTGGATGAACCCGCCATATCTTTCACCACCGCTATCAACAGCCCTGGCTCATCATTCGGCCCCTTTCAATTAGAAGAGGAAGTCCCAGACCCTGCGAGTGTCCCCAGTCCACAACTCTCTATGCCTTTCCCCTTCCGCAGAAGGAGCCGAAAAGGCTCAATGTCGTCGAGTAGCACTGGCGGAGGACGCAGGATCGGATGGAAGTTGACCCGAGGCGCAAGCCCTACTAATGCAGGCAGCGTCACCCCGGCCAGCTGTATCGTGGGCACGGGTAGGAGCAATTCTTACCCGCCCGATGGCTGCGCTGGTATCGGTGGTTTGATCCGCCGGACGAGTAGTGGCAGCAGGGGAGGAGGTGCCAGAGAGGACGAATGGGAATTGAGCCCTGCCACGTTGGGCTGGTTTACCCAGCATCCACTAGAGGAGAGTTGCGACAGTTCTAATCGAGACAGTCAACATACGACGCTTGGCGGTGACGAGGAGGCGGAGGACTCTGAGGGAGATGTGGATGCGGATGGTGATGGTGATGGTGATGAAGATGGCGATGCAGACGGTGGATACGAAAGTGCCGATAGGGAAAGTAATGACTCTTGATTTGTTGAGTTTTGCTATTTAACATTCTTTATATAAGAGTTTTCTTTGTATCTATCCATTCATTCATTCTAGTCACGGCCGTTTTATTTTTTCTTCTTTTCTCTTTGGCGTCTGTTATACCACCGTCCCGGGTCTTTGTTGTTAGCGTAGCGGGCGAGTTTGGCTTTGTTTGGTTTGGTTTGGTTTAGCCAGTGATCCTTATTTTCTTCTTCCTTTTTACCTAGCATTTTGCATTGGTTTTGCTGCGATCGTTGAGTAAGTATGTTTATGTTATTATTATAGTCATGGCGGATCGGTATCGTGTGGTTGGGATATATGGGCTGGATACCTTGGAGAATATACCATAATAGAGTCTTAAATCAAACTTTGTTTGCGCTGTGTCTGGGGGTGCGACGGGGGCTGCTCCGGGGTTGTAGAGGGGAGTAGAGTGGTCGCTGGGTGCGCTGCGATAGAAGTGATAACGCCCTACATACGATGTCACTCGTGCAGTCAATGCGTGCGGTATCATACTGGTTTGTTTGTACTCTAAGGGTATGATTTTTTACACTAGGTATGATATCATATCCCAGACCAGTCCAGAGCCCAACAAAAACCTCTCCCTCCCTCTTGCCAACAGCTTTCACATTACCCCCTACTCCTCTCGGCGCCAGCCTCCCTACTATTCCCATTCCCACTAGCATAAGTCCACCTCAACCTCGAGAGGCTACTAAACCGCTGCTCTCTCGTCCTATTCTACAATACGGTATACACCGCCCTTCCCCACGCCGAACCCCAAAATACCCACCGCTGTTTCACCTTGTCAAGTCCCCCCAGCGCAGTTGAACCCATGTGAACCTAAACCCACACAGAAAGGAATGTAGATACTACCTAGAATCTGCTTACCGCTAAGTAAGTTAGGACGGCAGCAGGTAATATGTACCTACTAGCTCCAGTAGGTATTTAGGTATGCTACCGGTACCACCACCCGAACCCACGCGCTGTGAGAAATGGAATATTTACAAATCCTCCACACGCGGATACGTGAGATAGGTTAGAGAGGGAGAAGATATAAGTTGGCCTCAAGAAGTCCAGATGTTAGCTCAACTCGGTTTGTTATAACCCCCCCCTTCTCTTTTTTCAGAAGAGACAGGGGTAGTGTGTAGGACTATTGAGTGATTGTGGGACAGGGTCTGTTTATGATGTGGGCACGGGTTTGTTATGAGCCATGGATTGGCCAACAAGGCTAAAATATTCTCAATATAACAAGATTCCGGAATTGAGTTTTTGACTTGAGGAAATATCCTGCTTCTCGGGTGTCTCTGGGATTGTTTTCATTGTCAAGACATGTTGCCTAGAGACAGATCAAAGGACATTAACAATGCATTTAGGGAGGCGTGATACAAGTAGCATTAGCAACCATGATAACAATCTGCTAGTCATCCAATATGGAGATCGTTCTTCTGGTGTATGGAAACCATTAGATACCAATTCTCATCATTGTAAAGCATCCCGACTGTTGGACATAAATGGTTTTTGCTGCTCTTCGCATATCTGTCACCGGTGGTCATCATTCCTGCTCAGAAAAGCGCTAAGTCCAAGAAACATCTAGGCATATCACCTGACTATCATCCGACGTCCCTGGCTCCAACATTACCACCATTCCTTCCTCGCATCAACCCAAACAACACTGGCACTATCAGTCGTCCGTCATATCACAAGAAGACTACTATCACCTACCTCCTAGCAAATAGTCGAAACGGTTATTGATCCTTATCTGCTCTATTGCATGCAGTCGAATTCATCAAACAGCCACCTGCATTACCGAAACCTATCGTGCCTTGGGAAACGCCCCACTGTCTATACGAATCTCATCTGAGGCTGAAGAAGGACTCCAACCCTCGGCTACTACTATTACTCTCGGTCAGCATTATTACCTCGGCCAGTACTATCCCCTCGGTCATGAGCCTAAGGTAGCCTACCACCTGAAGGCATATGAAGGAACCCACCAGTGTGTGAGCATGTGGAGCATGGAAGAAATGAACTGGAAGACCAAAGTACTCTGGCAGTACGGGTGGGCTTGAGAAGGATAAAAATGGTTCTATCTTCCTGCTGTCAGTCATGTCTTTTTTGTTCGTTGTTGGTCGTTCACTATTACTGCATTAGGTTTTTTTTTCTCTTCTCCACTCTTTGTCATTTGGATACTTGCCTACATTTCTTCTATATTGTTTGTTTATCACAGAACCCATATTTCAATTCGTCCAAACCGCTGTCGGTATATCCTGCTGTCGAAAACCGACTTTATCTATACCCTTAGTTACTCGGCATAGGTGTTGGTGAGGCATGTCTCATGATAGTCATGCTCCCTTCCCAAATGGACATGACAAGTTAGTAATTGTCGCACAAGCTACTGTGCATCGCCCCGCTTTCTTCAGTTCTGGTCACAGAAAGGTTATAAACTTCCCCGTTCCCCCTACAAATTGCTCTACCATTTCTGTATCCCGCCAACGTTTTAGACAAAACATCATGGCCCAGACTACACATATCCGATCGGTAAACGTGGGCGATGGCGATGCCAACTGCGGCAACATAACGACTAGTTTCAACATCATCTACAAGTGCGACGAGGATGCGCAGATCATGCGTTGGCTCTCTCCATTAGAACCAAACAACAGACGTCAGGGCGTGCGCACCGACCGATTTGACGGTGTTGGGGATTGGTTTTTGGAAACAAATGAGTTTCGGGAGTGGAGAGATAGTGACCGTGGAGCTGATAAGGCTGTCTTGTTTTGCAGCGGGAGTCCCGGGGTTGGCAAGACATATCTGAGGTAAGTGGTGAGATACTCTGAGAGAAGCGGATATTTCTAACCGCCAGAAACACTAGTTCGCTGGTGATCGGTAGCCTGTGCGATTAGGCAAGGAAGGCAAAGATCGCCGTTGCGGGCTTGTACTGCGACTTCCTTGCCCACCAGGAACAAACAATCACCAACATGATGGGAGCTATTCTCAAGCAGTTGGCGGGCAGAGGGGACATCCCGGATTATCTACGCGAGGCGTTTAAGGAAGGGAAAATGGAGTTTGGCGGAAGAAGGCTGCGACTTCCGGATCTGATGAGAATGCTGAAGATCGCTATTGCCTCATTACCCCAGGTTTTCGTCTGTATCGATGCTCTCGACGAATGCTTGCCGAAACATCTGGCAGAGCTTCTTGAGTCGCTGAGAGATATCGTCCGGGAGTCCCCTAGGACGCGAATATTCCTCACCGGAAGGCCCACGTCAGGGAGGATATCCAAAGATATTTCGCCAAGGTGGCTGTGACACCCATCGGTCCTAACAGGGATGATGTTAGGAGTTATCTGGAGATGAGGCTAGATAGGGATGCCGAGCCAGAGGCGATGAACGATGAATTACGGGCAGATATTGTGAGAATTATCCTGGAAAGGATATCCGATATGTGCGTAGGAGCATTTAGCGTTTCCACTCTGTCGATGATATATGATATACTTACCAGCGATTGTGCTTAGATTCCTACTTGTTTCGCTAAACATCGACGCTATTCTAGGAGAGGTGACAATTCGTCAAAGAAGAAAGAAACTCGAAAAGATGACACTAGGCAATGGACTGAGCGATGCATGCATGGGAACTCTAACTCGAGCGAAGGTGCGGAAGGGATATAAATCGGTACTCGGACTGAAGGCCCTGATGTGGGTGTTGTATTCGGAACGGCCATTACGAGCCGAGGAGCCATGCCTTGGGGGTGGAGATGGAATCTGCAGATATGGATCCCGAAAACGTTCCAGCATTACGGACACTCCTAGCGTCTTCTCTAGGTCTAGTCACGGTTGAAGCGTCTTCGTCTACGGTCCGACTAGTACACTTTACCCTGCAAGAGCATCTCTCAAGTGACCCGACACTGTTCCATAGCCCACGCTCAACAATTGTGGAGGTTTGCTTGACATACCTCAATTTTAGATGTGTCCGGGATCTTTCGCCAACTCTTCATTGTGCCCCCTCGGCAATGCCCCTTCTAGAGTATGCTTCTTGTTACTGGAGGGAGCACGCGGGAAAGGATATGACGGAAAATGTGGAAACGCTTGCACTGAAGCTTCTCGATGGATTGGATGAGCATATATCTGTACAACTAATGTTGTTGAAAGATAGAGGCTGGAGCCCTCATTTTCCCGCCGTGGGGGGACCTGCAGGATTTACAGGACTTCATGGAGTAGCATATCTCGGGATCGTAGAGATGGTTGCTGCTGTATTAGGAATGAAAGAATGGGATGTTAATGCGAGGGATTGCATGGGGAGTACGGCTCTTGTATGGGCGGCGAGAAGAGGACATGAGAGGGTCACAAAGATGCTATTAGAACGAAAGGATGTTAATCCCAATACGGCAGACACCAAATTTGGCTGGGCGCCACTCTCGTGGGCGGTTGGGGGAGGGCATAGAGGGGTAGTGAAGGTGCTTTTGGAGCGAGAGGATGTCGATCCCAACCAGGCAGACACCAATAGTAGTCGGACACCACTTTCGTGTGCCGCTCAGAACGGGCATGCGGGGGTAGTAAAGATGCTTTTGGAGCGAGAGGATGTCAATCCAAATATGGCAGACACCAAATATGGCCGGACGCCACTCGAGTGGGCTGCTCGCAACGGGCATGAGCGGACAGTAGGGCGCTTTTGGGACGAGAGGATGTTGAACCCAATCACGCAGACATCAGATGTGGCCAAACACTACTATCGTGGGCGGCTGAACACGAGCGCGAGGAGATAATAAAGATGCTTTTAGAGCGAGGTGACGTCAATCCCAATACGGCGGATACCGACTATGGCCGAACACCACTCTCGTGGGCAGCTGAGAGCGGGCATGAGGGGGTAGTAAGGATGCTTTTGGAGCGAGAGGATATCAATCCCAATACAGCAGACACTAGTTATGGCCGGACACCACTTTCGTGGGCGGCTGAGAACGGGCATGAGGCGGTGGTAAAGATGCTTTCAGAACGGAAAGATATCTACACCACCACACCAGATAACGAGAACTAAACACTACTATCGAGGACTCTCTCTAGCGGACATGATGGAATTCTAAGGGTGCTACTAAAAACGGGACAATATTAATTCCGACACAGCAGATCGTGGTGACCGGGCATCCCTCCTACCCTCCGCTCGGGATTGAGAAGAGCATGTGGTAGAGATGCAATTCCGAGACTGATCCTAACACCAGCCTCACAGGCCTTAATGACCAATCTACACTCCCGCTGGCAAACTCTAATGAGCGGGGAGGTGTATTGGACCGCAAGGGTTCTATCTTCAAGTCCGCGAGCAGCGACCCCTTCTCGACCGAACCACCCATGCACTATCAACCTAAAGTACCTAAGCAGAAGTCTTTGTGAAAAGGGTGTGTAAGTGAGTGTGATGTAACTCTACCACAACTGTGATCAATCAAACATTTCCCACAAAATCA
This sequence comes from Tuber magnatum, assembly GCA_003182015.1. Classification (NCBI taxonomy): domain Eukaryota; kingdom Fungi; phylum Ascomycota; class Pezizomycetes; order Pezizales; family Tuberaceae; genus Tuber; species Tuber magnatum. The sequence goes on along the minus strand of PYWC01000180.1, from coordinate 13,625 downwards.
ACTATGGTACTCAAGACATTGCATAAAGAGCTCACTGGAGTTGGGAAAGGTATGATCCTCACCTTTTTCAAGGGTTTCCTGCAAATCTCAATGGTTAGTTAGATTGTTGGCCATCCATGATGAACTGTTGGGAATTTTCACACTTGTTTACTAAAGTGGGGTTCAATTGCAAACTTTTGACATTTTGGTCAACCACCCCTGCTCTTCCAGAGAGCCAAGAGATCCTTAGTAAGAGGGGCAAAGCACTACAGGGATTGGAGTAGAGAGAAATTGTAGCAGATATTGGTCCCCAATATCTCAGTTTGAACCATAGACTGGGGCTCTTTGGAAGAGTGGTATTAAGAAATGGCTAGTCAAGAAAAGAAAAAAGCTTTCACCAGGGCATGCTCAGAAGAGGTTGATCTAGACTAAGGCATATCAGAATTGGACTGTAGAGGGATTTTGAAGGGGTTATTTGGAGTGATGAATGCTCAGTAGAAAAGAGTAGGAATTTAAAGCAAAAATAGGTTTTCAGATCTGCTTCTGAAAAGTGGCATCCAGACTGTGTGAGAGGAATAGAAAAGGGAAAAGAGATTTTGTTGATGGTCTGGAGATACTTATGGAGTAGGAACAGGAAAACCTTTATTCTTTTGATTGTGAAATTAGTAAACTAATAGCCGGTTACCCTCCTATTCGGTTCCCTCATAGTCGGGAAAACCAAGCGTTATGCAAAAGCAAGTGTTATGCTCCATTTTTTTTTTCTTGTGGATTACACAATATGATATATCTACTAATAGACTGGCAGAATAAAATCAATTTCCCCAAGTATGAGTATTATTTTCTAAATTACATGTTTCAATTGAAGGTAATAAAATCAGCATTTCTTGTGATTGAGTCATAAGTTGTAGAAGAGGAGTCAGAGTCAGATTCTCCAGATTCATCATCACTCATAAGGGGTTGATGATTTTCGATAGCGGGATTATTGAGGACAGCTGGCTCAAGGAGCAATAAGGCTTGCAGTAAATCAGGAGGGTGCTGAAGGGCTTCGAGGTCTTCAGGAGAGGGATTCTTTTCCGGGTCTGGTATCGGAACCAACATCTCTGGTGCAATAATGCTGCCGTGAGTTTGTAACTCAAGTACTTTTTTCTTCCTTTCCCTTTCAGCCTTTCGAGTATCAACTCCACGGCAGTGTAAAGCTGCTTTGGCTTTATTCACAGCTGTTTGAATGTCCTTTCGAGCCTTCTTGAGAGCTGCAGCCTTCTGCTTCTGATCCTTTTCAGTTTTCCTAATCCTGGCTGCCTCAACTGGAATAATACCTCCTTGTTGGATTACTCAGCGGGATTTGACTTTCCGATACTGTTTCTCCTCACGGATGCGGGATTGCACAGCACGGTAGGAGTCTTGCTCAAGTTGTGCCTCAGCCAGGCAGATTTGAGTCCCTTTCGCCCTTTGTTGAAATTTGGCTTTTGATTTCGGACTAAAGCTTTCAGCCTTGTCAATCCACTCTCCAATTCCCTTTTGACACTCAAAATAGGTACTTGGAAGTATTGGAAGCTCAATGTTATCCTCCTCATCAGTAGAAGCAGGGGATATATTTGCATGGCTATTGCTATCAGGGCCTTGCCCAACCGTACTAGAAAGAGAATGCGAATGACCTTTAGGGTCTCTCTTGGCATTGTAATGTCGCATCTTTTTCAAAGCAGCTTTGAAAGATGGGGGAAACAGGCCAGAATTCTTAAAAGAATTCTTTATCATATGAGTTTGAAAGGTCTGCTGACAAATAGAGCTCAAGTCTCTGAAAAAGAAGGAAATGGTATACTCCATATCGAGAGAGTGTCATGCGTTGTGAATCGCTTTATTGTGGTAGTGTTTCCATGGGCGAAAGACACCAACTTTGAGTGGTTGAAGGATATGGGTGAGGTGTGAGGGAAATACCAATGGTACAATATGATTCTCATAGCATTTGAGAATGAAATCATCCTTGTGGTGTGTAATATTACCATCAAGGAGAAGTAGACGCCAATGTGCTGTAGGACCAGTACCAACATGGTTAATAAAATGATCAAGCCAAGCAAGGGCGATATTCTTATTTGTATAACCAGTTTGGGAGACTGCGATCATCTCAGCACCAGTAAGATTTTCCTGAATCCACTCTTCCATTATTTTCTCCCCAGGACAAATGATGACTGGCGCTAGTGGGGGGCTGTCATCGGCAAATATTGTCTTAATAATGGTAATAGACTTCCGATTCTCTGGGCTTGCTGTATATAACTCTTTGACATCGGTAGGAACAATGACGATCTCTCCTGTTGGGCAGCCTACTCCGACACCAGACTCATCCATGTTGTAAATATACTTGGATTTCACAATTCCATACTTGGAAAGAGTATTCTGGTACTCAACAAAAAATGTCTTAAGATCTTTCTCACTATGGGTAGCAACTCGCAAATGTGCTATGGGCTTGGTTTTAATGGTATGAAGATTCGGATTCTTCTTTAACCATTGTTGGACCCAGACGAGGGAGGGGGGATTGCGGTTTTCTTGTTGGCGTGGATGGCAGATTGCGGCAAAAATAATGGAAGGGGTTGCTCCTAACCCAGCCTCTAGCTGCTCTAGACAGAAATGAAAAACCGCCAACTCTTGGGCTTCAGTTAAGATCATGTTGTTTCCTCCATGCTGGTTGTAAACACCCCGAGAGTTGCGTTGCTGATAGCGTTTGCGATATTGACGCATTCGAATTGATGCTGGGTTGACTTTAAAGATAATGGCTGCAGTACTAGCCTTCTCAGTAGGTTCCTCCTCTAGCCACTGCATAGCACGGTCCAAATGTTGCTTCATCTCAAGCTTGTCAATTACCTCAGAACTGTGGATTTTGTTTAGACTTTCTGGATAAACTGGAGTGTAAGGCTCATTTGCTGGAACAGGGCTTGACACATTTGAGAATGATTGGCTTGAAGGAGAGGCAGGATTGGCTGGGCTAGAGGGCCAGAATTCCTCTTCCTCAGATACCCTCTGGCTGGAGAATCCGGCAGAAACGGCAGGGATAGAAAGTAGGTTTGGCTGGGCCATGAATTCGGAGAACAATTGCCTGGGTGAGGTAGGCGGAGGACGT
>PYWC01000177.1:0-33122 GCA_003182015.1 Tuber magnatum | reverse complement strand
TGAGTGGCTGGGTGGTGGCTGTGAAACACTTGGCGCACGTGCTGTTCCGTAATAGGCAGTCGTACGCCCACTTACCCAATCTGTCGATTCAGTTCCGGATTGGGAAATTCTTCCTTAATAGGAAAATTTCCGCTTTAGGTAAGTGCTCTTTTCGGTAATTGTGATAGCTCACATATCCGGTATAGCAAGCGTTGGTATGACAGGGGTCACGCCCCTGCATATGCAGCTAAGCGAGCTTCCTGTCACCCGCACACGATCTACCTTGAGCATCGGTGTGGCACACCTCGCTTAGCGCACATGCACGAACAGGGAAGAGTTTTTCACTGCGTATGCGGAGATTACACTACCCTTTTCGGCATGCCGCCCGCTTCCGCCGGCTTATCTAGGGATCGATGCCGTGCGCCCACACCTTGTTTGGAATACGAGGTCGCCGACGCACGAAATTAATTGCGACACCCTCACGCAATTAGGACTCCCACCCACACCTTTTGTTCCTCGCCTTAGCGGTAGGAACGTTGCCCGTTCTGGAGAACTTCCCGACGGCCGCACCCACACCAATATCCTCGTGGATTTTTGGCTTCATGTCTATAAGTATCCCCCCGTGGAAGCGTACTGAAGAGTCTCCAGAAAACGGTAACGAACCGAATCAGCAACAACAGAATAACATCTGCTTTGCTACCGTCTACACTCCTCACCAAAAATTCTTACTCTTTTACGTCTCTCTTCTCCGTCAACACAGATGACCCTTTGCTACTTGCTTCGCTCGGTGCCTAACCCTAAGGTACTGGCAATGTCAGTGGAGCTAGGAACCTTAGATAGGCAAGTTGCCGTACTGGGCATAGTAACCTGGGAAAGGATACAAGTATCTAACCATGCTGACCCGGTATACAGGGTAACGGGGTAAGGTACCCTGATCCAGAGGTAGGGTTAACTGATGTCGAGAATCTTGTTAACCTGCTATGTGAGTCAGGTAAACCTGTCCAGGGTGCTGAATTATTCTACCATGTACCCCAAAGTCTTCCTGCAATATGGAGAAAATTGGGTTCAATGTTTGTTATGCAAAACTGTATAAGATCCGCGAATCTGGCATTATCTTGAATACTATTGGTTGATCTATACAGCTTTAAAGAAGGTGTAACTTAGGAACATTGTTTCTGGCAAACCTCTAGAGCCCCACTATTAGCCCCGAAGATCTTGGGCTCATACTTGCGTAGTAGAGCACAATCCAACCAGGCAGGACATAGAGAGGTCCGTTGATAAAACTATATATACTCCGCCCATCCAGTCAACCATAAGCTGTTTGCTGGAGCTACAAGAGTGCATAGTTGAGAAGGTGAAGTAACCTCTCTAGGTTTTGTGGTGTACACTTGACCAGAACTGATAGAGATAGCAGAGACTAACAATTGGCATTCCTGGAGTAGTTCCCAGTAGCACCAGGAACTACCCTGAAAGTTATACACCGGACAAGCCAAAAGGTACCCCTATGCCCTAAACTTGTTGTAGAAAGTTTGACGACTCTGAAAGTACGATTCTTATCTCAACTAGTATGGTTCTGCATGTGATGGTCATAGGTAGTGCACTTTGGATCACCTCACGGGACACCCACTTGCGAGAGTCTCGGTGGTCTTCTGGCCCAATAGGAGTGGATAGAATATATAGACTGGAGAAGCTAATAGGGACTGGTACTGATAAACTGCATACAGAAAGGTGTTCATATATTAGTCAGCTCTCACAATTTCCTGGACTATTAGTTACTGGAAGGAGACCAATGCAAGAAAGTTTACATCTTAGTGGCTATAACTTTGACATGCCTCAGAAACTGAACAGTATAAGAAGGTTGCTGACTGGAGTGTGTTAACATATGCATACCTACGAGGATAGGGTTGTAGTGCCAAACAACACATAGTAGTAGAGAATGTACTCACCGGGCTACAATGAACTGATAGGAGACTTTCTGATATAAATTCTGACTACTTAAAATATATGCAAGAACTCTTCTACTCTAACACATTCAATATCCTCTTAAGACCTTAGTTGAGTGAAGTGTTTGGCTTAATGATATTAAGTTTTACTACTTACTTTATTCTTACATCTTATTGCAACTTGTGGCTATAGGTTTGCAGTAGTTCAGTATCGTCGCAACCTTTGGGTCTATCTCTCTTTTTGTACTCCTATTACAAAAGGCTATAGAGTACAGGACATTCTGTGTGAGCCCTATGAGATACAAGAGTGGACAGGCCTAGAGTGCAATCAGGATTATCGCTAAAGATAGCTATCTAAATCAAGCAACCATAGTACTGCTAGAGAACTAACCTGGGAAAAATAAGGGAGAACTCGTATGATCAGGGGTGGAACTTGGAGAAGAAAGGAGTAGTATAAAAATCCAGTTTCTATCAGTGATAGTAACTTGTACTTTGGTCCATACAGACAACTCAAGGGTCAATGAGTAGGAAAAGGTAGGCATATGAGTGCTTGCCTCACTAGTGTCCAATGCTCAGAGTTCTGCTATAAAGGGTTTAGTCCTTGCTTTCTCAGTACTTGGGTACCGCGGTACTTGAATACCTAGTAGCTGGAGGTGGACAATGTTGGTCTATATAGGTACTGGAGGGAGGCATATTATATTAGTACCCAGGAAAATAGTACAAAATATACCAGTAGCCAACTTATACAATAGACTTAGTATATAGAGTATTTGGGTAGCCATTGTTCTTATGACAAAGCCAAGACTAGTTGTGTAATAGTTGATTGTATTGCTCTTGTTACTGATAGTGCCAGATAGTTATATATATAATAGATAGGGTAGCTTATAATCTCAGCACAATCTGCTTATAGTAGTATTAAAGTATAGCCTTCTCTTAAGCTGTATGGATAATCATGTTATTTCCACCATGTTCATTGAGGATACTACAAGTATTTCAATCTTGGTACCACTTTCATAGCTGATATACTTTGATTAATGGATAATACCTGCAGCTTGATTATTTTTATGGCAGTGCTGGCCTGCCCTCTTGGTTCCTTGTTTAGCCATTCCATGGTACAAGCTATAAGCTTTTTCTCTTCCTCCAATTTTATATGATTGGACCTTGCAATTGTCAAAGCTGTAATAATCTTGTCATATTGTATGGATTGAAGAATATTGATAAAGCCAAGAATGCATAAATCTGAATATTGTGAGTTAAAAAAGTATTATTTTTACTAACTATTTGAACCTAGTATCAAGTGAAATAAATATAATATCCTACTATAGACAAAGCAAAATAGGAAAATAGAAAAAAGGTTTAGGGTATAGCACTTGCTTTGGCATTACACTTGGTTCGCCTAACTATGCGCAACAGTAAAATTGGAGGTAAACTAGCTGTTAGTATTTTATTTTAACTTATGGTTCGTGTGGACCAAAACCATAACCAGGCTTAGCATTTTCAACTGATTATAGAGGATTACAGAAATTTTTAATCATCATGAAAAACCCTCTACATTATAGAGAACCTTGAGAAGAACAATTTAGAGGTTTTTTCATGATGATTAAAAATTTCTGTAATGCTCTATAATCATTTGAAAATGCTAAGCCTGGTTACAGTTTTGGTCCGCATGAACCATACTACAGGCCATTTTACTAAAATACTATATTACTTTTTTTACTGTTATATATCAATTCAAACTTAATTAAATCAGATTAAATAGTCTTGTAATAAATATTTAAGGTTATAATTTTCCCAATACTTAAGAAAAACTTATATTGGATATTCAATCTTTGTTATAACAATTAATACTACTAGTACTATATTCTAAATATTTGTATTGTTTTACTTAATTTTGTATTATTGTGCAGAGAGACTTTGAAATAAGTATAAGGATAGTTATAAAACAATTTATTATGCTTAATAATTATTACTTAATTTCTGAGAAACCACCACCACTACACTAGTCTGTATACTTGAAAAAATTATAAACTATTCAGTTTAGCATAGTTTACAACTTATATAATTTAACTTATATTGCTAGAAAAATTATAAAATTTATATTCTTATTAACTTCAAACATTTCAAATTATTAGCATTTTATCTTCTCCAAACCCCCTCAATTCTTACTTAATTGTAGTATTTGTTTTAATTGCCCTAGTTTTAGGTACTTTCTAGTTATATATTGACTTCACTTAGTCACATAGAGTGTTGAGAGCACCCGAAACACACGGTGTGTCGCCGGGTTGCTAAAGCGTATGGAAACTTATTCGACAAGAGTGTACCATGGTCGAGCTGCAAGCATGGTAGATAGGGCAAGTTGGGTACTCGAGTAGATGTGTGGATACGAGAAATTGACTTCAAAGCACTGTATCCTAGGGTGGGCCTATTCAGCCAACATATGAGCGTGCTGCGGTGATTAATTTACAGGTTGCCATAGCAGGGTGCCACGTACCAGCAGCACGTTAGCAGCGGTGGCAGGCGTAGGCTCCTTGAGCGATGGGCATTAGCTTTCCAGAAACCATTTTTTCTGTTTCTTTTCTTTTTTTTTTTTTTTTTGAAAAAATAATGGCAATAGTGCAGCCAAGGGCGAGTTAGGCATACAGGGATGCTCTGCTAGTGTCGGGGAGTCATCAGGAACGGAAGGGAGCGAGGGGGAAAAAGGAAAGAAATCCCGGGTTCGATCCAGAAGGGTTTGCATGAGAAGTGCGCATGAATAGTAAGTATGTTAGGTAAGGTAGGTAAGGCAAGGGAGGGCAGTACTCGAGTACAGATGTTGTCGCCAGTGTTTTCATTTCTGTTCACCTCTTTTTTCTTTCTTTTATTGTATTTCTATTGGCCTATGGGGCAAGAGGTGCTTTACTCTTTCTGGAGCTAGCGGAGTGCATGCCCAACTCACGCCTGCTGTGCTTCTGGATACCACCAGCCTTTAATAGCTAGAGTCACGAGCTCGCATGCATAACCGCCGGGAGGGAGGAAGGGAAGGAGGTGACATCGACACGCACTGCTGATGGCCGAGCTGTCGGCTTGTTGTATCCAGTATGTCGGGATTGATCTTACTAAACCTGCATCAGGGTTCGGGCGATTGGCCCTGGCATGATACACGCTGTACTCGGGTACAATATCACAGGAGAGATGCGTGCTGGACTGCTACAGTAGACCTGACTTCCCCTTCACCGATTGCCCCGACCCATTCCGGGGCCCGTGTAGTGGGGAGGGGCGGCAACTGAGTGTCCCGGAACCGTTTTTCATGGTATTCGATTATGGGATCCGAATTTCTCACAGAGGCGTTGCCGCTGGATTCTAGTATGGGAGTCACTGCGGGGGACAATTTTAGTTCCCGCATTGGGTTTATGTTAATTTGCTTTTTCTCTCGTTTCTTGTGTCTTTTCCTTGCTTTCCTCTTCCTTTCAGGATAATAAACCCTGGTTGGCTTGGGTAGTTTGCATTTGCACTTGGCTTGCGTGGGAACGAGAAGTGATGGAAGGGTCCTTGGTTGGTCTCGCTTCGTTGTGGCGAACGCTTACGGCGGCATACCAAAAATTCAACTCTTTGGGTGCGACATGCCTCCCGTCGCCAGCAACCTATAGTGATTTCCCTTCGAAGTCTGTGTCCAATGGCGAAGTGTTCCAAGAACCCTCCGGCCTTTGGGGGCAGGGGGGAAAAGTGACGGACTTGGGAAGGGTGTCCGCGGAGAGAAGTTGACGTGCCATATCATGGCAAGTCACTCATCGCCCGCCTGATACGAATTTGATGACCCACTTTTCTGGTGTTCCGACATCACCTTCTGCCCAATACTTGGGGATAACACGTCTCTCATTGCTATTGAAGATGAGTTGAAGCTGGGCGCACTCGGTGGCCATGCCATACAGATTGTCCAAACTCAACTCGGCTGCCCTAGTATTTCAATTGCTCTCGCGCTCTATTTCATACTTCTCGCCTAGAACCGATCACGGTCGATATGGTACTTCGGGTCCACGGCAGCCCCGCAATTGACTTGCAGGGCCACCCTCATTGGCCACAGAAACCACACAGCGGAACCAACTGCTGCTCCTGGTAGGAGGGCTTGGCCAAATAGCACTCACCCGATAGTGGGAGTCCCTTGCTGGAGAAGATTGGGCTCTGTTCCTCGTCTGTTCTGACATATCTCACCATGGTATTTGATGGTGGCTTCTAAGGGGGGGGGGGGGGGTCTGAGAGAGAGGTATATTTCATGGTTACCTAATAAATTAGAATAACCCCGTGCCAATTGCGGTAGCTCACAATTTCCTAGGACATTTCAATTTTTTTCGGTATCGCCGTCAGGGCTTGTGTGAAACCACCGCCAAGAAGGGAAAATAACGGTTGCCTGCAGCCTTCTGCACAACTCCTTCACTGCCCATGTTCGGCAGGACGCATACCAGATATTGTACTCGTTTCTAAGCGGTTTAGCGAAATAGGTATACGTCCGTGAGGATTTAGGTCGGGGTGGGTTTACCAAACAAACACGCAGGATGAATCGATGGAGGGATCGGTGAAATTTAATTGAGCTCTGCTCGGGTTACATTTTCTCCCTTTTTCCTTTTCTCCCGTTCTTCCCAATTTTTGGTGCATCCTTTTTTCTCTTAGCTCCTTCTCATTCATGCGGATACGGAAATAGCCCGGTTGGAATCTAAGGTGGTAGGCTGCTTGACTACAACGCTATCTTAATAGGCTGTGTAATTTAGAATTGTGGAGGGACCGTCAATCTATGCACTAGCCAACATCTAAAGAACTATCTGGGCTCACTGTGCTGTAGACAAAAGGCACAGTCCCTAGTAGTCGTTGTTATCCCACTACTCCTAATTGTTGGCAGGAACACGCAATGTGTACGATACCCGGCACATTCATACATGTATATTACATCCACGTATACGGTACTGTATGCAGGCCGTAGGATCAGAGACAAGTCCGCATTGAGTTTATGGGTGGAGAAAGTAAGAACTTCCTCGTGCCCGTATATTTCAGGTGGCCTTAGCTGAACCCTAAACCCACCTAAGCCCCGTATCAACATGCATCTCTAGACTCCCCCCACGATCCCTTAAGTTATTGTACGGGTGGGATCCTTGATAAACGTCTCCACACTATATCCACCCGCCCATGCGTGATGAGCAATTGCTGCTGGTGTGAACGGATGATCACTAGACTGATCATCACTAGCTTTACAAGTGCCTCATGGCGCACGGGTGGGTTCTGTACTTGTAAATATCGTGGGAAAGAAATAAAAAATCTGCTTACCCTATCTTGATTGAGTGCTATGCATGGGGTGAGAGGAGGGGGGGGAGCGATTTCTCTGCCTAAGGCCAAAATGCGGTTTTAACCAAAGTAGCCTCGATGCTATTGCGGAGGTGCATTAAATAGTTCTATTTCCCCATCAATGGGGGGCTTAAGAGACGAGAGCCATCAGCGGTATACTTAGACCCGCTCACCAATATTCTCGATTTTCAAAATTCAATATTTCCAATTCTTTCCCCCCTTCGGATATAAAGGTCGTGTGTTGTCCTGATCATAGTAGGTCTCCATCTCGCGCTGTCCAAAAGCTACACCACCGGGGGCAGGCACTACCGGGATTTCGGGGCCGAATTACTGATTGTGCGCAGCGCTTTTCTGTATTGGCTTCCTTACAACATAAATTTTCACCGGGGCTTTTCGGCTCTACGGACAATTGCTACAAACGAATGGATACGATCGAGAGTGGAGTGGAGCCCACTGTTCAAGCCGATTCCCCGCGGTCGCCTCCACCATTAGCTCACAGACCATCAACTGTGGCGTCTTCATATCCACCGTCAAGTCATGGTACTTTCGTTTGTTCTATCACGGATACCGAAAGCGGGTTCGTATTGACAACAAGAGAGGTTGAGCGCCTTGGACGGGTGAAGCCGGAGTGCTTCGGGTCGTTATGGTCGGAAGTTGGTTTCGTCCTGTCAATATGTATGGCACAACTCTTAACGGTATGTGACATTTTGTCTCTGCTAGTACTGTATAGTACTTTGCGCATGTTCCACGAGACAAAAATCTTTCGAGACTCTATGCACCCATCCCTTTGCGCACCCTTTTCTCACTCTATTCCCGGTTGGGAAACAACCCACCACTAGGATTGTTAACTTCACCCCACATTTCCTTTGCATCCGTTAGCCGCCAGCAAATCATATCTCTCACGCGGAACGCCGTTGATAAATAGCGTACCCTCAGCGGAGAGGTTTTATTGGTTGATGCTAACCCCACACCGTTAGGAATATTTCGTTTCTGGATTCAACGTCCTGGTGCCTTCTGTCGTCTTTGCCCTATCCATCCCCGCCTCTTCGGCGACATGGCCCACATCTGCCTTCTCTTTGGTAGTGTCCTGCTTCCTCCTACCCTTCGGGCGATTAGCGGACATGCACGGTGGCAAGATTACGTTTGTGCTAGGTGCCTCCTGGCTGGTTGTTTGGAGCGTTGTGGCCGGTGTTGCAAGGTCGGAGATTATGCTTGATCTCGCAAGGGCTTTCGCAGGCCTCGGGCCTGCAGCCTTCCTGCCCAGTAGTATCATGTTATTGGGGAGTGTTTACCGGCCTGGGCCGAGGAAGAACCTGGTAGGGCTTTTTCACCTTATACACTATTACCCAGTGCTCACATCAGCTTTCCTGTCCGAGATGCAGCTCTTGTTCTTTTTCTTTTTCTTTTTCTCTTTTCTTTCTTGTTTTTCGCTACGACTGTGGTTACTTTTATTCCTTCTTACAAATGATGGTCTAGACGGCGGAAAATTGCAGTACATGGCACCAATAGGAAGGAAATGTTTCGCTAACTTGGCCTGAGCGCAGGTGTTCTCGGTGTATGGAGCTTGTGCACCTCTAGGCTTCTTCCTGGGAATCTTCTTTGCCGGTATCTCAGCCCAAATCTTGTCGTGGAGATGGTATTTCTTCACTGGCGCCATATTCGCTACAGTCAGTTTAGTGCTTGCGTGGGTTTGTGTTCCTTCAGACAAGGAGGGTCGTGCTGCATATAATATAAAAATGGACTGGCCTGGAGCGATACTCATTCTATCCGGCTTGATTCTAGTGGTTTTCTCGATAACGAATTACTCAAACGCAGAGAAGGGGTGGAGAACCCCGTACCTTCCTATTACCTTCTCTTTTGGTGTTGCGCTTTTGCTGGTAGCGGTATGGGTAGAAGGTTGGAGGGCTACTCAACCGCTACTCCCATTCGAGATTTGGAAAGTTCCCGGGTTTGTGTCGGTTGTTGCAGCGATGTTCGTGCAGTACGGGGGGTTGGGCATCTTTCTACTCTACTCTACTTTCTAGTACTATCTCCGATTTTCCAATATTTAACAAGGGGAGAGCTAACTATACTTAGCATGGAGGGAGTAATGGGTGCGGGCCCATTGCAGATAGTAGCTTGGTTTACGCCTCTATTCCTCGGCGGCATCATTATTGCCAGTCTCGGTGGTTTCGTGCTCCACGTTGTCCCAGGAACGGTATTCATGTGTGTGGCGGGGGTGGCCTGGGTCGTTGCTCCATTGCTATTCGCCCTGATGCCGAACGGCGCTACATACTGGCCTTTCGTCTTTCCCTCCATGATAATGGCCACGGTCGGGATAGACATCAGTTTTAATATCTCCAACATCTTCCTCACCACAGGGTTGACGAAGAAACAACAAGGCCTGGCTGGGGCGATGTAGGATATTTTCCCAACCCACACCACAATAGCCTTAACCCTGTGACTAACGAAGAAACTTCTGCAGAATAAACTCCAACATGCATCTTAGTATTGCTTTCTTCCTTGGCATCGCAGACGTAATAGCCTCGGAAACGCGCGGTAAGGGCATCCGCTTCAGCTACAAGTGTGTCTTCTGGTTCGAAGTTGCATTGGCTACAGTCGCACTGATCATCATGTTCATCTTTGTCCGCGTGGAGAAGGCAAAGAGTGATCTGACCGCCGATGAGAAAGTCAATATGCTTCATCGGGAGAGGGTGATGTCTACGGGTGATCCGGTGGGCGCGCACCGAGAGAGATAATTATGGAGATGTCGGAAACAGAAAAAATGAAAAAGGGAGGGATCGCGAGAGAACTTATTATTCTAATCAGGCCCTCATGTTTTGTATATATCATTGGAGTTACATTTGGCGGGTTGGATGGAAAACTAGTACTAGGAAGGAAAGGGAGAGTCGGGTTGTCGGTTGGGGGAGCTTGCATCCTATCAAATGGCTTATATTGTGCAGTACCCAGGTTGCCTTAGTCAATCCAGGGTGGATATACCTGAACGGTGGCCTGTACAGTACACTCGGGTCTAATAAGTTCCTGTACTCTTGTGTGACAACGGTCAAAATTATGATCACTGCAACAACACCGCATGGCCATGGCCGCACCACACTCCCACCATATCAGACAAGTCAGAAATTGAGAAATTTATAGCCTGTATAAACATACAGATATGGTGTAACGTATTCGGGGGTGCTATGGGTCAGCACCTAGCTATGGGTCACATATTTTACTCATTGATCATGTTTAAAAGAGTGAATAAAACAACAATCATTACTTCTATAATAGTTATCCTCCATATAGAGCTATCATGTATAACTAGTATGCACCAAATATAATAAAATTGACAATATATTCATTTTTGACATTGCTATTGAAACCATTGATTATTATAGACAATATATATATTGTCAACAACAATGGTCCAAATACTACTAAATTGTTATCACTGTTAATACAAGCAGAATGGATAGAGTATGCTCTATTCTTCCTCATGTTATTAGCCAGATATCCCAACTATATAAGGCAAGCTATTAGATTTCCCAATGCTACTTTCTTCAACCATATTCTACAAACACTCAATTCTCTCCATTCAATCATAACGTCATTTACGGCGAAACCGCTTTTGACCTAGATCCCGCTCGGCCCTAATGGCGCAATCTGGATCATGGTCCTCCAGGGTCATAGCACCTCTCCCGTGAAGAAAACTATTAAATTTAACGCTTGAACTCCATCCCAGAGCTCCAAACCATTACGCAGTATAAACAAAAGAAATTGAACCAAAAAGAAACCAAAACCCGTAATGCAAAGGTCAAAGTTAATAATTCCGTAGTAGAGTAATCGCTTCAACTACCCCCGCCCCACTATAGCCCGTATCAGTACCCTGATCAAGTTCTAATGCTTCCATTCCCTCCCAGAGATCCTCCACATCATTAGTTGATGTGGCCTGACCAACAATTGTTGGAGATATCTCTGACTGGGTGGTGTCTGAGAGGCGTAATTTGCCGATGCGCTTGGTATTCGATAAGCCGCGCTGTAATTGAGTCCTCTTTTTGGCCTTCCTAGCGGCCTTTTGCGCATCTACCCGCTCCCGCTCCTCACGCAACATCAGAATCGTTTCAGAAGTAACCACAGTAGCCTCTGTCAACTTGCGGCGGTCGGAAGTCTTTCGCTCTTTTTCTTTTCCCACCAAGGCTCGGTACTGTTTATGGGCCTCCTCCTCCAGTACCTTATCAGCAATTGTTTGCTGAAACCCTTCTGCGAGGCCGGAAAGGATTGATTTAAGCTGTTTGGAGGAGGGGGTATCGCGAGTTACTGAGGAGTAGGCAGTTCGTGTTGCGCGACTAACGGCGCGTGGGGTTTTTGGAATATGCAAGGGGGGATTACCAACAACTGCCGGAGGACGGAGCTTCCCGCTAGACGGCTCCTTTCGCTTCACTGCCCCAAGTACCCGACGGGGATTTAACAGAATTATTCCTACCGCTTCCCAAGCACTCTGAATATTGCTTGAGGTGAAAGCTAATTGTCTAGCCGGCATCAAGATCCTATAAAATAAGTAATTAGTTTCTGAAGGAGCAGAAGTTGGAAGTATTAAATATATTGGAAATACTAACGGCAAAAATTCTCCCTTATTCATACCCGCATGGCCCTTCCGTACAAATTCATCTAGGCCATTCCCATAATGTCTCTGCAAGGGACTAAAGNATGCGATGTATGCCCATCTAGTATCAGCAGACGGTATCCATTTCTGGCACTATTTAGTTCATACAGGTTTGAGTAGTTAGTTCAATATCGCCTAGTAATTTTCTTAGTAGTAAATAGTTACCTCTCCTGTGTTTCACAGTCAAAAACCTCCTCTAACCACTGCATTCCTAACCCCTCATTACTCCAGCCCTTTTCTGAAACGCCAAATACTGCTAGATCCTTTTTTTTAGCTTTGAGTACCAGCCCATATAATGGGCTTGTCCTTTATTGATGATCATAGGGCGAAGAGCTAAGCCATCACCGGAGACACACTCAATAACTGTTACCCACTCCCGTGACCCATCCTGTACCAAATTCCTTGTCCTCCTCCCCTTTCTACAAATGACCTTACACCGTGAGACTACCCCCATCATGAACCCTTTCTCGTCCATATTATAGATATTGGACGGTAAAATATCATAAAACTTCATCACATGTTGTAACTAGATTCTCAATTAATATCATATTACTGGCAGGATAGAAGATAGTCTAACCTTGTTAAAGTAATCTTTTATGACTCGCGGATCATTGGCAAGAGCCCTTTGGCAATCTATGCGAGTACTTAACTTGGCTGCAAGCTGGGGGTGGCGGCCAAGAAACCGTGACATCCAATGCTTTCCTAATACATGATGATTTAGCCTTCGCGGTACGATGGCCTGCGCCATCTCCTTGACTAGTGACATCTTTGCTGGATGTCCCTACTCGTCCAAACGCTCACACCATCGAACCACCGAATTCTCCTCATAAGGTGTTAAAACCTGCAATCTCTGATGCCCACCCACCCGAGATTCCGCCCCCTTCAGCCTACCCCTCAAGGTTGAATATGCGATACCATACTTCTCAGCTGTACCCTTGATTGACACTTGCGGGCTCTCATTGTAGAACTTAACAGCCGCCTGAAGTAAAGCTTCTTTTTCGTCCTTCCGTAGCTTATTGATTGGTGCCATCAGTGCAACTTTTGTGAGGATCCGGTAATATACGCGACCGGGGCGGTTGTTTTTGTTGTGTGCAGGGTAAGTGTTTTACCTCATCTTGGCGCCGAGCCGGATCTAGGTACCGAGCGGTTTCCCTGTCAACGACGTTATCTCCACAACCAGATATCCAATCACCTTCCAAAATACTTAAAAAGAAAGCCAACCAGGTGGTGCAAATAGCCACCATGTGTGAGGCACTTCAATCAATCCCTGGACTCTTAATTTGTAAAGCAAGTCAACAATTGAGTATTTCAAACACTACTCGAAACAAGTGACATATGTGATGAACAAGACCAGTAACTTAATCACATCCAACGCAACAACTACTCAACAATGAAGAGGAGGATGCATGGGTCAAGTGAATTGAGAAATAGGATGATTATGGTCGTCCTCTGTGCCACCCTCATGTTTTTCAAATAGTATAAGCTATTTTGAAAGACCAATGCAGAAGGGATAAAGTAGGAGAGAACTGGTTGGGGAGATTCTTGCTACATTACACAATAGCGCAATCTAAGATTAGAAAGGCACTTGACAAACAACCAGTACTGGCAATAGATGTTCAATCATTTGAGTAATACCTGAACAGGTTTTACAATACACAATGCAAGTTTTATATAAAGGAAGAGGATATTTGAAATTCAGATGTGAAGAGATTTGCTTTAGAACTCTCTGCCAGTGGCAAGGTAATCTGTCCAATATCAAGAAGAAATCCAAAGAATATTTTAGATAGTCATCCCAGTTGGGTGACTGATATTGAAGCAATTTTGGGAGCAGGTGTTGCCTAATAACCACTTATTATCTTTCCTACAAGATCGTATCTTATGGGGCACCATAGTGATATTAAGTTTAAGGAAAGGCAAGATGTCTTCTTTTCTCATTTACCAACAAGATATACCAATTATCAAATGAGATATGAATGGTTGATCCAAATATTTGAGCCAAGAAGACCCTAAAAAGCAATTAGCTAATATTGCATGTTAGTTCTTAATAGTCACAATTCAAATTGTGTGAACATTCAGTTTATCGAATCTGCAATGTACAAGAACATTCACCTCCTCTGCTTCCCTTGACACTCTACTCATACACTTCAATCCCTAGATCTTGGGTTGTTCTCCCCCCTCAACACATATTACAAGCAACTAGCAGATGAAAGAAGATACACTGCAGAACTATATCCAAAGCTACACGAAGGGGACTTCTACCCCATGCTGCTAAAGGCTAGATTTAAGGTTTTCGTAAAGAGGAATATACTCTCAGCAAGGAGAGCATCTGGTCTTATCCTATTCAATAGATACTGTATCTTGAGTAATCCAAATCTCCAACTGAAGATCACAGTACTACCAGCTTTGAGAACTTGCCAACCAAGACTTAGAGCACTTCCCCGAAGAACTGAGTACTCTTGCAGCTGGTACAGGTACTAGGTTATGTTTTATATTTGGTTTTACAGTGTCGTTTGATAGTTGTATTGTTTCTTGTACAATCAGCTAATACACGCAATGTTCTATGTTTGGTTTGGCAGTATCGTTTGATGCTTGTATAGTTTCGTGTACTACTAGTTGATACACATGAGGTTGTGAAATATCGCTCATACTGGAGATAAGTGATGTGCTGTATTTGAAGAGTGCTGATTTCCACAATGGAAATGGCAGACTTCAACAAACAGAATTCTAAATATACTTGGGTGAATAGTTACTTCCTTGAGCTCAAATTACACCTCTCGAAGCCTCCTTTGGTAAGCAGTGCTAACTTCTTATTTACCCAGAAGGCATCTGCTCCTATCGTATCACTACATGACTAGGGCCCCACCCACACATATTACATTTTTTTAACCTCAGAAAGCAGTTACCTACCTATCAGGACCAGGCCTGATCAACCTATGAAGCAACCAACCTGAAGCTAGGGGTGGGGAGTGGTAGAACCGAGGATCGTTCGGCTTCGCCAACACGGTACCATCGAGTTATTAGAACTCAAAGTGGGCGGCAAGTCCTACTAGAAGGCCTTACTAAGAAAAGGCAACTCAGAAAATCAAAGGGGCCAAAGAGCGACATTGTAATCGATACAGCAGAAATACAAATAGTGCGTGACCTGGCCAAACAGACCTTTAGTCAATCAACTGACCAGTTAACAAAAAGAGCTACAAGTGTCTCTGGGCTTCTCGCCTCGAGCCCAAGGAAAGGAAAGGCAGCAGCACAACTATGGAGAGAAGAAAGCCCACCTACCCTACTCCAAAAAAGAAAGATGACAATGACGAGAAATGAGACCAATTGATACCAGCAGAACCAGCCGATAAAGCACCAAATAACGCATTGGACAACTTGTCGGACGACAGCTCCCGCAGGGAAGAATCCGAGAACAGTATGTTCAAAGGAGAATCCGCTATGCTGCATGGCTGAAAAGGGCCTAAGGTTAAATTCCCTCTTCCTTCCAACTTTTTAGGCGAAAAAGAAGACCTAAAACACAAGGCATTTGACCTATGGGTAACCAGCACATCCTAATACCTCACTATGCATGACGTGGACAAAACAAAGGAAGAGAGTGGAGCATATTTGGGAAGTTTCTGTATAGGAAAGTTGGAAAAAGCATATCACCAAGCGATGAACCACCATGATAGTAAAGAGAAAATATGAGGAATGACTCTGATAAGGTACCTGAGGGACAGATTCCAGTCCTCATAAAATACGGAAGAACCGTACTAGAAGTTTAGGGAAACCCAACAAGTACAAAACAGAAAAACAGACCGGATAACTTTGCTAGCAACAGATCACCTAATGTACCATAGACTATTGCCCAATAGAGCAGAGTTCCAGTACAGACTGCAGCAGAGGCTATATGAAGCAATGCATCGCAGACTGCGACAAGAGCTAGAACCCATAGAAGAAGGAGACTTCTTCGACAAAATTGTCAAATGAGCTGAACGTAAGAATGCTATCCTTTATGAGACAGGAGTTCCCCAAACCCACACACTGGAGCAGAGGAGCAGTAAAGTGTCCTCCTATTGTAATAATACCAGGAAGAAACAACCAAACTGCAAAGGTTCGACAGATAAGAAAGATCAGACACAGAAAAGACACAATGAGGGTACATGTTTCGAATTTAGCAAAAAGGAGAACTATGCAACGGACTGCTGTGCTAAAAAAGGAAAAGGAAAACCAGCAAACCGAGATCCTAGTACAAACCACATGGAAGCCACTGGATATGATGAAGTTGAAATCAACCAGGTAGAAATCGACAGTCTCCGAACACAACCGACATTGTTGATTAAACCCCGTGGTGTACTGGAAGGAACAATCCACATAGAGGGCCCTCCAGCAGTGGTACTGTGCGACACAAGAACGATCAGTTGCGACATAATTAGAACTACGTTTATCTTTACCCATGGCATACCTACAGAACCCCTACCTCTACCAACAATCGTTAACATGGCCATGAAAGGTTTCCACTCCTCAAGTTACAAGAAATATGAACTGAGTGTAGGAACCAGGAAAAAGAAAAGGCCAAATCACGAGATGTTGGTAGGAAACCTGTCAACATATAATGTTCTAATTGGAATACCATTCCTAAAGTGGCACAACACAGTTTTAAGATACGGGGATACAGCGGGGGAGTTTCCAGAGGAGAAACTGCGTGTACTATATATGCAACCGCTACGGGTACTAGGTTAGTTCATGTTTGGTTTCACGGTATCGGCTGATACTTGCATTGTTTCGTGTGGTATTGGTTGATATACATAATGTTTTATGTTTGGTTTCACAGTATCACTTGTCACTTGTATTATTTCATGTGCTATCAGTTGATACACAAAATGTTTTGGAATATCGCTCATACTGGAGATAAGCGATGTGCAGTATTTAAAGACCGCTGATTTCTATGATAGAAACAGCAGACTTCGATAAACAGTATTCTTAATATACTTAGTTGAATGGTTACTTCTTTGATCTCCTATTGTACCCCATTTGAAGACTCCTTTAGTAAGCAGTGCTCACTTCTTGTTGATACACAAGTCATCTGCTCCTATTGTACTGCTACATGACTAGGGTCCAGCTCGAACACGTTACAATATAAACCAACATGCGGGCCATTCCCAGCCACTGTTTTAGACACTAACTCACGTCAGCCAAAAAATATATTTACTCCCTATATCTCGTGAGGTATATGAGGTATATGGAGTTAAAATATAAAACTCCCTTTGTTTTAGACCTTATTCATAGCAGCAACATTGTTGGAAGAATACAAGGATCTATTTCCAGACAAGGTTCTCAAAACGCTACCCCCGTATATAACATTAACCAGCAGATATGGCTAAAGGATCCAACTGACCTAAAATACCAACCCATATACCCAATACCAGAAGCATACAAGAAGAAGCTCCTGAATTAAATAAAGGAAAAATTACGAGGTGCAGTAATCGTATGACAGAAAGTGCCTGGAGCAGCACCTATACTTGTTCAACCAAAGTCAGCCAGAAGGATCCACCCCCTGGCAGACTTGAAACTTGGAAATGACAACACAATCACAGATAGTACATCTATCCCCAACAAACAACTGATTCTGAACTACATTGAACGAGCAAAATTTAGGAGTATGATTGACCGAAGCGATGCATACTTTCAAACATACGTAGACTGGAATAGTGTTAAGTTCAACTTGTTCAAAACCCTATTTGCAGGGTTTGTCAGCAACGTGATGCTACAAGAAAACATGAATGCACCAGCAACCTTTATGTGGATAATGGAAAACCTTCTGGGCAAATTCCTACATCATTTTGTATAGATATACATTGATGATATTCTCATATTCTCGGATAGATCAGGGGAACATGAGAGGCACATACCGCAGGTATGTCACTGGCTCAGGAAACCAAAATTCTATGCAAGCAAAAGGAAGTCACTACTTTTTGCAGGAAAGTTGGAAGTACTAGGGCATATAGTGGACAATTAAGAAATCGATACCTCTGTTTAAAAGATGTTGTCTATCGCATGTTGGAAGATCCGTGAAAACAAGAAAGAATTGCAATACTTTCTAGCAATAGTCAATTAGGAGGCCCAGTTCCTGGCATACCATGCTACTCTAAGAGCACCATTGAAAGGATTTAACGGGGAATGCTGAATTCGTATGGGCAACCACCCATCACACCACATTCAAGATGATCAAGAAGTGAATTGTTGATAACCAAGTCATGCGACCAATAGATATATGAAGTAAGGAACCGATTTGGTTGCTTACAGATACCCCGGATTTGGGAACGGCAGCATGGGTAGGACAGGGACCCACATAGGAGATAGCGCGACGAGCCACGTTAGATCGCAAAAAATTCACCAATACATAGACAGATTATAGAACCGCCAATAAACAGGTCCTAGTGACAGTGGAGGTGCTTAACTGGTTCCACAATGTACTAATGGAAAATACATTCACAATAGTCATGGACCATCAGCACTTGACGTACCTATGAACTACAAAGAACGCAAATAGAAAGCAAGTTAGATGGCTCGATACCTGGCGAAAATATAATGCAGTAATAGTTATGCACCAGGACGTACAAACTATTTTGCTGATGCCCTTTCCTGGATATACGAAGGAGAATCAGACTTGAACCCACTCTATGTCCATAATTATACAAAGAAAGTTGATAACATCTCCGATGACACGGTGTATGAGTGGGAATTAAACAAGATGGAGGCCAAGCGAGACATCTCCCCTGTGTCCCCTCCTTACTTATACACTGAGTATCCTAATGAGGCCTCTATGTCCCCTGAGAGCCCTGGCTCAATCACTGCAGTGAATGACTGGGGTGGCAAGTGCACCCTGCCCAGCATGCCACGCGAGGAACTCGAACATAGCAAGCTCCACCATTTGTATTGTTACATTCATCATTGCTCATATCACCAAACTGCGATCCAGTTTCCAAATAACCATCCCAGATAGTGAAGTAAGCCAACCCCTCGTGGTCCTGGAGAAGGATAGAGTCCCCCAAGCACAGAACCTGCTCCTAGCCCTCCGGAATCCCCCATGATCAGTGACTGGAAGTGGCAGCACACGAGTGGCGGCAGACCAGATACCGCTGGGGAAGGACCATCCACCCTCATTCAAGTGATACTCCTGTCCCTTACCATCCCTGCAATACTGAACCCACAAGCTCCAGTATCCCAAATGCCAGAACCAGACAGTCCGCATCCAATCAAGTGAGCAGAACGAATAGAAACCTTTAGTAATGAGACAATAGTCTCACTAATATTTCCAATAATTGATAAATATCGGCGTGGAATATATGATGTTGTGTAAGATAACAAGGAAGTTGACCTACATGAAACAACTAGAGGAAGCGGGATAGAAGATGAGTGGGACACCAGGCAAGTAGTCAATAAAATGATTAGGACATTTCAAGCACACATGGTTGCAGCTTACTGGAAGGAACTGATATGGAACAACGTCAACGAAAAACATGAACTCTGAATGCGGTTAGTCTTCCTACACAGTCGCAAATGGAATGCTGTACGCAAAAACACAATATGGAAATGACTGTCTGTATATTCCAAAAGGCCCCGCAGTTGGGAATACTACACTAAGACAGTATGTCATAGCCAAGATCCGCAACAAAGGCCATCACAGTACCAATACTAAATGGAACTTATGCTATACCACTGAGTACCTAGTCTGGCCTGAAATGCAAGAGGACTTCAGAGTGTATGTAGCCCAATGTCATACCTGCCAGAGGAAAAAAGAACCCGCGAAGTTACCAGAAGGAAAGGCCCCGACGATTGTCTCACTACCGGATATTTTTGAAGGGATGGCCATTGACTTTGCTGGGCCCTTCCACAATTTATGGGGATTTGATAAGATCCTAGTCGCCATAGATAGGTTTTCCAGATTTATATGGCTCATACCAAAAAACGAAGAAGTTGCAGTAATAACAATCTGGGAACTGCTACACAATACCATATTTACGCCCTACGGTTATCCCACAATAGTAGTAAGCGATGCTGACCCAAGATTCCAGTCACATGTTTGGAGACAGTAGTGTCAGTCATTTGAAATTGAATACAACAAAGCGGCTCCAGGATACCATGAGACAAACGGGCAGGTTGAAAGAAAATTTAAACAATTGAAAACACCTCCTCAAAACCTTGTCAATATAAGACAAACCAATTGGTTTGATGCCATAGACAAAACGGCTGCATACTTAGAGGCAGGATGGTCCGAAACTCTTGTTATATGACCGTACAAAGTAGTGCAGGGCAAGAATTACCCCCTGCTCCCACTGGCGAATTTCAAGAACTCTGCAGTACCAGCAGCTGATGAAGTGTTAAACAGACACCAAGTGATCAGAACTACGGGATTTAATACTATTATACTAGCATGATTCAGGAGTCTGAGAACAGCAGTGATGCAATGCAGACACCACACACCAATTAGGATAGGTAACCAGTTACTGGTATACGGAAACCTGTTCGCAACCAAGTCAGGATAAAGCAGCAAATTGCAACCCCACTGGCGAGGACTATTCAAGATAATTGGATATAATGACTATACAGAAAGATACATGGTGGAAATAGATAGAATATATGGGGACCGAGAAGTGACTTTCCATGCTTCTACGGTGAAAAGGTACCTCTCTAATGGTGATGCAAGGTTCCTGGCAAGAAACGATGCAAACCCACCTGCAACCGTGGTTAACTAGAAACCGGAGTGTGAAGTAGGCGCTATACGAGACCACAGAAGGCGGTGTGATCATGACCAGTTCCTAGTGGACTGGGCGGGATACCCGGAAATGGTGAACAGCCGGAAACCTCTGGATGGACAGGGAAACAGGATAGAATTAGAAACACATGGTGGGTGGATAACCAGCCAGAAAATGAGCTACCCACTACAATAAAACATATGATAGTAGTGCGGAGCCCAACTCTGCCAGGAATCCAGCACCTCTGTCCTAATAGAAATGAAGGAATACAAGAGACTTTCAGGTTAGCCCAGTTTGAAGGCGATTTCGAAAGTAGTGAAGATGAGAATCGGATAATGGAAGACAAAGCTGCATATGTGGTGCAGCCAGCTGAAGCCAAGTACCGGGAATAACAAAGAAGAAAACACATACCATCCAACAGCCTTGTAATGTCAAACTATGAGCAAGTGCCTTGGAGACTACTCCATCAACTAATGGGACTATTGGTGAACCGTGATATTATCTCTAGACAATACCTTATACAGTGCTTATTCATACATCTTTGCAGAAAATGCCTTGAGATAACGACTGAATCAACAGGATGAGGGTGGGGAGAAACAGTATCAGATGTATTCCGCTTCGGTAGTGGTTGCTACCTAAGTATGGAAAAATGTGATATTTGTTTGGAAATGGAAGAAACCGAGATTAAGGACCACCCCCCTTCCCCCAACACCTAAGTGAGGCCGACACCTAAGTGAGGCTGACACCTAAGTGAGGCTGTCACCTAAGTGAGGCTGACATCAAGATATAAATACCACCCACCTTAGTCAACTATCTCCACAAAACTCACTGCAATATCTGCAAACCGAAAAACCCCTTACTCTTCCACAAAGAAAATTAATAATGTCGAACTATAAAGAAGTCAATATAAGTGCACGACACCTGATCATAAGACCCCTACTATACTGCAAAACCATTCCCCTAAACGCATAGGGGAAGATATTTTGTATCAAGTATTACGAGAAATGCAGACGAATTGATATCAAGACAGAGGATTGGAAGGACCAGGAAGTCCAAGACCAGACTGATTTACCACACCACTGGGAATCAGGTTGCTTTGTATGCAAGGCACCCTGTCAGGAGTATTTGGAGAGAAGGTTGGAGGATGGGAAGTGGATATTGCTGGATGATATAAAAATGTTGCAGGATAGCGATAATGATGAGGATGGGTCCTATAGAGACCTTCCAGAAAATAGCTGATCAACCGATTATTAGGATTTCATTATATTAATTTGTTTCGTGAAATCGTTATTTTATTTTTGAAGTATAACTGGTATGGGTATTAGTTTAGGTTTTATGTTTGGTTTCATAGTATCCTTTGATACTTGTATTGTTTCATGTACTATCAGTTCATACACACAAGGTTTGAGCATATTGCTCTTACGAGAGATGAGCAATCTGCTGTACTTAAAGACTGCTGATTTCTACAATGGAAACAGCCGACTTCGATGAACAGTATTCTAAATATACTTGGTTGAATAGTTACTTCCTTGAGCTCCTATTACACCTGTTGAAGCCTCCTTTAGTAAGCTGCACTTGCTTCTTGTTAACCAAGAAGCCATCTGCTCCTGTGGTATCACTACATGACTAGGGCCCAGCCCAAACCCATAACAGCTCTGCTAATGTAGATTAGTTAGTTAAAAAGGTCCGGGATATCCAGGAAACTGAACCTACTGTTCAAATAAAGCAATACTTTGATAAACTCTTTTCACTCTATCAGGAGACTGAAGTAGAACTTAGTATCAACAAGAAGCTGCTATGCTAACAATGAGCTGCAAGGAACAGTGTCAAGCTAGATTGCAATCAGCTTATAAGAGACCTCATTTCAGGATTAAAGCAACGTGCCCATCATTACTACAAGTATGAAGCACTTGATGCCAAAAAGACAACTGTATTAATGAAGCAACAAGCAGTTAAGCTTGTAAAGCTTAATAAGTAAAGAAATAGAAAGTCATATGCGAAAGCAGTGGCCATTGAGGACACTGATAGTGATTCAGCAGAGCAGGAGGGCTCTGATTGTGGTGGTAGTATGAATTGTCATAATGAGATTGATTTACCAAGTGTAAGCCATATTTCTGACCCTTGGATTTTGATAGCTTAGCTTTTTCAGTGGTAAAATGACAAAAGTAACATATAGCAGAGGATTGTGAGATGTCCCTATCACTCTACAAGGTATCAGATTAGCTATGTTATTGATTCTGATCAAGATATTTAGATTTGAAGCCTCTTGTACAGTATTATACACTTTGTCTCTCCCTACTTTTTTCCAACTGTTTTTCGCAAATAAAACATCAGGGATCTATTCAACATTATATCAAGAAGCTATAATTACAATTGTGGAGTACTTTGAGTAATCATGATTGTGTAGTTACCTTTTTGATAACTGTAATACTCTAAAAGTATCTGACCTATACCTGAGTGATGACCCATAGCACCCCCAAATACATTATTATTAACAACTCACAACCATGAGTTATGTGAGACCCTATAACCTCAATATGAGTTATGGTATGAAAGCCGAACCAATCTGCCTTGCCAGCAAGCCTAATCAATCCGCCTTTCCGGTAAGCCTAACTAAAACCTTTCAACCCCCTAGATCAATTCCCACCATATGCCACAATCTTGCTTAGCCACTATCTGCAACAAAAGCTTATCTAACATATATTCAATTTAGAGACACTAGTAATTGAATATAATATTATTAAAACAAAATGGATCCTTTAGTATTTTTACTTACAAATCAGTCTAAAAACTTTCTGTGTTTTATTTCTTGCTATTAAATTTGTATCTACTTATCACCAGCTTAAGAATTTCACCTAAGTTTTTCTTTACAAGTCATAAATCAAATTGTAACTTAGTTTATAATTTTTCATTTATTTATTGAAAAAGAAACTCAAAATCAGGAGTGGTGGTGGATCTGTTGCTGTTGCCATGAACCATTTAAGAACTTATTAAACACAATTGCACATATCATATGTGGATCTTTCTGCTATTACTCTGAGAACCTGGTTTGGGTCATCCCTTATCTTTGGGATCAGTCCTGCCATGCAACAGTCTATCAGTCAGCAAGCTATCACAAAACAGCTATTATAAGCACTAACGTAAGACATTGAGAGGTCGGACACAACATCCAAGTGGGACATTGCTTTTTTGGTCCCAAGTGGATGACAGCCTGTCAATCCCGAGGTGTATCTCCGGAATGCAAAGGTCAAAATTGAATCTTTAAACAATAAGAAGATCAGCAATGGAGAAGGTTCAAACTATTCGAAAGTCAAAGGTCAATAATGAGAAGGACTGCATTCGACAGGCTCTTATAGCCTATGCGAGCAGAGACCCACCCCCAACATTTCGGAACCTGGCTCTTGAGTTTGGTATTGCATACAGTGTGTTGTATGATTGTGCGACAGGGATGACACAGAATAGGCGTCAAGCTTATAAGCAGCAGCAAAAATTGTCCCCTGGTACCGAAAAGGCGTTGGAAAAGTAGTGTTCAGATATGGGTGATGCCGTTTTCCACCTAGAATGGATGTATTGCGAGGAATGGCACAGTCAGTAGCAAGGAGGAGGGCGGAGAAGGAGAATGATAGTGAACTTGCATTCCTGGGAAGGTCTTTGACTACTCATTTCCTTGATAGTCACCCAGCCCTTGCTGCTCATTATAGTAGACAACTAGATTGGCAAGGGACTTATGCTAGCAATCCTGCCATCATTCGAGATTTTTTTCAAAAGCTCAATCGGATATTATGGACAAATAATATCCAGTCCTCTAATATCTATAATATGAATGAAAAAAGGTTCATTTTATGATTTTCAGCTCGGTTGCGGGTTGTTTGACAATCATATAGACATAATCCATTAGTGACACAAGATGGGAGTCAGGAATTACTTACTGTCTTAGAGTGTGTTTCATCTGATTTTTTTGTTCTTCTGCTATTTGTTATTTATAAAGTAAAATCTCATGGAACTGGATAGCATAATAAGATGGATGATTTATCAGATAAATTCTGTCTGAGCCCTAATGGGTGGACAGATAACTCGCTAGGTATTCAATAACTTATTGATCACTTTGATGCTTTCACCAGAGATCGGGCAGGCAAACATCTTCATTTTTTAATTATCAATTGTCATGCATCTCATATTTCCTATCAATTTTGCAAATATGCAGTGGAGAATAATATTCACCTACTTTCATATCCCCCACATTCTACTCACTTATTGCAACCTCTCAATGTTGGATTGTTTGGACCTCTACAGTATTTCTATGGAAAGGCTGCTGATGATTATGTTCGCAACTCATGTTCCAGCGTACTCAAAGGTACATTTTGGGGATTCGACTGCGATGCTCGGAAGTACGCTCATACCAAGATCAACATTAAGAATGCCTTTCATGCAACTGGTATTCATCCTTCCAAGCCCAATGCTGTTCTAACTCAGCTTCCCTCTACCAAATCACCCGACTCTCTTTCTTTCCTAAGTGACAGATCACTTCCTTCTACTTCTAAGCAAATTCTCCGTACTCCTAAAACCAGACAAGACCTATAACGTCAAACAACAGCTGCTATAACAATTGTTTCTTTCAGAACAACATCCAAAAAAAAGCAAAGAATTTCCTTTATCCTATGCCTAGCCCATTTGGCAGAAGCATCCTACTCACAGGCAGAGATTGAAGCTTTTAAGACTCAAAAATTATGGAATGAGTTTGCAGGAAAAAAGGTTGCAAGAACCAATCGTCAAGTGCTGTCAAAGGCAAGAATTACCACTGGGGCTGATGTTATTCGGTTGAAAAAGGAGCACGAGGAGCACGATGCAGTTACTCTTCGGCGCAAGCAAGTACGTGCAAATAAAGCTGTAGAAAAGGTAATTTTTGGAACTCAGGCAAGGAAGAAAAAAAGAAAGAAGCAGGTTCATTTTGATATTCAGGAAGCCGAGGAGGAGAGTGGCAATCGGCGTATTGAAAGTGAGGTTGATGAAGGATCCTCATCCAATGATGCCAGCAAGTTCATTACTCCACAAACTTGTCATACCCGATATCCTATTCTTCCTCCCACACTTTCCACTCCCACAAATCCCAATCGGCACCTTCCTGACCGTGCTTTATCAATGCAATTGCATACCAGAAAGTAATTTTTTCTTCTTTATTATTTCTTTAATGGTTTAAAGCTATAAGGTACCTATTCAACCTCCAAAGTTCTATTAACTTCCATAATATTTCTCTTTTCACGTTGCTAATCTCACAACCTATAGAGCTGGTATTATTCTTTTCTTTGTTTGAATTGGTTTCTTTAATTGTTATTTTTTATGGAGTAATGGGATTTTTGTTGCTGGCCGCTAGTGTTGTATTCATGTCCGACTTCTGTGTAACGTCCGACTTCCAGATGCTTTACGTTAAGCTTTCCTAGTTTATTTATTTATGACTAGCAAGGCATCAAGCTGTTGTATAGTAGGGACCAACATCCTTTCACAATACTCTCGCACCCCCACTCGTAAACTTCCCCTCCCCTCCCCTCCCCTGTCTACATTGCAGTTGTCGGTTGCATGAAGATTAGACCCACCAGTTTTTCTTGTACTCCCAGGCCTTATCGATTTCCTTCCCAATTTCCCATATGTCGCAATCACTGTGGCCCCACTTCTCCGCAAAAACTGCCCGCCCAGTTTTAATCCAGTGTCTCATCGCCTTTTCGAAGCCCTGTGTGTCGTCAGGAAATGGCTGTCTTCCGAAGTTAGCGTTGAACAAGACGGGAATACTTACCACCGGGTTCCGATAGAAGGGTTCCCCTTTTCCACCCCGTTGCTCGGCTTGCCAAAGATTCCGACCGTATTTCGCTTCGCTCTTCGAACGCTGAAGACGGTCGAGAAGTCTATGTAGATACTTAAATCTCTCGCTATTGAGAGGCTCGCTCGCTGTTCCGGGATAAAAGACGGAAAGATCGGGTACAGTTCCTCCTACGTCAAAGATATGACCAACATTCTCGTCCGTCGTTGTGTAATTCTTCATGTGTAGCCTTGCATGAAAATCGCAATCAGTGTTGTAGAAGGGGATGTGTGTGTCCCAACCACCAACATCCATATAAGCTGCAACGTTGACCAAAGCCAAATGATCGTACGCAAAGAACTTGATTGCCCATTTCTCCGTCTTGTTCATGGAATCCCAATTCTCGATGATCCTCCGGTAAAGGCTCTTGTACGGCCGTTTTTCCTCTTCCGAGAGCACAGCAGAATCCATGTGACTCCAGTAATAATGCCCCCACCTTCTCCGAATGGCAGTGTAGAGAAAGAAATTTTGCAATTGGGCAAAAGAGAGCAAGGTAGGGGCGGTAATTATATTAACTCCCAGCGCCCTCAGCCTCGGATAGTCGATGAAGAAAGGATTCTGTAGCGTCAACAGACCGAGTTCGTTGGAGTCCATGGTGCCGGTATTATCCACTACATAGATGTCGACAGGAGGCCATCCAGCAGTTATATAGCTAACGACAGACTGTTGTAAAATCGGCCAATTCCTTGTAAAACCGATAAAAAGTGGAGTAGGGTGATGAGCTTTCGGAGGTTGATTGACCGTGAGGATTTGAGGAATCCGACCTTCGACAGCAGCAGGAAAAATCTCCACTGCAGGCTTCGCATCCGGGATAGGAGTTACGAAGGGCATCGAAGGGGGGGCAATGACAATTCTTTCTCCCGGAGGCACATGAGCTCTATATCCAAGGAGCAAGCCGAGGATAAGAAGCACGGCCAGGAACAGCACCAGGAGCCTTCTCCTGACAGAAAGAGCGTACGCCATGAGGGGGTACGACAAAATGTGTAGACTGTTTCAAGGAGAATGAGGACAACAGAGGGGGTGGAGAGAGTTTGTTGGCCGATGGGCAGACAGAAGGTTTGCGGGTTATCGTGTTGACCTAACAAGTTGACATGTCGTACGACGAATACGTGGGTACGCGCAAACTCCAACACCCGACGAATTTCGGGCTGGGCGTCGTTCACATCACGAACCTGGAGCTGTCGAGAGGGTTGTGCTTCACAATTCTAAATTATTTTTCGAAATGATAATGAGTTTACTATTTGGTGTGGCTCGGACTGTGTACAGTATGCAGTGGCGGCACCATCTGACACCCAGCTCTTCCACAGTTGTTTGACCGGCCCCACCCCCGGGAAAATTTTCTACATAGTATTGGGGGGCAGAGTTTTGGAGTCATGCTGAAATCCCTTTCCTCCCCTTTTTTCTCCCGCAGGTTGGAAGCGGAGGAGAAACAAACAGGTACGATTTATGTCAGAACAAGAGATTTCACCATAATTACAGTATGATACGAAAACAGCAGCAATGGGTAGTTTCCCCCACCAAACCATTTCACGAACCCTTGTCTGCAACGATCGGATCAGCAGCACTATTCATTTATGGGCTGTCGGTCCTCTCTCTAACATCACACGAGCGAGTGATGTTTGATGACGTTCCCGGCTGCTGCCCCGCTTCCAGAAATCCCAGCTAGTTGGGAATGAGATACGAGCGTGAAGAGAAACGATTAGGAAATCTGTGATTTGGTAATGAGAATCCTTCCAGCACATCTATTATACCACGTCCAATAATCTCTCGCTGCGACAATTCCAATATAACCCCCAACCCTAATCCCGGTCTAGGAGGGAGGGCGCGCGATAACAAAGTGCTTCGATCAAAGTTGTCCACCTTCTGAAGAGGCTACTGGGAGCACAGAACCGTAACATAAGATAGTTATTGGCCATCTCCCGAGTGTTCGGATTTTTGGAACTGCCCTCCGAAGTCCCGTACCCGGATGAACAAAACATTGAAAAAACCCTAGGTATAGATCACACCAGAGCCAAAATATGGAGAGAACTGTTGCTCCAAGTCCAATCATACACGTGCCACTATAGCAAGTGTCATACAGAAACATACCAGGTTGAGGTATAACAAGTAATAATGATAAGAATGTTGTAACAAAGGAGAATAATATGATAGCTATGATAGAAGAGAAAGGAGAAAACTACCAATATCATCCCGTTAATTTCCCGGAAACAAGGGCCCACACTTATAGTTTAAGCTCCATGATATTATGATAGGATTTAGCTATTATCATACATGGATCACTAGTCTTTCAAAACATAATGCCTTATATGAGTAGGATTAGGTATAATTTATAATTTCTCAGGATGCAAGAGGTCTATAGTTCAAGTCATATTGCTGGTAGTTTATATTTTTTCAATTTTTCCCTATTATTTCTATATAATACAGTCTCAAACAATATTATATAGGATAGGAATAGATATTTTTGTTGGTCAATATAGTAATAGGTTTAACAATTTATCACAACCAATAGTTTAAATTAATTGAAAACCTAAAGATAGAAAAATATAGATTATAAAAATAGTCTAAGATTCTGTTCAGTATGCGACAATAAAAATATATTGCAATAAAAGTTGAAAATAGTATTACTCAAAAAATTTCAGTATTAGAAAAACTACCATATATGTGTTTGGCAAATATATTATATAATACCCCCTTGAACTAATGCTCTGGAATGTCTACCAGGAAACCTGTAATATGTTATCATGATCCAGCATATATGAGCTATGGCAACCTGAACCTATATCTATACTGCTGACTAAGAAGTCAACTGGTAGGAACTGAGAGGCAAGTAACTAATGCCTTATAGATTCCTAATAGTCTGGGTTCCACTGTGGCAGACAAAGTACTTAGGTACTTACTTCTACCAAGATTGAGGTGAGCGGCTGCAACCCCTACATGGTCATGGACTTACAACTAGAGGCACTCTAGAAAGTACCTTACAGCTTAACACAACTGAGCCTCTCAGGAGACCTATAGAGCTTTCACAACAGCATCAACTATGACATCTAAGACATCAAATAAGAAGCTTAACCTAGATGAGAAAGGCATAATTCTTGCCTTTTTTCAGATTTTTCAAAAAGTTTCCACTATTAGCTAAGTAGTTGGTCAGTCTTGGTCAACTGTCAGAAATTTCCTTGCTTGATCATTAAAGTAGCGTTCTATTGACAACCTTCTCTGCTCTGGCTGACCACAACTGCTCTTTCAGAGAGTTAAATAATCACTAATGTAAGAGGCAAGGGTTCACAGAAACTGGAATAGGAAGATGCTGTAGCAAATATTAGCTCCTAATGTCTTAGTTTCTATGGTGGACTGGGCTTTAAGAGAGAGTGGTATTAAGAAGTAGTAAGCTAAGAAAAGAATAAAGTTTACTCCTGACCATGCTCAAAACAGCCTGGCCTAGGCTAAGACATATAAGACTTAGACTGCAGAGGGTTTTGAATTGGTAATTTGAAGTAATGAATACTTAGTTGTAAGAAGTTGCAATCTTTAGCAGAAATGGGTCTTCAGATCTGCATCTGATAAGTGGTATTCTAACTCTGTGAGAGGGCTAGAAAAGTGAAAGTGTGTTTCTTTAATAGTCTGAACATGTTTCTGGAGCAGAAATAGAGGAATCTTTGTACCTTTGGTTTTGAAATCAATTGACCAGTAGGTGTATCTTTGGTGGCTGGAAACCAGCCTTATACCTATTCTAATTCAAGTTAACAACAGCCTTAGTAATCTTATCATCTAGCAAGATAATTGTACTGTTTATACCACTTAGGCACTACTAGATTGATTGGATGAGAATGGTATTGAATTGGCTAGACACCCTCCCTGTTCACCTAATCTTAATCCTATTGAACATGTCTGAGTGTCATGGCTATCTTATAGGGGTATAGTAACATTGAGGTTTTAGTGGTATATATGGGAGTCGGGATTATACAATTGTCTAGTGATACAAGAGGTCGATTAGCTGAGGTTCCGCATAATAGAATCTAATAGAAAGTAAGGGAACAGTGCAGCTTCAGATGAGGAAGGGGTTAGGGGTGCTGGGATATTGGAATTTGTCAGTGGAGGATTTTTCTTTGTTATATAAAGGGATGTCCTGCTTTGTAGTTTTCGTTTCTTACATAACCTGGTATTTTTCTACCTATACTAGTACATAGAAATTACAGCTTTGTTTTTTCTGCACCTTACAAGAACCTATAAACCCTGACCCTGAATCCTGCAAGCCTAGATACAAACCTGTATTGTTTGTACTCCAGTATCTGTCTCTCGCACCGTACTTAGCATGGTGTGCCTTGGACTATCTGCCCTTGACCCTATACAGACCTTGTCTATTACACCGGATTGCATCTACAAGGATCAAACCCACACTATACAATGTCGCAATCACTCAAAGTACTCCCTGAGCTTTTCGCCCACCTGACCCAGACCACCAGTCAATCTAATGAACAGCTAGACAACTGTAATGACCCAGCATACATGAGCTATGGCAGTTGGAACCTATGTCTATGCAGGTAGCCAGGAGGTGAACTGGTGGGAACCGGCAGGCAAGTAAGTGGTTGACCTATGGAGACCCGATCACTGAGGCTCTGAGATGTACAGGATTAGCTGGCCAGGTACTTAGGTACCTGGGTACAGCCTGGAGTGGTGTCAGTGTACTTAAGGACCTCTGGAGGGGCATTTACTCCGCTAAGCCAGGTAACTGGAGAAAGGTCAGAAGTGTCCATCGCCGGCAATGGGATAGACAGGTTAATAGGGAAAAGTTATCATGTCTGCCGGACAAGGTTGCCCTACCTGCAGGACAAGGTTACCCGACCTTCAAACTTGGGTTACCCTGCCCAAAGTCCTGAGTTACCCTACCTTTCAATACGAAGTCACTTGGGGGGTTCAGGAAAAATGACCAGAATGTTTGTCATGCGACGCCATGCATAATAGTGGAATCTGGAGTTCTGGGAGATGCTATTGGGTGGGCTACGCAGCTCCGAAGAAGCTGTAAAATGGAGGCATTATTCCTATCATACCCCTCCCACCCCGCCTTAAGGCCCGGACGTCATGGGCAAACGGTTGCGTAGTTGTGTGCAGTCTAGTAAAGTGAAATCTTTACAGACCTGCTTGCAACACCGTATACATCACTGCCGTCCAGTCGACTGTAGGCTGTTCACAGGACATATGGGAGAGCATAGGGTGGAAGGTGGGCTGCCTCCTGCAAGTTGTTCGGAGTAAAACGGACCAGACCTGACAGAGTTAACGGGTGTTAACCGTGGGGGTCCCAAAGGTAGTCCTGAGTGGTGCCGCGGCGACCAGGAGAGTTTTACACCTGCCAAGCCCGAAAGGGTCCTCAACGCCATAGGCTCTGAAAGGGAAGTGCAGAGACACTAGAAGCACAATTCCAACCACAGGTAAGGTAGATCCAGGGTAGAGGTTATGGGTAGCACCTATTGGATCACTCCCGGACTACAGTTTCCTGTGGAAGACACCGCAAGTCCAAGAACCGCAAATAGTAGATGGATAAACAGCACACGGCAGCTTCCGGGTCCTGTAGAAATCAATGCATATGGGAAGGGTGTCATAGATAGTCTAGTTCATCGGGTGTCTTCACTGTTAGCCACTGGCAAGACGCCAGTGCGAAGAGGTTTTCACTCCTGCAGGCAAAATGGAAATACACCGCAGAAACGATAACTGCATAAGGTGAATGCCAACTAGAGTGTGTCGACACTTGTATGCGTGAAGGGTGTGTCAGGAGATGTGTTGGACCACCCTTAGCGGAGAAGGGTGTGCTAGAATGGTTGGAGTAAACTGATGGTTGAGTTTCTGGCATAAGATAAAACTACCTGGAAGGCTAGACGAGAACTCTCCTACTCCAACAATCAATCCTCTTTAGACCTTAATTGAGTGAAGCGTCAGGCTTAACGATATTAAGTTTTACCCTTTACTTTACACCTGCATTGTGTGAACATTGGGCGATAAGTTTGAAGTTGTTCAGTAAGGTTGTACCCTCGGGATCCATCTTTCTAGGGGAGCCCCCATTACAGCAACCTGACCTACCACCAGAGATGCAACTATCCTCCCCACATCTGAGACAACCTCCCCTAGACTGTAACCCTGCCTGCCCCCGCCAAATGCTCTGCCAACCAACAGTTATAACAACAAGTACTCAACCTGATAGAGGAACTTTATACCACCTGCCTTGAAGTCCAATGCCTTGAGGCCCACCTTACCACTGCCAAACACGACCTGGTCTGCACCCACACAACTGTCACCTCAGTCAACAATGCACTCGCCAATACCCCCCTCCCATGCCCTACTACACCACCTGTTGGTAAGAAGGGCTGGATCCCGAACTCAGGAATCTTTGATGTACCGGTGACAAATAATGCCCTAGTGTTCCTAAACTTTGTATAAAACTCTACCGACATCACCACTAGTTTGACAGTGAACAACACCACTTACCCTATGCTATTGGCCTTCTAACAGGATCTCCCTTCGTACAGATACAACACAATGTTCTAACTCAGAGCATCAATTATGCCAACACGAAGGCCCTGTTAGCTAAGCTGAAACAAGAATTCGGAGATTCTAACTAGGTTGCCATAGCAGAAAGAGCCAGGCAGGGATCTTGCCCAGAATAACCGCACATT